>JALIGW010000001.1:30553431-30953431 GCA_023053685.1 Diadophis punctatus similis | reverse complement strand
TCCAGGTGGGGGGGGGACGCGGGAGGGCGCTTGGATGCCTGCAGCTCGTGACAGGTAAGCTGCCGGCTGCCTCCTTTCCCTGTCTCCACCTCCCGTTCGTTGCTTGCCAGCCCGGCTGAAGGGGAGGCGGGAGGCGAGGAAAGGCCTCCCGAAGGGGAGGCGGGCTCCCGAAGGGCTGCCGCCTCCCCTTCGGGAGCCGGCAGCCCTTCGGGAGCCCGCCTCCCCTTCGGGAGGTCTTTCCTCACCTCCCGCCTCCCCTTCAGCCGGGCTGGCAAGCAACGAACGAGAGGCGGAGACGGGGAAAGGAGGCAGCCGGCAGCTTATCTGTCACGAGCTGCAGGCATCCAAGCGCCGCGGTCTCCCGGTCACCCGCCCGGCCCCAGGGCAACGGCGGCAGCGAGGCAACGGGGGGAAGGAAGGGGAGGGGGACGAAGAAGGACTGTTTGCGCCGCCGGCTCCTCGTCCCTCCCCCCGCATCCCAACAGCAGCGGCGCCTCTGAGGGCGGGGCTAGGGATGGGGCGGGGGAAGGAGAGGAGGAGCAGCCCCCCTTCCCCCTCTCCCCAGCAGGCAGACGGCTCTCTGAAATTCCGCCCGACTTGCCCGACCTCTCTCTTGCTTCCCCTTATTAAGGTGACCAGACGTCCCGCTGTTTCCGCATTCTTTTCAAAAAAGCGGGACTTTTTGAAAAGAATGCGGGACGCGGGACACACGCTTAAAAAGCGTGTCTGTCCCGCCAAAAGCGGGACATCTGGTCACCTTAATATATACACATACATACATACATACATAGTGCAATAAATCATTTCTATGATGTGGTCAAAATAGGAACATGGATGTGTCCATATAGTTACTGGAAGTCAGGCTGAACATAAGAAGGAACTTCAACTATTGCTGCTCTTCCTAAAGATTAGGAATTTTAAAGAGAATGGAGTGTTGGGGGCAAATTGTTCATTTTATCCTAAATAACCGCCGCCGGGCCCCCCCCCCATTTTCTTGTTGTTTTTCCATTGAAGCCAGATGAGTTTCTCTGTGTGGAAATAATTTCAAAATAATGAGATTGTATTTTACCTGATTAGATGCTTGAATGGGAAATCCATTTGATCACACTGAATACTGGACCAAAATTGCCTATAGCCTACTTTACATGAATACAATTGCCCCAAATCCTTCCTTTTCTTTCTAATGATCCAAAACTTTGTTAGGGTCCTTGGAGCTCTCTGAGCCTGGCAGTTTTGTTTCAGATGTTTCACTACCAAACTAGGTAACCCCATAGCTCAAACCTGAGTTACAAACATTCTCTTCTATCCAAAGTGATGTTTAGCCTAACCTTGGACTTCCTTTTTTTTTTTACAGCTAATCCAGTGCAATGTGTTCAAGACTGCTATGGGCAATGCTTTAAAAGATGTCCACAAAACTGGCTTCCTACATCAAGCTGTGCCTGTGCACATACTTCAAATATTTGCTGTCAACCACCTTTACCAGTAGTACCACCACTACCACTGCTACCACTACCAGTTCCTCTGCCACCACCACCACCACCTCCTCCTCCTCCTGCTCATCCTCCTAAATGGCATTACCGACCTCTACCCCTACCTCCTCCACCACCACCACCTCCTCCACCACCTCCTCCACCACCTCCTCCACCTCCACATCGTAAATGGCACCATCTACCTCCTCCTCCACCACCACCACCACCACCTCCTCCTCCTCCACCACCACCTCCTCCACCACCACCACCTCCTCCACCTCCTCCTCCTCCTCCACCTCCACCACCTCCACATCGTAAATGGCACCATCCTCCTCCTCCACCTCCTCCACCTCCACCACCTCCACATCGTAAATGGCACCATCTTCCTCCTCCACCTCCACCTCCACCTCCACCTCCTCCACCTCCTCCACCTCCTCCTCCTCCTCCTCCTCCTCCTCCTCCTCTTCCACCTCGTCCTCATAAATGGCACCATCTAGCTCCTCCTCCTCCACCCCCACCCCCTCCACCACCCCCACCCCCACCCCCACCACCTCCTCCACCACCCCCACCTCTAAAATATCATTGGAGGACTCACTAGAAACCTGGAGCTTCTGAAGACCAAAGGAAGAGTGGTGTCCTATTCAAGAGCTGGGTTGTTGTTTTTTGACCGTTGGAAAAAAATTCTTTCCTCTTGTTGAATAAAAAAATATGTAATCAATCATTTTGATCTTTCGTGTTTCTTTTGCATTTTGCCCATCTAATATTCAAGGCAGGTAGGTAGGAAGCAAATAGTTCTCCGTTACTGGTCTTCAGCTGACTACTTATTTGCTATTATCAGCCCACCCAGGTAAACCAAGACAGTAAACACAACTAGATGAGCTCATTAGATGATCTCTTATATTATTAGGCTATATTAAAAGGATCAGGCAAGTCTGAACGTACAAACTTCCCATCACTACTTTTAACTTCTTGATCCATTAGGGTGGATTCTTCCTAAGTTTCTTTCTCCATTAAACCACTGGGGGATCCTGCCTCTCTTGTCTGTAGGCAGCATATCTTCCCCTCACCCCCCCAAAGGTCAACACACATTCCATTACAGTTATCCTCTTACTCCCAGAGTCACAAGAATAGTTTGCTTTTAGCTTCCTTGAATTTAATATACTTTTAATGATGTTCCACAACTATCGTTTATCAGCGTGTAACAGATATAGTAAACATTATGACACCTAAAGATCAGGAGGATAGGAGCATACTTTATGTGTGTGTGTGTGTGTGGGGGGTATTGTTGTTGCTTGAGAAAGAGGAGAAGGAGGTAGTTATGGACTGAACTTTCTTGTCTTTCTGTATATACAGAAAATAGTACAGTATATACAGATTTTTTAGGTATATACTTAAACAAAGTTCAGTTTTTTAAAAAAATCTCACAGGATCGAGACATATAGCTGGGATTAGAAAGGAGGATGCAAAAAAAAAGAGAGGATGGATTAAAGTATTGTACAACTATTGCACAATTTTTCAAAAATCATCTTGAGAAGAGAGTCTGGGGACTAAAACAGGGGATAAACTGCACCTTGCCAAGTCTGGTTCTAGAGGCCATAAATGGACCAACACATTATGATTCCTTATGAACAAATAGGTGCAGTGCAGTGCAAATCTTTGATTACTCGTAACAAGAGAAAGACAAAGGCACAAATTCAGAGACTTCTCAGAATATCCATTGTATCCATTGTATTCATTGGAATGAAAATTTAGAAATGGCGCTGAGTTCTCATCCTATTCAGGGGTGGGTTCTAACTTACCTCGCTGCCGGTTCGCTTCCTCCCATGCTGCATGGCTGCGTGAAGCACGCGCGGCCGTGCACGCACGCGCAGTGCAGAAAACTCAGCTTCTGCGCATGCGCAGAAGCAAAAACAAGCAAAAATGAGCCAAAATGAGCCAAAACGAGCCAAAACGAGCCAAAAACAAGATGGCGGCACATGCGCAGTGCCAAAAACTCAGCTTCTGAGCATGCGCAGAAGCAAAAACCAGCAAAACCCCCCCCAAACCCCCCCCCCAAAATATGGCGGCATCCACAGACCGGCACCAACAGAACCGGCTCCATGATGTCACCACTGGTTTATTACCGGTTCTATAGAACCGGTGCGAACTGGAAGGAACCCACCTCTGATCCTATTTACTAAAAAAAGAATAGAAGTAGGTGGACAAACATATGACCTTAACATTTATTTGACATGTCTGTCAGATATGCTTGCTTATCAAGTCTTCCATTATCAAGACAAAACAATTGATGAGAATGTGGGAACACCTGAGTGACTCTACACTAATGTCAAACAAAGATTTCGCTGATCAGAATTAAATCGTGAGAGTTACAATCCCAAAATTCTAGAAGAGATAAAATTGTCTTCTTTTGCTTTACACATTCCATTTTGTTTTCTGTGTTTTGACAGAATGGTGCAAAATAAAATAAAATAAACAAGCTCTCACTTGAAGCGGTTGTCATTATGCTTCACAGAACTGATAGTGTGTGAGAACTGTTAACTTTGCATTGGGATGGCTTTATGTTTTTCTTTTCAGATTTGTATTTGGTGGCAAAACACAAGCAACACTTTTAAAACAAATTATAGTCATCTGTGGTCTCATCTACTACAACTGTTTCTTTTAAAAAAGAGAACAGGGTACCTCTCAAAAGGCAAGTATTAATACCAATGGAAATTGGCCTCAACGAAAGGAGAATAACCGCCATGAAATTGTGCCCAACACTCCCCGACCTCACAGCTGATTCAAAAGAATACTGAATATCAAAAGCTGCTGAGAAATCAAGAAGCACAAGGATAGGTGCACTATCCTATCTTGGCTCTATCAAAAAACATGACTATATGCTGTCTCTACGCTGTGACCTTGCCTGAAAGCCAAATGAAACAAGTCCAAATGATCTGTCTTCTCCAAGATCCTCTGGATTTGAAGCTCAGCCACATTCTCAACAACCTTTCCTAAAAAGGGAATGTTTGAGATTGGACAGAAATTGTCCAGAATCATCGGGTCCAGCAATGGCATTTTGAGGAGGTAGTGCACCACAACCTCCTTCAAGGCTGAGGATCAACATCCTTCTGAAAAAAGTAGATATTACTGATTGGATCCAGTAATAGGTTATCTCCCAGGCAGTCTTGATCAACCAGGAGGGACCTGGATCAAATAGGTGGCTGAGTTCACAGGCAGGAGTCACATCCATAACCTTGCTACAGATAACCCTAGAAGACTCTATTCCAGGCACCTCCAGTTGGGTCTAGGACAACTCAGCACAGCCAACACAGTGCAGCCAACTTGCAATGGACAACTTGCCAAGGCCAACTCACTGAGGGAAAACTCACCACAGGACAAAAGTTACACTAATATTAAAAAAAATGGTGGAATTGTATCATTTAAAAAAAGGTTGCAGAAGGAGGGGCAAAGTAAAATGTGAATGACAAAAATTAAAATATTTTTAATTATTTTAAATACTTAAATTGAATTGTTGAATTATCCCACAGCAATTTATCTTGCGGTGAGCTGACCATTGGCGAGTTGGTTGTACAGAGTTGGCCGCACCAAGTTGTTCCAGTCCACCTCTGGTCCAACTCCAAGCAATTCTGAGTACTTTATCTGCTAGATAGCAATAAGTAGCTCATAATGACCCCTAAAATGTTCCTGTGGCTTGTCCCTCCCAGCAGGACATGAGTTACCTTGAACAGTGTCATTGGGCAGTTTTCAGTAGATTTATTTAAGAGCAGAGAAATAATGACTTGTTACTGCTCTTATCACCATGATGTAATCCTGAATATGGGCTCTTACTCGTGTTTGGTCAGGCTTTCACTTTGTCTTCCTTTACTCATGTTTTATAAATAGCTGTTAGAACTGTCACGGGGGCTGAGGCATTCTTAGAAATAGAGGAAATATCGAAAGTTGGCATTTTGTCTTGCAGTGTGTTGGCTTTCTATTTAGAAAAAATAAATAAAGGACTCTCTTCCTGCCCCTCCCACACACTCAAAAGCAGGACAAACAAGGCAACCTGGCAGGCACTAAACGGGATGGCATCAGGCACATGTGTATTCATAGGATGACACTGAGCTGGGCACAACATATTTATGGCAATGACTTCCATAATCTCAAGCAAAAGTCTTCCCTACTACCGTGTTTCCCCGAAAATAAAACCCTGTCTTATATTTTTTGGAAGCCTGAAATAAGCCCTTGGCCTTATTGCCATGCACTCAAAAGCCTTATTGGGCTTATTATCAGGGGATGTCTTATTTTGGGGGAAACAGGGTAGTTGTTATCTGATCCTTTTCAACTGGGAATGCCAGGGCTTGAACCCAGGGCCATCTGCATTCAAAGTATGTGCAATTAGCCAAATTGTGCTCCCTGATCTCTAAAAAAAAAGGAGGGGGGGATTAGAACACAAACAACAAATTTCCTACAAGGAATGCTAAAAATTTCTTTTAAAGATGCTTTTATTCAACTCTGCTGAATATATTAGGGGGAGAATTCTATGAGTAGTTTCTCTCATCTCCCAAGGATACCAGCTCTGTAAAAAGCTGTCTGTCGATCTTGCACCATTCATCAGGGATGCGGAGAGTGTGAGAGAGCAAAGTGTTGCTTTAAACAAGTGATGTCATGAAGTCTCCATGCTACTGCATCATGGCCCCCTCTGCTGTGCAGAAACTGAAAGCTTTATCCCTGAAAATGAGTGCTAAGCATTTGGGTTCCCAAATGATACCTGCAACATTCTGTATATAAGGCGCAGGAGGTTTTGCATTCGTATTTTTTTGTCTCAGGGAATCACAATGTCAAATTGCAAGGGGAAAAAACCGATGCACCTGGAAAACAACAGAATCAACTGAGGTCAGGAGATGAGTTCCCCAGCGTGGCAGACTTTGTCATGGCCTTTCCTGCCAGAGAGATCTGCTGGCAGGCTGATAAATGGAGGGCATTTGTACTGGCTTTTTTTTTTAAAGGATATTAAACAGCATGGTGCATTCTTTGTACGTATATCTTTTTAATATGAAATCAGGCTTCAAATGTAAGCCTTTTCTCCTACATTGGATGTTAAATTGACATGCTTTTCCACCTATCTTAGAGTCAGCAGATTACATTCTTGTGAACTTTGCTGTCCCCGTTGCTGATCCCTGTTTTTTTTTTAATTATATTCTTATTAAGCATTTGAAGAAATGAAAAATCAAAAAGAGAAAAAAAATAAAGCATTAAGTAAATGAACAGGGAATTTACAAACATCCTAGAATTAGATTGCAGTTTCAGTGGTTTTTTTAAAAAAAATAGTTTTAAATAATTGACTAAACTACAGTGTTTTAAAAGCCACAAGTCATTGTTAAAATTCAAGCGATATCTGAATAGCAATAGCAATAGGCAGTGCGGGAAATGTCATAAAATGAGATAAGAATTACAGTAATTTCTATCCAAATAATTGAAGAATTTATGTCAAGAAAAACTCAAAATGTGGACGTGGTGCCAGCCCATACATAGTGTTACAATCCAAAAATGCTTTCTAAATTGAATTAGCTGATTAGATGAAAAAGGGGGAAAGCCAACCTGATACTCTACTGAGCAGGGGTGGGTTCCACTTACCTTCCCCACCGGTTTGCATTGCAACTTTTGCGCGCACATGCTCACTCCGCACATGCGCATGCGTTCCCTCGTGCAATTAGGCTTCCGCGCATGCTCAGGAGCCGGAATCAGCCCGAAACACAGCTGAGGAGCTGATCAGCTGTGCTTCAGGCGAAGAAATAAAGGTCAGTATTAACCCGGGGGCGGGTGGAAGGGCCCTTCTTCGAGCAGTTGAATGAAAAAAAGATGGCGCCGCGCACAGACTGGCACCGGCTGATCCAGTAACGTGATGTCACCAGCGGATCGCTAACGGTTCGGGTGATCCGGTCCGAACCGGGAGGAACCCACTCCTGCTACTGAGGTATGGGACCAGGTTTAATTTTGTGGTTTAAGGCTGAACTTGGTCTGAGCCATATTTAACAGAATAACAGAGTTGGAAGGGTCATTGGAGGTCTTCTAGTCCAACCCCCTGCTCAGGCAGGAAACCCTATACCATTTCAGACAAATCTCTTCTTAAAACCTCCAGTGTTGAAGCATCCACAATTTCTGGAGGCAAGTCGTTCCACTGATTAATTGTTCTAACTGTCAGGTAATTTCTCCTTCATTCTTGGTTAGAGCTCTCTTGGTTGATTACTTTTCATCTATTGCTTCTTATCCTGCCTTCAGGTGCTTTGGAGAATAAGTTGACTCTTCTTTGTGGCAGCCCCTTAGATATTATAACACTGATATCATTTCACTCCAATCCTTCTTTTCATTAAACTAGACATATCCAATTCCTGCAACTGTTCTTCATATGTTTTAGCCTCCAGTCCCCTAATCATCCTTATTGCTCTTCTCTGCACTCTTACTAGAATTTATACCAGGGGCAGGTTCCTAATTTTTTTACTACCACTCTGTGGGCATGCCTTATTTTGTGGGTGTGGCTTGCCAGGCATGTGACCTGGTGGGCGTGGCTTGCCAGGCATGTGACCTGGTGGGCGTGGCTTCTCGGACTGCTGAAGGGAGGGGAATGGAGATAGCTCCTGCCGCCCGTTCTTTCAGCGTCTCACACGCTCCCTCAGCCATACTTCCCTGCTTGGACTCACTGTGGGGTAGGAAGGCAGCGCATGCGCAGTGCCGGAAGCTCGGCTTCTGGGCATGTGCAGAAGAAAATTTTTTTAAAAAATAATTTTTTTTTAATGGCGGCGCCCAGGCACTGGCAACCGACTGCACCGGTACTGTGACGTCACCAGCAGGCCGCTACCGGTGCTATCGAGTGGACTGCACCAGTAGGAACCCACCACTGATCTATACATCTTTTTTATATCGTGGCGACAAAAACTGGATGCAATATTCCAAATGTGGTCTTACCAAGGCATTATAAAATGGTACTAACACTTCACATGATCTTGATTCTATCCCTAAAAAAGGTTGTCCGCCAGCCTTCAAAACTAACTTTTTCCAGGATATACACCACACATTAAAATAATAAAACCTTTCTTAAACTAAAATAATAACCAAAATGCAATGTATCAGCTATAGATCTCGCTGTGTGACAAGTATGCTTTTTCTTGGTCTATGTTATCTTTTGCTGTGGAAAAACTATAAAAGGGAGTGATCTGTATTTCATCTTAAGTTCCTGGAGTGGTACAAATCTAACAAAATAAGAATGGATGAACAGGGCAGCACATATCTCTGTGGTGCAACCCATTAAGGAGAAAAGTCATGATTTGCAGGCCAAAATTTCAGCAAGTACTTTGATCAAGTAACTCGATGGAGACATGGCTGAGATGCCCATGGTTGCCACTGTGCATTACGTTAGGGTAAACTCTCCAAGGTCTATAAAACAGAGGTACCTCCTAATACTCCAACATCTTCTGAATTTCCTAGGACCATGGCATTAAAAACGTATGGCACGGTTTTTCACTAATTTTGAACTGGTCTGGGAAACAAACAAACAAACAAAGGAAATGTATTAGTTCTCCAGAAGGCAAAAAAATTCATGGTGACTGTGGGGATAGAACCATGTGATTTGATTGACAATAACATGAAACTCATTTGCCATTGTCTTCTTCTGAATTGTCTTCCTTACTTGCTGTCAAGTATGGGTGAGTTGATGCAGGGGTGGGTTCTAACTTACCTCGCCACTGGTTCGCTTCTTCCCGCGCTGCATGGCCACGCCGTGCGGGCACATTTTGCACATGCATGCATACGCAGTGCCGAAAATTCACAAAAAACTCCAAAAAAAGCAGAAAACAAGACGGTGGCACATGCGCAGAAGAAAGAAATCAGCAAAAAATCCCCAATTTTTTTCAAAAAAAAAATCCAAAAAAAGATGGCGGTGTCCACGGACCAGCACTGACAGAACTGGCTCTGTGACATCACCAGGAGTTTGCTACCGGTTCTATAGAACCGGTGCGAATCGGGAGGAACCCACCTCTGGGTTGATGTGGGGGGGAGATTCTACCCCTGCTCTAACAATAGCTTTATTAGCTCCTGTAACCCTTCACTTTCAAAAAACAAAATATTAAAACTCTACCCCCACATTTTTTAAAAAAAGGATTCGAAGTTCACCATAAATCATACATTGTTTTGTGTTTTATGCTATTGAAAAATGTAAGAAATGCCGCTATAGAAGTGGCAAGAAATGGCAAAATATCGGAAGACCATGAGTTCAAGTCCCATCTTAGCTTGGTGACTTTGGGCCAGTCATCCTTTCTCAGTCCAATCCACCTCACAGGGTTGTTGTGGGGAAAGTAGGAGGAGGAAGGTGGTTGGATATCTTCACTGCCTTGAGTTATTTGTAAAAATAATAAAGGCAGAATATAACCAAACAAGCAAATAAAAATTGTTTCTTTCTGCCCAAAAGAATGCAATTAGACCTAACAGGTTAAATCGAAAGAGGCTAGATTTCAGGTTAGCATCAGGAAAAATATATATTTGTAAGGATAATTTGAGAATTGAGCTAATTAATTTTACCAAGGTTCTCTCTCTCTCTCTTCCTCTCTCTCACCCTGTCTTCAAGTAGAACAAGGGTGTCAAACTTGTGGCCCGCAGGCCGGATGGGTCATGCACTGGCCACACCCACATCCAGTTTAGCGAAGGGGAAAAGGCCCCAATATGTCACATGATGCCGCCATGACGACGGAAGTTTCACATCCCTGAAGTAGAAGCTAGTGTCACCTATAGGGAATGTTCCACCTTTGATTTCCTAGCTGAAACAAAGGAACTGAAGTAAATAGCAAGAATCTTCCTGATCACAATTCTTGAATGACCACCAACTTGCATAACAGAGAGTACTCCTCTTCCTACACAACCTTCTCCAGCTGACTATTTCAAGCTATTTTGCTCTCATCAGATAGCCATACCCTTACCGGGATTTGAACCTGGGCAGTCTGCCTTGTAAGGCAGCAGCTTAACCTCTAGGCCACAGGCTCTCTTCCCTTATCAGCTCTTCACCAGGAAAGGGTTATATATGGTTTTTTTCCCTGTCGAATCATCCTGGTGTGCCCAAATATGGGAGGAAACATCACAGCTTCCTTTTGCCTTTCGGGCCCTTTAGGGACCATCCAGGCAGTTTCTATAGCCGACAAACTATTTTTCTGTATGTGTAACATTTTTGCTGATAAATGAAAATGAAGGGAGACTATTATAGATCTATTTTGAGCTATTTTGCTATATTTCAGTTTATTAAAATAGTTGCCAATTTTACTAGGCAACAATCTATTCTGCAAAACTGAAAACCCTAAACACAACAAAGTGACTACACTTTACATCAGATTGAGAAGACTTGGTGTGGACTTGACCCCAATATCTTATCTATCCCAGACTGCCATGCGTTGTGGCCAGGGGCGGGTTGCTTACTTACTGGTACCGGTGCGCTGCACGCGCATCTCAATGTTTCAGGGGAGCGCTCGCTATGCGCGCGCACCCCCTCGCCCGATTTTGCTTCTGCGCATGCGCGGAAGCAAAATCTCGCCGAAGTCTCACGAGGGGACGCATGTGTGCGAGAGAGATTTCAACAAGATTTTGCTTCTGCGCATGCACGGAAGCAAAATCTCACTGAAATCTCACACACGTGCGTGTCCCCTCGCAAAATTTTGGAGAGAGCTTGCTTCCGCGCATGCACAGAAGCAAAATCGGCCAAAAATTCACTGAAAAAGATGGCAACGCATGCGACGGACCGGCAGAGAGGGCTCCGGAGCGGTCGAGCGCAAATTGCACAATCGGCCGCTTCCTACAGGAGCTCTGCACCGGACAGCTCCGGCAGGAACCCACCTCTGGTTGTGGCTGATTCAAGCCACCTAATTAGAGGGCCATACTTGAAAACAGCACTGTCTTCCATCTCTCTATCAAGTGTGATGCATTCAATATGCAGAAGCTAACATCAGATGTGTTGTGCTTTGACTGAAGAAATATGTTCTTACTCTGTTCTTTCAACAACAAATACTTGGTGCAGCATATGGCTGTTTCCAACAGGGTTGAAAATCTACCACCACCCACAAGCCCACCCACTCTTCTGTGTGAGTTTGCTAAAAAGTGTTGCTGTAACAGGGCACTGATCCAGATTCTTGTTGAAGATGCAAATCATCCTTCTGTATGTAACATAAGCCAAAAAGAGTCCGATCACTCAAAGGACCAACTATTTCCTTGTTAGACTACATTGCTAGTTAGCATTTATTCGGAGGACAGGTTATCAAAGTAGGCAGTTGATAAAAACCTCTTTATTTTCCTTTTACTAAAAGGATTTTACCTAAAAAAATCCACTATCTTTAAATCAGAACAAGATGGAACATAGATAAGCAATCCTATTGTCATCAAATGTTTGCAACTTCAGCTTTGATCAACCACAGCCAGCATGGCCAATGGCAAGGGACTATCCTAACCTAAAACTAGAGGATACGGGCTCCCCCCCACGACATAAAGGGCCAGTAATTTATCTCAGAAGCAGAGGAACTAGAGATCAAATTGCCAACATACGCTGGATCATGGAGAAAGCTAGGGAGTTCCAGAAAAACATCTACATCTGCTTCATTGGCTATGCTAAAGCCTTTGATTGTGTGGATCACAAAAAATTGTGGCAAGTTCTTAAAGAGATGGGAGTACCAGACCATCTTATTTGTCTCTTGAGAAACCTATATGCGGGTCAAGAAGCAACAGTGGGAATTGGACACGGAACCAGTGATTGGTTCAAAATTGGGAAAGGAGTTTGGCAAGGCTGTATACTGTCGCCCTGCCTATTTAACTTATATGCAGAGCACATCATGAGAAAGGCGGGGCTAGATGAATCACAAATTGGAATTAAGATTGCCAGGAGAAATATCAACAACCTCAGATATGCAGATGATACCACTCTAATGGCAGAAAGTGAAGAGGAACTAAAGAGCCTCTTGATGCGGGTGAAGAAGGAGAGTGAAAAGTTGTCTTGAAACTCAACATTAAGAAAACTAAGATCATGGCATCCAGCCCTCTCAATTCCTGGCAAATAGATGGGGAAGAAATGGAGGTAGTGACAGATTTTATTTTCCTGGGCTCCAAGATCACCGCAGATGGGGACTGCAGCCAAGACATTAAAAGACACTTGCTCCTGGAAAGGAAAGCTATGGCAAATCTAGACATCACCCTGCCAACAAAAGTGCATATAGTCAAGGCTATGGTTTTCCCAGTTGCAATGTATGGCTGTGAAAGTTGGATCATAGGAAAGGCTGAGCACCAGTAGTGGGTTCTAAAACGCTTTACTACCGGTTTGCATGCACATTTGCGTGCACGTGCGATGCTTCTGCACATGAGCAGAAGCGTCCTAGGCCGGTGGGCGGACCCTCCCACCGCTGGAGCTACAGGTTCTTAGAACCTGTCTGAACCATGAGCAACCCACCTCTGCTGAGCTCCAAAGAATTGAGGCCTTTGAACTATGGTGCTGGAGAAGACTCCCGCAAGTCCCTTGGACAGCAAGGCGATCAACTGGTCAGTCCTAGAAAAGATCAACCCTGACTGCTCTTTAAAAGGCCAGATCCTGAAGATGAAACTCAAATACTTTGGGCACCTAATGAGAAGGAAGGACTCACTGGAGAAGAGCCTAATACTGGAAACGATTGAGGGCAAAAGAAGAAGGAGATGACAGAGAATGAGGTGGCTGGATGGAGTCACTGAAGCAATCGGTGTGAGCTTAATGGACTCTGGGGGATGGTAGAGGACAGGAAGGCCTGGAGGAACATTGTCCATGGGGTCGCGATGGGTCGGACATGACTTCGCAATTAACAACAATTTCTCTCCACCATCATGGATCTAACTAGGGGTGCACTACATCAGGAGTGGGTTCCTCCTACCGGATCACCCGAACCGGTAGTGACCTGCTCATGACATCACTGTCGGTGCCAGTCCGTGTGCGCCGCCATCTTTTTTTCAGATTTTTTGTGCATTTTTCCCCTTCCGCGGCTTGAAAAAGGGCCCTCCCACCCACCTGCGGGTGAATTCTGACCTTTATTTCTTCACCCGAAGCACAGCTGATGAGCTCCTCAGTTGTATTTCAGGCTCATTACTGCTTCTGAGCATGCGCGGAAGGCAGATTGCGGGAGGATACGCGCGCGGGCGAAACGTCGTGATGCGAACCGGTGGCGAAGGTAAGTGGAACCCACCCCTGCACTACATGAACTGTTGTAAGTCGGGGACTACCTGTACATGTAGCCAAATTAATGCCCAGTGCATACAATAAATACTTTTTAAAATGGTCCAGAAGCAAAACTTAGATGCTTTGAATCTTCTTTGTGGATACTCATGGCTGGATCATATTGTCCATTTATGCCAGCTAGGTAAAAACCTCAGCTAGTAAGCTGTGCTGTTGAGTTTTATGGCTACTTTTCTTTTGTCATTTCAATTACCCCAGTTCTTTGTTTCCCCTGGTCTGAAACTGCCAACATTTGTTATTCTCTCCAATCTTGGAACCTTAGCATTGTCTGTAGCTCAGTGCTTCCTCCTCCCCTCTTTGAAATTATTCTATTCTTCTCTTACCCACTTACTGACCCCTAATTTCTCTTTCTATTTTTTATACTTCATCAGGATGATCGCTATTTCAGAAGAAGTAATTCACATAAGAGTTTTCCACTACAATAATTCCCTGCCATCCTAAGCAAGGAGCAACAAAGGTCCTCTCTATCGGGGATTCTTCTTACAAGGTCAAGCCTTGACTCCATTTTCTCAACAGTTCATAGATGAGAACAACAAACAAAAAACCTAGAACACCTTACCTATATAACAAGTACCACCACTTGACTCTTAATATAAGTATGGAAGTAAAAATAGGTGAACTCTCTTTAATGTGATTTCCCTCTGAAATATTAAGCTATTATCCAAATTGGGAACTGGGTCAACAAATTTCAGATTGAATTCAAATTTGGTTTTGCTACTCAGGGTTAGTTCCTCCACCCCCTAAGGACTGTTCCACCTCACTTACTCTAATCTGCAAAGGCAGTATTATGTCTCTAAGTCATACTTGCCTGGTGGCATTGAGTGGCAGTGGCAAGTGAACATGGGGTGAAGGAAGCAAGTCTCATGAATCTGAATCACTCCTGGATGGAGTATTTAGAAGGCAAATAGACTGGTTTCTGAAAACCTTGAAGACCTTCAACCTTATTTTATTCAGATTTCATCTCAGAACAGACTCATGCTCAAGAGGCTATATCAGAGCCTTTTTCTTACACAGCGACTCTGTGTGTGTGTGGGTGTATGTCTGTGTATGAATAAACATAGTGGAGAAACAGATCCATAGAAAGAAAAAAAGAAAAAAGATTGAAGAGTAGTTTCCATAAAAGATCCTCATTCATATTGTCCCATTAACACATTCTTTGGAAAAAATGTTTTTCTAAGAGAATGAATTCCATAAAAGCAAATAAACACACACACAAAAACTCCACAGTTCATTTTTTTTCCTTATCTTCTTTCATCTTCCTCCCTTAGATTTTGATTTTTTAATCAAAAGAACAAGTTGCCTCCACTTCCAGATACTAGACGGACAAGAACAGATCCTACAGCTCACTCCAGTTAGCACAACATGATCCTGTTGAAGTTGGCTTCTCCACTTTTGTAAGAACATTGTGGGAGAGAATAGATGACTATAGGCTGCAAACATAAGTTCATCAGAAGGAACTAAGACTTGCAAATTAATTTTTAAAAAGTTTCTTTCAACATGTAAGAAACAAGAACAAAGTCAAGGAAATGATCGGTCCATTAATGGAAGAAGATGGCAAGGTGGTGATGGGTAGGAGGATGAAAGTGGTACTGCTTAATTCATTCCTTGACTCTGTCTTTACACAAAAGGAAAAAGTGGTCCAACCTATCAAATGTTGAAGATGGAATAGAAATTCATGTCTAAATAGGAATACTTATCTCCAGTGGCTGCCTAAGGATGAACAGTCTGCATGTGCAGAAGCAAAATCGCGCCAAAATCTCACGCGTGCGCGTCCCCTCACAAGATTTTGGCACGATTTTGCTTCTGCGCATGTGCAGAAGCAAAATCGTGCAAGGGGGTGCACACGCATAGCGAGCGCGCATGCACCCAAAACGTGGACATGCACGCGCAGCGCACTGGCATTGGTAAGCGAGCAACCCGCCCCTGCAGTGCAGGTGGCTAGATTCTGTGCAGCAGCACTGAGGATTCGTTGAAAACATGACGTCAAACCCACCATAGCTATTTTATACAACAAATGTGTTAAACCCTTTGCACTGCTTATTCCTTTCCCTTTTAGTAATAAACTGACTATGGGCCACACAGTTTATGGATTGTGATTTTAGTATAGTTAGACCATGTACAATTGACAGACTGGATTTTATCATAGATTTAATCTGTTATTTATTATTTTACTCTAGAATTTTTAATTGTATATTTATTGTTTTTATTTGTTCCGGTCTCTGCTCTATGACTGTAATAAATAGGAAAGAAATGCTAATCTGGATGGGTTCAAGTCACCAGGATCAGGTGGTTTGCATTCCAGGATTCTGAAGGAGCTGCCAGATGTGATCTCAGAATCTTTCAAAGTTCCTGGAGCACCAGGGAATGACCAGAGGAGTAGAAAAGAGCTGATGTGGTTCCAGTCTTCAAGATAAGAAAAAATGGATCCAGGAAATTATAGACAGACATCAGTCAGCATGACATCAATACCTGAGAAAATTCTGTAAAACATGATCAAGCAGCGGATTTGCGAGCACCTAGAAATGAGCAAAATGATTACTAGAAGCCAGCATGGGTTTGTCAAAAACAGATCATGCCAAACAAATCTTATAGGCTTCTTTGACAACGTGACTAAATTAGTAGATTGGGGACATGCTATAGATATAGTTTACTTAGACTTCAATAATAAAACACAGCCTACATCTTGGTAAGATAGAAAAATGTGGGATAAATAGCATCCCACAGATGGATTTGCAACTGGCTGACCATCCAAACTCAATGTGTAGTCCAGTGGTGAAATCCAATTTTTTTTACTACCGGTTCTGTGGACGTGGCTTGGTGGGTGTAGTGTGGCTTGATGGGCGTGCCTTGGTGGGCATGGCAGGGGAAGGATACTGCAAAATCCCCATTCCCACCCCACTCCTGGGGGTAGGATATTGCAAAATCTCCATTCCTACCCCACTCTGGGGCCAGCCAGAGGTGGTATTTGCCAGTTCTCTGAACTACTCAAAACTTCCACTACCGGTTCTCCAGAACCTGTCAGAATCTGCTGGATTTTACTCCTGGTGTATTCCTCAATGGAATTACATCTACATGGTGGGAAGCATGCAGTGGGATACCCCAAGATTCTTCTTTTAGGCCCAGTACCCTTCAACATCTTTATAAATGATTTAGATGAGGGGATAGAACTCATCAAATTTGCAGAAGACACCAAGTTGGGGGGAATTGCCAATATATTAGAAGATAGAAGATTCAGAAGGCTCTTGATAGACTTGAACATTGGGCCCTATCCAACAAGATTCAGTTCAGTGGTGAGAAAAGTAAGGTCCTACAGAAAAAAAATCAAATGCACACATTTAGGACCTGGCTTAACAGTAGTAACTGTGAGAGAGATCTAGGTATCCTAGTAGATCACCACTAAGAATGAGCCAGCATACTTAAATGCTGCAGCTGCCAAAAAAAGTCAATGCAATCCTAGGATAAATCAACAAGGGCTAATATTAAGGTCATGACAAGTGAAAGTGCACTAGTGTGCACTAGTGAGGCAACTTGGAATACTGCATCCAGTTGTAGTCACCATAATACAAAAACAAATAAATTCTGAAGTTCTAGAAAGAGTGCAGAGAAAAGCAACAAAGATGATGAGGGGGCTGCAGGCTAAAAATATGAGGAATCGTTGCATGAACTGGATATATCTAGTCCAGAGGTCTTCAAACCTGGCAACTTTAAGACTTGTGGACTTCAACTCCCAGAATTCTCCAGCCAGCCAGCTGGCTGGAGAATTCTGGGAGTTGAAGTCCACAAGTCTTAAAGTTGCCAAGTTTGAAGACCCCTGATCTAGTCTAACGAAGAGAAGGATATGATAGCAGTCTTTCAATATTTGAAGGACTGTCACAAAGTAGAGGGGTCAACCTATTCTCCAAAACATCTGAGGACAAGACAAAAAGTAATGGATGGAAACTTATCAAAGAGAGATCCAACCTAGAACTAAGGAGAAATTTCCTGACTGTGAGAACAATTAATCGATGGAATGTTTGCCTCCAGAAATTGTGGGTGCTCCATCACTGGAGATTTTCAAGAAGAGGTTGGACAACCACTTGTCTGGAATGGTGTAGGGTCCCCTGTTTGACCAGGAGGTTGGATTAGACTTCCAAGGTCCCTTCCAATTTTGTTATTCTATGTCATTCTGTACTTCTCACTCACTCACTTTATCTTTGTGTGAATTAAGGAGTGGCCTGGCATAAGATGCTTACTCAAATTAATGTTGGGGGATGGGCTCAGGCTTCACATCTCACCATTGCCTTGTTAGCAGCAATTTCCCCTGACCTTCAGTGCCATTCCTTATGTACTCTACAAGCTGGAATTAAAGAAGTTAATAGCAGAGGGAAGTCTATGACAAGAAACTAGGAAGACATAAAGCCTTAGGAGTCTTGAGAAATGAAATTAGCAATATCCTTTGGGTAAAATACATGGGCGATTGCAGTTCTGTATCATGGGTCACCCCCCACCCCCAAAAAAGACAAAGAGGAGCAAGCTAAATTAAGCAAAGTGGGAAGGGCTTTTTTCTAGACCCAAAGTCAATTTTTCTGCACCTAACAGCCAGGTTTTCAGCACCTGCTCAGAGATCAGACAAGAGGAAAGGGTCTTTCTCATATAACAGAATGAATCTGTATTGGAAGCTCACCATATCTGCAGCAAATTATACTGCTATGCTGCAACAAGTCTCTATTGGAGGGTTTTGTTTGTGGAAATGGGACATTATAAACAGTGACTTGTTATGGGGCCATTCATTATTTCTCATGAGCGTCTGCAAAAAAAAATGCTGCATTGCTCTAACCCAAAGCTTGAGTATGTTTCATTGAACTAATGCCCAATTGATGCCTTCTGTGTGTGTGTGTGTGTGTGTGTGTGTGTGTGTGTGTGTGTGTGTGTGTGACAGAGAGAGAGAGAGAGAGACAGACAGACAGACAGACAGACGCAGAGAGAATATTGTCTTCCATCCATCCAATCGTTGCCCAATATTTTATTTTATTTGTATCCCACCTTTATTTTTCTATAAACAACTGAAAGTGTCCAGCATGTCTAGTACTTCTTCCTCCTCCTATTTTCCCCATAACAATAAACCTATGAGGTGAGTTGGACAGAGAAAGAAAGTGACTGGCCCAAGGTCACCCAACCAGTTTCCCTGCCTAAGGCAGGACAAAAACTCACAGGCTCCATATTTCTAGCCTGGCGCAAACTGATTGTGTCATCTATGTGATTAAAAGAGCCCATTCAGGAAGCTTCATTAAACTTTGCAGTGATGGATGGATGGATGGATGGATGGATGGATGGATGGAAGGAAGGAAGGAAGGAAGGAAGGAAGGAAGGAAGGAAGGAAGGAAGGAAGGAAATTCAGAGGAGTTAAGCAGAATTATGAGTACTAAGAGCATTAAGATATTTTAAATTTTAGTTACATGCAGTTTTTTAATCTTTCAGATTACTAAAGGATTATATCCGTAGGCTGTGGTAATCTCTGTCTACTTATAATATACACCACGAACTCCTGAAATGTCCAACATTTTTCCCTTTTCTGTTCCGGTCTGTCTTTGGTCTTTGATGGCCAAGACTTAATTTTGCTGGAAACATAACAAAAGTGCAAAGCTCACATCGCGTTCATTCTTCTTCCTCCTGCTCCTGCTCCGTCGGCAGCTGTAAAGCTAAGATTCCCCCCCCCCCCTGCCTAAGTGGTTTTTAAAACAAGGAAAGCAAAGCAAAAGCGACACTAATTCAGGCTCTGCCGCGTCTTCTACACTGGTAAAATCGATGCGTGAACACAAAAGGATTCTCCTCCGCGCGCCTGGTGATAAACAACCCCAGATTCTGAAGAGCCGAAGACGCCCAAATTAGCAACGATGAGACAGTCGTTTGGTGAGTGTTGACGCAGCACGAAAGCAGCCAGCCCCTATTTTTAATGAGTAGTTAATTACCAGCCGTTTTTAATTAGGGGGCGCGCGGAGCCAGGCGCGAGTTTACAAACTTGCCACCCGCTAAACAAACACATGTGCCAGACTGAAAGCGCTCGGCTGCCTCCCTCAGTCCCCGGTCCCGCGTGCCAGCGGAGGAGCGGCGGGCTGCGAGTCAGCTCGGTTAGTGCCAGGCATCTAAAGACACGCGTCTCCTGCGCAGTGACCCAAGGGGTGGTTTCTAAAGGAATAACGGGGATAAGACGGAAAGGCGGGCGATTCCTTTCTTCCCCAAGAAACTGACTTCTCAGAACGATTTCCCCTAGAAAGCACCAAAGCACCTGAAGGCCAGACAAGGAATAATGGATGGAAACTGAACGAGGAGAGATTCAACCTGGAAATAAAGAGACATTTTCTGGCAGTGAGAACAATCAACCAATGGAACAGAAGTTGCCTTCGGAAGTTGTGGGAGCTTCAACACTGGAAGCTTTCAAGAAGAGACTGGACTGCCCTCTGTCAAAAATGGTGTAGGGTCTGCTGGGGGGGGGTTGGACTAGATGACCTACAAGGTCCCTTCCAACTCTGTTAATCTGTATCTGTAGAATTAAGAGACCAACCCCTGTAATTAACAGATTAAGAGAGTTGGAAGGGACCTTGTAGGTCATCTAGTCCAAACCATCACCCGCCCAAGCAGGACACTCTACACAGGGGTCTCCAACCTTGGCAACTTTAAGACTTGTGGACTTAAACTCCCAGAATTCCTCAGCCAGCAAGCTGGCTGAGGAATTCTGGGAGTTGAAGTCCACAAGTCTTAAAGTTGCCAAGGTTGGAGACCCCTTCTCTACATCATTTCTGACAGATGGCAGTCCAGTCTCTTCTTGAAAGCTTCCAGTGATGAAGCTCCCACAACTTTCGAAGGCAAGCTGTTCCATTGGTTAGTTGCTCTGTCAGAAAATTTCTCCTCTCTGTGGCAACCCCTCAAATATTGGAACACTGCTATCATGTCTCCCCTGGTCCTTCTCTTCTAGTCATGCCCAGTTCCTACAACCGTTCATCGTATGTTTTAGCCTCCAGTCACTTAATCATCTTGGTTGCTCTTCTCTGCACTCTTTCTAGAGTCTCAATATAGGTGAGGGAGAGGAAGGATGGGATGACAAACAAGACTAGAGGAACAGAAGGGTGCTGGGAGATCCCAAAGGTGCTTTTTCAAGAGGCAACTGGACTTGGGTTTTTTTTAAAGCACCTTTGGGACAACCATGACCTGGATGACTGAGAACCTCCATAGACATTTAGCTGTGCTGAGAGATGATATCCTGAACCAAGTCAGTTGCAGAATTGGCAGTTTCATTTCTACAATATATGCAGTTTGGGGTGTCATCAACCTTAGTTAGACAAGGGGAAATTATTTTTTGGAATTTATTGTTCTACAAACTAGTTGATGCAGTTTAATTTTCAATGCATTGTGCGCTTCCAGAAATTTGATTAATTAAGTGCATTGTGTGAATGCCACCAAGGTCTAATCTCACAATGTCCTGGAGCATGGATGTCAGTTTTGGCCTGGAGACCTTTTATAATTTACACCTATCAAACGAATAAGGTTGCCCAATTCCATAAAGACTCTGAGCAGTACAACATTAAAAACAGCAGGAACAATCAAAGACATTAACTAAGAATGTAACAACATGTGTCACTTTCAGTATTTCTACTCCATGCATTGCAAGAACATATGGAGAACGATATAGCAACAGATCTATCATTGCATGCGCATGAACGGTTTTCTCGGATGGACATGCTGATTGCACAGGATTCCAAAGCATGGTGTGCTGATTACAGATTGCTTGCGCATTGTATTAAACTGTGATTTATTTAATCATTGCTTACTGACTAAGCTATAATTGGCTGGGCGGTGGTCACATACTCTAAGCCATAACCATGGCTTATGAACTATGCAACATGATGATTTTCATGTGATGTTATAAAATCAGTTTCATAAAATGATGCTGTCCTTCCAAAATAAGCTGATTTTCTCATTGCAGGGTTACAGTGCAAACCGACTCTCCTCTTCAGCCAAGCCTTAATTTCACCCCATAAAACCCCCAACCATGCCCTTAGGTTGCCAACTTCCTTGAAGAGAAAGAAGAGCTAATTCTTTCTAGGATGACTTTTTTCATCATCACATAAAGATTTTTATCCTTGACCCAGAGTATTACTGAGGATATTATGTTCCCTGGATGTTTGGTTTCCCTTTCCGCATCTCTCTTCTGATCTTTTGTTGCAAGCTTTGTATTTCTTCTTCTCTTTTAACTTCCATTTAACTTCTTATTATGTTTTTTTAATGGTTCTTTTGTTATCTATCCTGAATGTTCTTTCCAGAGGTCTCCAACCTTGGCAACTTTATGAGGTGTGGACTTCAAATCCCAGAATTCCTTAGCCAGCCATGCTGGCTGAGGAATTCTGGGATTTGAAGTCCACACCTCATAAAGTTGCCAAGGTTGGAGATCTCTGCTTTAAACAGAAAGGCAGGGCAGGCATTTTTCTCCATGAGTAAAAGAGAGTTGATCTCTCTACTGGACTTGGACTCAGTAACTGGCTGTCTGAAAGTGAATCAACTGCCGGTACCCTCATTAGCCATAATAGCTCTTCTGGCTCTGTGGAGTTTCCCCTTTGTGTTGCCTGGTGGAATAGGGTACAAGTCAGTAGTGGGTTCTAAAATCCTTTACTACCAGTTTGTGCTCGTGCTCGCGCGCACCACTTCCACGCATGCACAGAAGCATTCCAGGCAGGTGGGCGGAGCTACCGGTTCTTAGAATCAGGGTGAACTGGGAGCAACCCACCGCTGGTACAAGTAGTCCTCGATTTACAATAGTTTGTTTAGTGACCGTTGAAAGTTACTAACAACGGTTGCAGCATCTTCATGGACACGTAATCCAAATCCAGATGCTTGGCAACTGGTTTGTATTTCTGTCAGTTGCAGTGTTCCAGGGTCATGTGATCACCTTTTGCAACCACACAGCTCCCAATGACCGGTGAGATCCCACAGAGTTGGTCTCCTCCAGGTCCTGTCAGCTAAACAATGCCGGCTGGCAGGGGCCGCTGGGGAGAGCCTTCTCTGTGGCTGCCCCAGCTCTCTGGAATCAGCTTCCTCCCGAGATCCGCACTACCCCCACCTTACTGGCCTTCCGGAAAGCCATTAAGACCTGACTTTTCCGCCAGGCTTGGGGCGATTGACCTTGGCAGCAACTAGCAAGGTTGGCCCAGGAATGTATGGATGATTGTAATTATTTTTAAATTTAAATTGTGTTTTTTAACTTGTTTTTTAATTTTTATAATTAATTTATTGATTTGTATTTCTTCCTGCTGTGAGCCGCCCTGAGTCCTTCGGGAGTTGGGTGGAATAAATAAATAAATAAATAAATAAATAAATAAATAAATAAATAAATAAATAAATAAATAAATAAATAAATAAATAAATAAATAAATAAATAAATAAATAAATAAATAAACAAACAAACCTCCTGACAGGCAAAGTCAAAGGGGAAGCCAGATTCACTTAACAACCGTGTTACTAACTTAACAACTTGCAGTGATTCACATAACAACCGTGTCAAGAAAAGTCATAAAATGGGATAAAGCTCACTTAACAACTGCCTCACTTAGCAACAGGAATTTTGAGCTTAATTGTGGTCAGAACCGGGGGACTACCTGTATTATGTATTTGTATGCTAAACCAATTTAGGACCCTAAAATGCAACAGCATTTTTGGGGGGGGGCAATAAAGGAAGATATGATCAAACAACATGTCTACCAAAAGCACATTGCAGCAACGCCATTCGTCCTTGCACTATTTCCTTACAGCTTTTGAAGGGAAGTCTTAACATGACAGAATTAACACTATTCAAGAGACTTCCCCAAAAGGTCATAGATTTAGCTGACAGTTCTAGATTTTCAATTTGGCTATAAGCACTTTCAGATAAGGATTCTGCACCAGTTCAGAGTTTGCTCCAGGTAATGTAGGCTTGGCTACTGTCAGAGTCAAGCATCCCCTCTTGTCTGATGGAGATACAAGAAAGAACTATAGCATGGAAGAACAAGATCATGGCACGAGATACTTTCACACTGAGGAAAAGGAGCAGCATAGTCAAAAGTCTGACCAGAGTTCAAAAACAATTGAAGCGGTATTGTATTTCGAAGAATAGGTGTAAAATAGAATCAAGGAGCAAACCAGAATCTAAACATTTGGGTAAAACAAAAACAAAAAAATACCCTGGCTTAAAATCTAAACATGCAGGTAAAAAATGAACACTGTGAGTGATGTTGTTGCTGGCCTAACCAATATTTTTAACAGTCAACGGAAAACTCCATCCAAACTTAGTCAATATTTATTAGTGCTTGAGGGAAAACATTGCTCCAAGAAATTCTGAACAAGCTTTGAATTGTACATATCTGTGTCACTCTTCACATCATTCTCTATAGTAGTGGTGCTATTCTTATGGATTTAATGATGTGGAATAATTTCATGATCAAATGATGGGAATATGTGTTCCAAAGGGGTAGAAAGAACAGCTTTCTCATTAAATTCCCACTTTGTTCTGAGAATTCAAGGAAAAAAACGGTATTCCCTTGACTTCACGAGTTCTTTCTCTTTTCCTGGTAAGAACTCATCTGAGGAAACCATTGCAGACCTGATTAGAAGATCCTGGATTGTTCATCTGACCCTATTATGCTTATATTTTTATTTATTTATTATTTATTTGGTAATTTTTCTATGCCGCCCTACTCCCTCAGGACTCATCATGCAGTACCTGGGAGCTTATTTTTCTTCCAAAAATGACCAAACCAGAAGGCAATAGCAATAGCACTTATTTATTTATTTATTTGTTTGTTTGATCTTATAGGCCGCCCAACTCCCGAAGGAGACTTATATACCGCTTCATAGTGCTTTACAGCCCTCTCTAAGCAGTTTACAGAGTCAGCATATTGCCCCCAACAATCTGGGTCCTTATTTTACCCCCCTTGGAAGGATAGAAGGCTGAGTCAACCTTGAGCCTGGTGAGATTCGAACTGCCAAATTGCAGGCAGCCAGCAGTCAGCAGAAGTCGCTTGCAGTACTGTATAAACCTCTTGCTGGATAATAGTGGGATAAGTGTGGAAGCAGATGCATATACTGTATAGGATAGAAGGCAGTGGTGGAATATTGTTAAAGCTAATGAAAAAAATAATCCTGTGACACTGCATTGAGGAATATTGAGCGATTCTTGGTTCACAGCCAATACTACCATTTGTATTCTTTATTTTCCAGTAATTTTATGCTACAGATACACTACATTTTAGGATCCTAACCGATAGGGTGTGGAAGTACCTAGTCAATTGCAACAAATAAATTTAAAAACATTGCACCAGAGTGATTGCATCAAGAAGATAGATTTGCATAATTTCAGATGCTTCATGGTCCCTTCAATGCAATGGAGAAAGTCTAGGGCAGTGAATCCAGCATTAAGGTCAGCAGGAGAGATGTATTTATTTGGCTTTGAGTGCATTGCCAATATATAAAATCCATATTAAATTAATCATTCAATCAACCAACCATTGTCAGTCAATCAATCAATCAGTTTCCTGAAACCAAAATACTGTTCTAAAGCTGCCCTTTGATTATGCAGAATGCTAGTGGTGAAATCCAATTTTTTTAACTACCGGTTCTGTGGGCGTGGCTTGGTGGGCGTGGTGGGGCTTGGTGAGCGTGGCTTGGTGGGCATGGCAAGGGAAGGATACTGCAAAATCTCCATTCCCACCCCACTCAGGGGCCAGCCAGAGGTGGTATTTGCCGGTTCTCCAAACTACTCAAAATTTCTGCTACCGGTTCTCCAGAACCTGTCAGAGCCTGCTGGATTTCACCCCTGCAAGAATGCTCATACTTATCTCCCTAGCTTTGAGAAAAGCCATCTAGAATTTGATGGTATACTTAGGATAGATTGTTGCAGTGGTGGGTTACTACCAGTTCACCCCGGTTCTAGCGAACCTGTAGTGGCAGTGGCGGGAGGCTCCGCCCATCCACCCAGACGTCATCATGGACGATCTGCTCATGCGCGGAAAGTTCTGAGCATGTGCAGAAGGGCCGCATGCGAGCAAAGCGCGCACGCGCCATTCACAGTTCCAAACCGGCAGCGAAGGTAAGTGAAGCCCACTACTGGATTGTTGGGCCAGTTAAATTTATTTACTTATTTTGTAGCCAGTCTTTATATTAAACATAGGACATAACTACCTAAGAATAAAATATACATGCATTTAGACTGTTGTAATTAAAACAGGTTAAACATACACGTATAAGCTATCTTTTCTGGAAAAGCAATGCCGTTGTTTGCCAATAGAGGGTCCAGGGGGATGAAGCTATCTGGGCCTGCATTGTCAAGATAACTTTCATCAATTTTTCCTCATTAGTAAGGAAGAAGGAAATGCCTCTCCAGGCATTTTAAACTGAGGCAGGTCCAGGTGGTAGATTGTGGTTTTTCCAAACATCTAGTCCCAGAACAATAGTAGAGACTTATAGTATAGCTGATAAATTAATTGTGTGTCTGCCTGTCTGTCTATCTTTAATCCACTCAATATTCATAGCTTCGGGATCCTGAAATCACTGAACACCCAGGATCCAATAGTCACCCTCCGCCTCACATAAAAGTTATATTAGGCAATTCCAACCAAGGTACGATCATTATTGGGTCTAGGTCAGAATCAGATCTGAGCATCTTAGAATTTATCAAAGCTTAGGGGAAAAAAGAAGTCAGAAACTCTGTTCCTTTTCATGTATGGGACTCCTGCCCATTTTGTCTGGTCACTCATTCTGCCCACTGCAACCTTCATTCTTCCCAAGAAAATGGCAAGTGCACATCCTTGCCAGCAAAGAACTGTTCACCACCAACAGAGATCAGCACAACGTTCTTTTTAAGATCTGAATTCATTTTAAGAAGTATCTCAAGTTATAGCATTATGGATTGGTGAGTGGTTAGGTACAGGGGTCTTCAAACTTGGCAACTTTAAGACTTGTGGACTTCAACTCCCAGAATTATCCAGTCAGCTATGCTGGCTGGATAATTCTGGGAGTTGAAGCCCACAAGTCTTAAAGTTGCAAAGTTTGAAGACTTCTGGGTTAAGTTATATTAATGTGAACTTCTCTCCATCAAGGTTGACTCAGCCTTTCATCCTTCCGAGGTGGGTAAAATGAGGACCCAGATTGTTGGGGGCAATATGCTGACTCTGTAACCTGCTTAGAGAGGGCTGTGGAGCACTGTAAAGTGGTATATAAGTCCAAGTGCTATTGCTATTGTCATAATTTCATGCATACTTTTTAATAAATCCTAATACCATTAGTGGAATTTTTAAAGGGTGGTGGGTAGAATATTAGTACTCAGTCCTGTCTGGCTGTGCCAGGCATCCCATAATATTGGAGAAAACAATTATAGATTACCAGAATTCAGTACAGGTAGTCCTTGAGTTACGGCCACAATTGAGCCCAAAATTTCTGTTGCTGAGTGAAACATTTGTTAAGTGAGTTTGTCCCATTTTACGACTTTTCTTGTCACAGTTGTTAAACGAATCGCTGCATTTTTTAAGTTAGTAACATGGTTGTCAAGTGAATCTGGATTCCCCATTGACTTTGCTTGTCAGAAGGTCACAAAAGGGGATCAAATGACCCTGGGACACTGCAACCGTCATAAATATGAACCACTTGCCAAGCATTGAAGTGTGAAAAACGGTCATAAGTCACATTTTTCCATGTCGTTTTAACTTTGAACGGTCACTAAATGAACTGTTCTAACTCCTCTAAACTGGTGAGATAAACCTCACTCATCAGAAATAACATTCCCAACTAATATAGCAGTCATTCGTATGAACACCTTACTTTCAGAAGCAGAACTCAGAAACGGGAGTATTTCAAGAGCTACTGCTGCTCCTTTTAAAACTTCACAGAATTTTTGAACTCCCTGCAAACTCTTTGTTAAAGGCATCTCCCCCCATTCAGTTGAGATGCTGCTTTTCATGTTTGGTGCCTTTGCACTGTTCTTTTGTCTGCCTTCTTTCAGTGCTTTTCGCCTTCTTCGGATATGACTAAATTTAAGCCACGGCTTGAATGTGGAACTTGTGTACCGGTAGTTAGAGACTTTGCTAAAGATGGAAAATGTGGCCAGTAAGTTAGGTGGAAATTCAAAGCTGAGATCTTTTGACTGGGATATCTTCTGTTTTAATATAATGTAGACAGCTATGTTGCATTCAAGGAAAACACTCCCATAGTATCTTTAAGATTTTGGAGAGGTAAAGATGTTCTGTTGTGATACTGATGAATAGATATGCTTCTGGCCACAACAGGCTGGTGGCCAAATGTGATGTTACAGTTACCTGCTACATTGCAGCTCAGATCATGATCTACCTGTGTTAGAAGAATCGTCTATTCAAATTAGGATTACAGGAATGAAGGGCAGCATCATTCTATTTTGATCATTATCAAAGAACAAAAGGATGTTAGGAGGCTGCTAAATCTGATCTCTAAAGGAAGAAAATTATAATGTGGTGGGAGATCAGTCAGGCCAATATATTATATAATGTGTGTTTGTGTGTGTGTGTGTGTGCGTGTGTGTGTGTGTGTGTGTGTGTGTGTGTGATTGTGTGTGTGTGTACACACACACTCAGCAGAAAGAGCAGTGAGTTAGTGGCTGGATTTACACAAAACATAAAATCTGGATTAACATAACTCAGTATCTATTTTTATATGCTATATTTTAAAAATCCCTGTATAATCACTTTATAACATGATCTGGTTCACTAAAACTATTGTGCAAGTGGCGCATTGAGTGAACCGAAATAATGTGTGCTAAAGATGGATCTCCTCCTTTTGGTTCATTCTATTAGTAGCAAAGTACAAAAGTATTGTGCTTTCTGCTTCTACTGGTGTTGATTTATTGGGCCCACTCAGAAAGTTTGCCATTACCTGCAACACACAAGAAAAAAAAAAGCCGAGGTGGCGCAGTGGTTAAATGCAGCTACTGCAGGCTACTCCAGCTGACTGCTAGTTCAGCAGTTCAGCTGTTCAAATCTCACCAGGCTCAAGGTTGACTCAGCCTTCCATCCTTCTGAGGTCGGTAAAATGAGGACCCAGATTGTTGGGGGCAATATGCTGAACTCTGTAAACCGCTTAGAGAGGGCTGTAAAGCACTATGAAGTGGTATATAAATCTAAGTGCTATTGCTATTGTTATCTTTAGGATTGGACATCTAGAGCTTGTCATTATATTTGAAAATGATATTATAAAGTTCAGATAGTAATTGTACTAGTGGGTAAATGTTAGCTTCCTGAACACATATTAAGAAAATAAGAAGAGCCTTGCTGGACCTATCTATTATATCATTTGCTTCTCATTCTAGCCAACCCAATGTCACTAAAACACTCAAAAGTAGGACAGAAGGCAATCATCTCCTCTTCTTTGTTTCACTAGTAGCTGTTACGTAAAAGTATAATGATAGTTCTGGAGGAAGCAGATGGCCCTCATGATTATAACCACTGCTAAGGAGATTCATATAAGATAAACATTTGTTACCTTTTTCATATGGGTTGAACATTTGTTGAAATTACAGAATTGAAAACTTAATAAAAATTTGTAGAATGAAGACTGATTCTGGTGATGGTGGAGCAAAGGAAGAACATATAAGATTGAAGAGTTAATCAGAAAAGTTTGGCTGCAGATTAAAAAACAATTAAAATTGAAGCCTAAGAATTTCAGAATAAGACTTTCGAACAGTGACGGAAATATTTGTGGAAGGAATGGCTCTATAATATCTCTTGTAATTTTTTTCACAAGGGCAACAATTCATAAAAATATGAATCAGATATACAAATGTTCTCCTTGCTCAAGTTTGCTCCTGATTTGAATTGTGTTTCTGAGCACTTGCAGTTAAAACTCCCCATTGCACTCCTGCCAAAAACAAACTTCCCCTTTTCAATAGTTAAGTGATGTGTACTGACTGGCTCATATCTATGTTATCAAGGGTAATGGGCATTCCATTTCTTTGTTGACTCCCTTCCCACCCAGAAGTTTTTATACTTATTATCTGTATCTGTTTGAGAGTAAAGAGTCCCCTGGGATGCTGTTTAAACATTTAATAGAAAAAAACATTTAAGACACTGCTTGGTCAAGCTTCTAATGGTCACTTGCAACCAAGATAGCTACCGTAGATTCTTGCAGAGTCTCATTAGTTATATTTTTTTTAAGGAAAAAGAATTAAATTTCAAAATATGAATTAGGTGACCAGACCTTGTTTGCAAGGCCTTGTTAATCCTTCTGATATGGAAAGAATGATATGGAAAGAGCCGAGGTGGCACAGCGGTTAGAGGCAGGTACTGCAGGCCACTTTAGCTGACACTGATCCCCAGGTCAGCGGTTCAAATCTGACCAGCTCAAGGTTGACTCAGTTTTCCATCCTTCCGAGGTAGGTAAAATGAGGACCCAGATTGTTGGGGGCAATATAAATATACATTGCTTACTGGTGTAAACCACTTAGAGAGTGCTTGCACTGTGAGGCGGTATATAAATTTCACAAATAAAAATAAATAAAATAAATGCAAACTATTTCAGAATTCATTCTGATTGTCACAAAGAAGTCCATTACACATTTGCCTCTTTGGACTGAGAGCAAACAGGCATCAGATGAGTGAGAGTATTGTTATAATAATGCCTATTATTAGTGTACTCAGTGAAAAAAATGGAATTTTGGATTAGAACAAGAGACAGCTTTAGATCTAAGTGGTCATGGAAGGTCAGCAAGTAACTTAGGGACTGTCCTCTCTCAGTCTAACCTACCTACAGAAATGTTTTAGGGACAATTTGAGAAAGGAATATTATGTATATCATCTTGAGCTTCTAAAGGAAAGGAAGGATATAAAGGATGTACATCTCATAAATAAATTAAAATAACCTCCGATAGTACAAGAAGGCAAATATAAATTAATAGATGTAACAGAAACCTGGGCAGATAACTCCAATAACTGGACAATAGCAATTAATCTATATAATTTGTTCACAAGGAACAGATGCAATAGGTAGGAAGGAGGTGTTAGTTGTCTCCACGCCTGCTCATAAATCTGAGTCAATGGACTTAGTCATAATGTATAGAATATCTGGTTTATAATAAGTGAAGAAACAAATAAAAACATTGTCATTGTTGATGTCTACTATCACTCAACCAATCAAGGAAAAATGTAACGATGTATTCCAAAAACAAATTTTTAATCTTTTAAAGATGCATGAAGTAGTAGTGATTGGAGAACTTGAATTACCCCAACATCTGTTGGGACACAAACTCTGCCAGGCATGTTCCTTCTAGAGGATGGAGTAGGGCACAAGAGAACCAGTTCTGACTTAGTGCTAACTAATAGAGAAGACATCATCCAGGAAATTGAAGTAGTAAAAAGACTGGGATAAAATAATGCTACGGTTCTTGATTTGAAGGGAAACTAAAGTGGAGTACAGACAAACATGTATTTTGCACATTAAAAAAAGCAGATTTAATCGATTTAGAGCAATAATAAGCAGAATCCCACGGCAGCAGAAACTAATGGGAAAAGGAGATCAAGAAGTGTGAGAAAAGCACAGTTCTGAATTATTTCAATAAGAGAAAAAAAGGAGGTCATCAGAGGAAACCTGGACATGTTCAAATGCAAGCTAGGCAACCATCTGACAAAAGTGGTTTAACTTGGATCTCTGTACTGGGCAGGAGAATAGATTTGATAGCTTAAATGGCCTCTTCTAGCTCTATTATTTTATTATCCTATGATTCTGTTCTATAATGCAGACACAAACATTGCAATAATCTTAGAATGGCCTCTTTTCTCCTTCCCATTCATGGATTTTTCTTGTTGATTCTTTTAATTAAGGATTTTTAAGTCTCAGTGCTTTGTCTCTTCAGAGCACTGCTCCCTTTTCTTGTTGTTGAAAAGAAATGAAGGATGTGAGAAAGGGTCTATCTATTGACAAATCTTTTCTCCTCTCATGAGCTTGTACTTAAGAACAATGCAAGGTTAATTTGCTGGCCGTTTCTGAAGAATAAACCTAACATCCATAGGAACTGAGAGTGGAGAAGTAGCAGATGGGGAAGATGTGTTTAACACTTTGCCCAAACACTGCCTATTTCCCTTTAAATTGCCACTGTAGGGGATTAAAAAGACTCTAATTTTGAATGGCCTGATGCCTATCTGTAAGTGGGGACTGTAAATCTTGAACAGCCTGCGTAGTAGGAGGGGAGACTTTTAAGGATTCTTAAAACACTGCCACTGTCCCTTCCAAGGGAAGAGGCTCTGTGTGAAGCAGGTACATTAACAAAAGAGATTTCATAAGGAATGCAGGCCCAGTGCCCCAAAGCCCTGGGAGAATTGGAACCAGTACAATAAAGTTAGCACAGAAAATACAGATTAGCTATCTAAGAGATTGTTTATTTCTCTTTACTGGTGCTTGCTCAGTTTGGTATAATTTTATATTTGATCTAATTTTCTCTTTCTTGTTTTTTTGTCTGTTTGCACGAACAATTTACTGGGTGCAAGTTACGATCCGCAGGCTTCTTACCTCTAGGGCAGTGATGGCGAACCTTTTTTGGTTCGCGTGCCAAAAGGGGGGGGGAATATGGGGGATCACGTGTGTGCGTGCCCACGCTCATAATTCCATGCATCCCCGCACATGCACGCATGACCCCCCTGCTCCCAGCATGCAATGGCAGGCCCATTTTTCGCTCTCCCCAGGCTCCAGAGCCTTTCTAGGAGCCTGGGGAGGGCGAAAATGGCCTTCCCCACCCCCTCTGGAGGCTGGAAACAGCCTGTTTCCCGACTCCCAGTGGGCCCAGAAGGCCCAAAAATCAGCCGGCTGGTGCACACATGCACGCCGGACCTGAGCTCGTGTGCCCACCGATATGGCTCCGTGTGCCACTTGTGGCACCCGTGCCATAGGTTCGCCATCACGGCTCTAGGGGTTGTATCTGTCTTCCTTAATCTTTGGTCCTTTGTCAGGGGCCTGGGAGTATGAGGGTGCTTCACAGTAACTTAGCTGTTCCTAGCACTGCACTCTTCTGGACAGAGAACTCTGGTGTTGTCCCTGGGATCTGTTGGATCTGCTCTCTCAGTTTAGAAGTAACAACCAACTTCCACCCCCCCCCACCACTGGGATCATTTTGACCCAGTAGTGGGTTTCACTTACCTTCACTACCAGTTCAGAACTGTGAACGTGCACGCGCATGGCACTTCTGCGCATGCACAGAACTTTCTGCGCATGCACAGATCGTCTGTGATGACGTCCCAGTGGGTGGGCGGAGCCTCCCACTGCCGGTTCACCCAACCGTTGCGAACCGGTAGCAACCCACCACTGCTTTGACCTCTCTGGTTTCTCTTTCAGGCCCTGGTACTTCTCCAGCTTCTTATACTCCTTCTTCCTGATGTTGCTGTCACTGGGCACTACTACATCTGTCATCACTACTGTCTTCTGATTCTTTTCTATTACTACAGTGTCTGGTTGATTGGCCAATACTTGATTGTCTGTCTGAATCTGGAAGTCTCACAGGATATTAGCCTTCTTATTTTCTACCATTTTCTGTGGGATTTCTGATCTGGACTTGGGGAGGTATAGCCCATACACTGTAGATGTTTTTGTACACACTTGGTTGTGCCATTCAGTGTATGCTGTTCCTGCCTGCATCTTATACTTTGCCACTATGTGCTGGACTGTCTCTGAGGCCTCTCTGCGCTGTCTGCACCTTGGGTGCTGTCTAGCATGGCAAACCTCTGCTTCTATGGTCTTGTGTACTATTTACAATGTCTCAATGCTATATTTTAGTCTAACACTTACCAGCCACTGGTAGGATTTCCAAGTGTCCGCCACCCCAGCTATCTGTTGATGGTACATCCCAAGCAGAGCCTTGTCTTGCCATGGCACTTCCTCTGCTTGATCTTCCTTCCATGTCTGCTGCTGTCTCAGGCAATCTCTCAGCAGCTCATCTTTGGGTGCCATCTTACTGATGTCCTCCTGGATGCTCTGGGTTTCATCCAGGACAGTGACTTCAATACTCACCAGATTCTGTCCACCCTTTTTCTAGCTGGTGTAGTCTCTGGTTGTTGGAATTTGGGGTGGAAACCTCCATACATTGTGAGAAGCTTCTGGGTCTTCACATCAGCAGCTGCATGTTCCCCCTTTGGTCAGTTCACTCTATGACAGGGTATCTGGTGACTAACAAGGTGTACATATTCCTGGTGAGGATCTTGTTCTTCCCATTGAGTTGGCATTTCAGGAACTTTTGTCATGAAATATCAGCTCAATGACATTTTGTGTATGTCCTTAGCTGGTGTTGTAAGCTTTTGTTTAGTAGTTCCTAGGGCTTCAGATAGAGTCAGGCCCTTGTATTTTTTCAGCAGCTGAGTCTTAATCTCAACACCCTTCTGTTGTTCTACCAGCTGATTAACTTCTTTCTGAATTGCCTTGATCTTAGCCTTCAACCCCATTTTGGGGGGAGGGGAAGGGGGATAGTAGTATGCACTGCTGTTCTTGATTGTGTAGCCAAGTATCTCCAGGATTATATGGTAGTTATCATAGCCTATACCAGTTCATTGGTTATAGTAGTAGTAGGGATTGTTGTGAGGGCTCTATCAGCATCTTCTAGAATACTGACTGATTTACTTCTTCACTGTGCCTTAGTAACCTGTCTTGAGGGGTGATTGTAGCTAGCTTATCCATGATCTTATATCTCAAATCAGCTGCTGTGCTCTGTAATAGAGGAAGTGGCAGTGACATTCCAGCTTCAGATGTTGGGTGTATATCTAATTGTTCTTCTGGGACTTCTTGAGACTAGGATGCAATGTGAAGTTGGTCGATCTCAAGCTGTGAGAGCAGCTTCCTCTTCACTATGTTTAAACATTGGGTAATTTACCTGTTCCTCAGTTAGTGTGAATGCAAGTCTTCTGTCCATCCATAGTTCCCTCATTCGTTTCATATACCTCTGTTATTAGGTTTACTGTTGTAATAGCATTCCATCACTCAGGTTCCCTTGTCTCATTCATGTATGTTTGTTCTATTAACCACTTGTTATCAGATTGCCTTGGTTCCCTGACATTTGGTGTGTACCTTAGGTAACATCCAAGGTCCACACCAGAGGTCAGAGAACCAAGGCAATCTTGGCTTCTTAGTTCGTATCACTCTCATCTCCAAAGTGGGCAGCTGAAATGTTAGATTCTTTGCCAAAGGACCCCTACTGGTCAGGTAGGTATCAGCCAGGCCTTGCTACATTAATTCATCAGTACAGGACAAGTGAACTTCTCAACTTACTCTGAACTTTTCAACTTATCTCTGGCAGCTAGCCAAAAGCAGTCAGAACAAGTTTTATATGGTTCTGAAGAATCTATATGTGACTGAAGTACCACCCATACCTGTTCACATAACCAAACTTATTCTAAAGAGGGGGGATATTGTCTTCTACCCCATAGGTCACCAACTTGTGGTCCACGGACCACTGGTGGTCCATGATAAAATTTTGGTGGTCCGTGGAGAAATCTTGGCCCCTGGGCTGGATATGGCCAAGAGCAATTAATCCAGCCCATGCACGGAAACACAAGGCTGCACTGCCTAACATCACCCCACCCAATGCCAGCCCCCACTCTTAAGGCTGAGCACAAACCTCACCTTGAGTATAGAGGTGCGAGCCACACGAGCTGGAACAGGAAGGTAAGACCAAGAACTCACCGCGCTCAGCCAAATGGCTACCTGGGGGGGGGGAAGGTTCAGCCGCCTTTTGGGCCTACATCTCTCCTTCTGCGAGGCCTCTGGGTGGGAGGCCCAAGAGAAAATGCCTACTACAGCTCTGGAATATGGGACCGGCCATGGTGGGGCTGGAAATCTCTGCCCTGGGGTGGCACTTGCAATGTGCAACTTTGCAAGTGGTGCAATATGCAAAAAGGAGCACAGCCCTCACCGGCCGGAATGAAATAATGGTGCTGTTCTGGGGGGGGGCTGCACAAGTGGGACGAAGCGGGGGACGCGATGGCTAGAAGCTGTGGGAGCGAAGCGCTACTTGCATTTGCACGGCATCAGCATTCTGCCTCGGTATATTTGCGCCAGCTGGCGGCACAAGGCAGCTCTCATCTCCTGCTGCTTAGGACTCGGAGCAGTAAATGGTGTCCAGTCCGGGGAGCAGCCAAAATTTGTTGTCCATTGCGGACGCTAGCTCGGCCCCCTGCAAATTCATCTCTCATGGAGCGCTCACTGAAGCAGCATGGGAAACTTTGGCTGGGCTCCTCGAGAGACAAGAGTTTGCAGGGGGCAAAGGAGAGGAGAGGGGACTACAGCTCCAGCTCTGGAATATGGGACTGACTTTCCCAATAACATCAGCAAGCCATGGTCAAATAAGCTTCAATTATTTTGTAATAATTACACTAACTTTAATAATTTTGTTACAATTAAACAACCTTTAAAGATTTTTTTATGATTAAATAAGCATTTACGATTTTGTTATAATTAAATAGGCATTTATAATTTTGTTATATTAAATAGGTGCATTTCATATTAATAAAATGGAAGCTCTCTGATCATTATTTTACAAATGTATTTATCTTTTAAAAATAATTCATATTAGTGATCTGCAGGACTTAAAATTGTGAATTAGGGTCCGTGGGATTTAAAATTATGAATTTGGTGGTCCACGGGATTTAAAATTATGACCTTGGTGGTCCCTGAGGTCCAAAAGGTTGGGGACCTCTGTTCTACCCTATCCATATTCCAGGTCAGTGAGCACCTTCCCATTTAAAAACAGATGGTGATAGTATAATTACTTACCCAATAGAAACATTTTCTCTTGGAAGAATTACCATATTTAACAAACTCAGGTAGACAGATTGGTAATCTCATGTAACAGTCTAGCCAGCTGCTGGTACTGTTGGTAACAGGCAACTCTCCACCTTCTCTATAGAGCCACCCAAACATTTTCTGCTATAATTGGTTTTTCAAATCTGTGTACAGATTTGAAATGCTACTTGCTAGGGAAAACTGCTTGAACAGGCAATTTTTGAATGGGAACTAATTTAGGGAGGAATAGTTAAGATACCTATCCCTATTGCACATTTCCTCACTATTTGCTTTTGAGCAGCTTTTTTTCTAAAACAGGAGGGGAAAACAAATTAACTTCACACATAATTTATATGCGTATGTTCTTACAAATGTTGCAGATTCTTACTTGGAATTGGTTTCTAGTTAATCAGCCAGTCATATCTAGTTTAGGTGACTCAAAGAGGAGCGCAGAACATGCAAGAAATGGGTGTTTTAGCATGCAAAAAGCAGCAGCAATTCAGGCCAGGATCCTGGAAATGGCAGGCTAGACCTCAGCACCATGGACAGAGGTCAAAAGAATTGCGGGCTGAGCCAGGCACAAAGATGAAACTAAGGCAGAAAAATGCAGCAACAGATGATTCTATTGCAGCCGGGAGTCTCAAGTTGCTTTTCACCAGAGTCATTGTTGATTTATGGACTCCACTGGTGCTTCTTTGTGACTGTAGCAGTCAACACATACATTGTATAAACTGAAAGTGGGAGATCCTTCCAGAAGGCCAAGGTGTGGCTGGGACAAAGAAAGATGCATAGTTTACACAACACTGACTGTGATTACCTTTACCACAATTGGTGATGGATGGTATTAGGGCAAGATAAAGAATGCAAGAAAGCAAAGCAGCCAGAGAAGCAAACTATGCCCATGGATTAGGTGGGGAATATTTCGTTGAGAGAGAAAGCAGAAATTCATTGGTGAATGAGGGTGAGAAAGAAGGTGTCTTTGAGAAACCCTCAGGTAGTTTATGCAAAGGAGAGTCTTTCTCTTCTTTTCACTTATCTTTCCACTCTTCTCTCTATAGCTGTACCTCTTGGGTTTCCCTTAGGACAGGGATCAGCAACCCGTGGCTCTGGAGCCGCATGTGGCTCTTTCATCCCTCTGCTGCAGCTCCGTCACTCAAAATATGCGTCCCAACTGCCAATGTGCGACACCCGCCAGCACGCGATTTATTGAGCTTTTCGACCCCCGGTAGGCCAACCATGGATAAATCTAAGAAAAGAAAAGTTTCAGAAGAAAACAGAACGTTTAATTCAACTACATATGCTAGTTCTATGGCCGCTCAGGAAATAGGCACGGGAAGGGTTTTGTGGCTCCCAGTGTTTTCTTTTCTGTGGGAAACGGGTCCAAGTGGCTCTTTGAGTGTTTAAGGTTGCCGACCCCTGCCTTAGGACTTTGATCCCCTTTTAAACCCTGGGTTGCATCCTCCATTTCTCAACTCAGTCTGTCCTGCTTTTCCACCTACCTAGTCAGTCTCTCTCCTGGTACCTTTTGAGCTCCTTTTACTACTGCATTGAAACTCCTGATAAAAGCTTGCCCTCTTCACACTAGCATCTTCTAATTGATCTGACACATCTTCCTTTTCCTTTTCCTTTTTTCTCCACTCCCCCAACCTCCTTGAGCACTTTGGTGTGCCTCAGGCAGGGCTGGCATTTTGTGTCTGCACAGCACAAAGCACCTCATTTTAATAAACACTTTAGAAATACTATCATTCCAGCTGGAGGATCACAACTGTCCCCATCTAACCACCAATAATCCAAGATTGTTAGATTCATTCCAGGAGGAGGTTATCAGACTTAAATAAGGAGCAGGAATAGTAAAACCTAGCATGGGTGGTAAGAACTTAAAAGAGCCCTAGATTGGGCAGTTTCAGGGAAGTAATAAACACCTTTATCTGTTGTAGAGGAAAAGTGGCTGGGCTTTTGGAGTAGAAGGAATAGAAATCTGGTAGCATTCTATGAATGCAAATGCAGAATTGTAGGAATGTTTAAAAAAAGCCAATAAACACTTGGGATTTGTATCTCACCCAACCAGTTTTAAACTGGGATGATAGTTTGCAATTGGCATAGTGTGGGTGTATGTGTGTGTGTTTATGTGGAGAGAGATGGGGTGGGGGTGGGAGGAGGAGGAGGAGGAGGAGGAGGAGGAGGAGGAGGAGGAGGAGGAGGAGGAGGAGGAGGAGGAGGAATAATAATCCAGGGGGTTGCTACTCTTGCTGCAGAAGAGCTGAGCCCTGAGAGGCTAGTACGATAAGGAGTCAGTGCAATTTTTGCCCACTAACGTCGTAGGCTGCAAGTCCGGCAAGACAAGGGCGGGCAGGCGAAGGTGTGACATAGCTCACAGGCGTGAAAGTCGCCCAGGCGCATCACCTCCAAGGGAAGCAATGGGGACATCTCAGGGAGGGGGCTCTGTGCTGAGACTAAGGATGGCGGATGGAGGCTAAAAAGCGGACGCGGGGATATGTGCAGGTGGAATGGAGGTGGGAGCCAGGCAATAGAGGCTATGCTTGCAGGAAGCCTCCGGTTCGGTAGATTCCGAGCTGAACCAGCGGCTGTGTAAGCCGGAGAGGGCGTTCGGGAGGGGGGGACGGGGGTGAGCTGGGGATGCTGGACCTTGGCAGGGGGAGACCGGGCCGATCTGGTCCAAGCCAGCCAGCCAGCCAGGCGAGGGTGTCCCCCCTCCTCCCTCAATGCCAGCCGCGGTGGCGTGGGCGGACGTGCGGGGTGGTCTCCTTCTCCTTCCCCCTCAGTGGAGCGCTGGCTCTTTCCCGGCGCTGGCACTAGGGGTCCCCCAGCCCCATCCTTCCTGTGCGGCGGCGGCGGCGGCTGCTTGCGGGTCTGGAAGGAGGAGGAGGGAATGGGGGCCCCGGTTGGTCTTTAGCGCCTCCCTCCTCTCCCGGAAGCGGAGGGGAAAGGAGGAGGCGGCGGCGGCGGCGGCGGCGGTGGTGGGTGGTGGGGAGGGCATCCCGAGCCCTGCGGCCGGAGGGGCCCGGGTGGAGGGCGGGAGGAGGGCGGGCGGGAGGAGGGCAGGCAAGAAGGAAGGGAGGACGGACGGGAGGGCGGCGGGAAGCGGGCAGGCGGGAAGCGGGCTGCCGGGCCGGGCAGCAAGGGGGGAGCCTGGTGGTGGCGGTGGTGGTGGTGGCGGCGGCGGCGGCGGCAGGCGGCGGAGGTGATGGCGGCCAAGTCGGACGGCAGCGGCTTCTCGCAGCTGCACAACCTGGACGACCTCCCGCACCATCATCCGCACCGCGCCGCCGCAGCCGCGGCCGGCCCGGGCGGCTGCGGCGGCGCGGGGGACGAGGCCGGGGGCAGCAGCTCCATGCACATCTGCCATTGCTGCAACACGTCATCGTGCTATTGGGGCTGCCGGAGCGCCTGCCTGCGAAGCCTGCTGGGCCGGGCCGGGGGGTCGGCCTCGGGGGGCCCGGGAGGCGGCACCGACCCGCTGGAGCCGGCCGACGGGCAGCCGCCCTCGCCCTCGGCGGCGGTCGTGGCGCTGGCGGTGGAGCGGCCGTGGCTGGACTGTCTGTGGATCGTGCTGGCGCTGCTGGTGCTGTTGGGCGATGTGGGCACCGACCTCTGGCTGGCCCTGGACCACTACGGCCGGCGGGACTACCTGTGGTGTGGCCTGACGCTGGCCTTCGTCCTCCTGCCTTCGGTCTTGGTGCAGATCCTCAGCTTCCGATGGTTCGTGCAAGACTACACCGGCGGAGGCCTGGGAGCCGTGCAGGGCCTCACCAGCCGCGGCCCTCCCATGATGGGCTCGGTCGCAGGGGGCCGTCGGGCTGGCCTGGGACATCACGCCGCCCCTCCCGGCGCACAGCGCCTCTGCAGGCTTTCCGTCTGGATCTGGCAGACTGTTATCCACCTGCTGCAGATGGGACAGGTCTGGAGGTAAGGCGGGAGGGGCAGGAAGGCAGCGAGTGCGAGAAATGGGGCGGTGGGGGGGGAGGTTGCCTGCAAGGGATGAGAGGGGTACGGAGGTCTACGGCCCTGTCGCGCCCCAGGCGGCGGAAGGGTGACCTCCAAGGCTGACTGAGTACACTCCAGAAATGCATGGCTGCTAGAAAGGTGCACGGCCCCCGTCCCAGTTTGCAATGAGGAATTGTGAGTGTGGCTGCCAGGTGGGGAGATGCCCCCTTTTCTAGATTGCAGGAGGGGGGGGGTTGGAAAGTCTGTGCTGATTTTCCCTACAGAGATTTTGCGGAGGGAAGGGGAGATGGGAGGCAGGCAAATGGTTCCAGATGCCCTGTGAGGGAGGAGGATTCCTAGGAGAGTGGTGCTCTCTCCAGAAAGACTAAATGCATACGCAGGAATGGCCAGGGAGGGGGAGAAGAACGCCTCCAGTCTCCCAAATCTCAGGCAGAGCTAGGCAATCTCTTATTCTTATTCAAAAGCTTATGCCAAGTGACGTAAGGGAATGCTCAGTTGCGTGAAGCACAGAGCCAGCCACTGAGGCCAAGAGAGGATTTCTCTTAAAATCTGGTATGTTGGGGGAGCAGCATTGCATGTATATGCTTTCTGTACACATGCTGAAGAAATAGAACAGTTTAGTGCAATCTGGAGCTCTTTGGATTTACTGGACGTCATCCCCATAATTCCCAGAGAACTTGGGTTTACTGGATGATATCTCTGTTTGTGTTTGTTTGTGTGCGTATTTCTCTCTCTCTCTCTCTCTCTCTCTCTCTCTCTCTCTCTCTCTCTCTCTCTCTCTCTCTCTCTCTCTCTCTCTCTCTCTCTCTCTGTAAGCCAATAGCCTGTGTTAGGGAAGTCTCAAATAGAGAGGAACAACTTGTAGTCACCTCCAAGAATGCAGTTGTATTGTCCCTGTTTTGGTAAAGGAAGCACAGACACATAATATGCACAAACCAGCCAACAGGGTGCTGCAGGAAAAAAAGGGGGAGCTTTCTTGGCCATCCTGATCTTGTCTACCCTCTTAGGAAGATATTAAGATCACCTCTTAGAATGAACCACTGCAGTTGGGAATATTTCAAGAAGAAACAGTGTTATGCTCTTGTATGGTTTTTTTTAGGTCCTAAAATATTTTTCATCCCTGTGGAAAACCTGAAGTCATCCCCTCAAAGAAAACCTGTGGACAGAATGCCCTTAAATTATTATGGAGGAAATCTCAATCTGGAATAACTCAGATGCTCAAAGCATGGCCAAAAAAAGAAATCACAACACTGAGATATTTGGCCAAGGATTACATTTTAATCAGAAAAGATTCTCTGGTTATCATCTAAAAATAGATTTGGTTCATCTGGTACCTTCCAGATGTCCTGGACTCCCCTTCAAATTAGAGAAGCTTTCTCCAGCCTGGCATCTCCAGATGTTTCGGTTCCCCCTTACTACATTCTAAAATTACCTTGTTTGTTGGATTTGTTCTGCTAAAATGAATCTGAGGTAGAAAACCTGAATGTTCTTCAGACTCTGGCATGACAAGATAACATAGAAAAAAATGCATTAAGGGGATATAATCTTAAATCCTTTGCAATTGAGAAATAAGAAGAACATCTCTTCCTTAGATGATCAAGGAAGTTCTCTTAGGACTACATCTCCTAGGACAATAGCCTTTCATTCTGGATCACCTTTAACGGAAATATGTATTTGGGACCAGATCTTACCTTTTTAAATTGTAGGCATGGATCTCCCAATGATGATGTAAACTGAGATAAGACCGAGACCTAGTGATGTAACATTCTGCAGATTGGTATTCTCCAGATATGTTAGGAATGGAACTGCCATGATGCCTAGGAGTTGCAATACTAACATACATGGAAGGCATTATAAATGAGAAATTACCACATTAGATTGAGCTGTTGACAACCAATCATCCTAGAGCAGTGTTTCTCAACCTTGGCAGTTTGAAGATGTGTGGACTTCAACTCCCAGAATTCCCCAGCCAGCGTTGCTGGCTGGGGAATTCTGGGAGTTGAAGTCCACACATCTTCAAACTGCCAAGGTTGAGAAACACTGTCCTAGAGTATGTTGGAGAAAAGCAAGTTCTCTCTTACCTGCTCTACCAAGAAGGCACTATAGAGATGAGAGTGCAAACTTCCTTGCTTCCTTGCTTGAGAATCAGTCCCATTGAACACAATTTGATTTGCTGAATAAATGAGCACAGTAGTTAAGGATGCAAAGGATTTTTCACTGTAGAAGACAATTCTAGGCCTCAGTACTGGAAGACAGGGATAGAAAGGGGGGGGGTAGAAATGTATTTGCACTTCTAAAAATAAAAATGAAAAGCAATACGTGGAGTGGTGGTAGGGGAAGTCTTCCTCAAACGGTTCCATAAAACCTGAGGTGGCTAGATTAATTTTCTAACCTAATACAGGACCAAGTTGAAAGTGAAATGCAATGACTTCCATAACCCATGGATAGCAGAGTAGAGCCACGGATGAACGTTTCCCCAAAGCAGCGTGGTTTAATGATAGAAGAATGCCTTTTAATCTGCTATGCATATAGGACTGGCAAAAAGAATGGCTCAGGGTTGGGTCAAATACACAAGATTTATGCATCATTTCCCCCCAATTTATCAGGTGATGGTCAGGTTGATAAATTGATTAGATATATTGTGAATATGACATTAGACTCCCTCCTCCCACCCAGGCTTCGTGAAGGTAGAATACTGAAAAGAAAGCCGATCCCCATGCCTGGCAGAGGGGGAGCTCTAGAATAACTCTGGTTTCTCTTTTTTTCAAGAGAGGAACTATGGGAAAAGATGCAGAAGGTGTCCTGGAGAGACCTTTGCTAAGAGAGGAAGCCTTTGCAGAAACAAGGCAGCTGGGATAGCCTTTAGCTGCCTCAGAGCCTGCTTGATCTGCATGTATGTGCCGCTCTAAGCATGCACACCATGTGCATAGACCGATCCAGAGCGTTTTTGCAAAAAGGGTTCACGGCAGGATACCAAAACGAACCGAGTATTTTACTTAAGTTGTTGTGAAGCCATCAAAGTGTATAAGATGCCTTGGGGATGGCATCAATCCAAAGAGTGGATTGGCTTATATAAGCTAATCAAACAGGATAAAATGAAGTCTGAGAAAGGAAAGGATTTGAAATCCCCTTTTGAAGATGGAAATGTGTGTGTGTTTGTGTGTGTGTGTGTGTGTGTGTGTGTGCAGTGAGCATGTGCCTTTGTACATGTATGAATAGGTATGTTTATATATGTGAAATTAGCAACTGGGATAAACTGGATCTTTGCAATATGATGGGAGTGGAGGGGTGGGGAGAAATTAAATGGTGTGTGAAGAGATATGTTCACTTAATGAAGACCCTTTCCAGTGAAATCATGTGGGTAAAACAGGCCAGTTGGGGTTAAATTGGAGACGGGCTGGACCAGTTTCCTTCCTCTGAAGATGGGGAGGGAGCGAAGGCATTGCTTTGATGAAGGATGATGTTCAAATGAGTTGGAAGGGTTAAAGCAGTTCCTGAGGAATTTGCTTTGAACCAATTTAAAATGGAGGCAACCTATTTGAGTAGCTGGGGGGGGGGTTTAATATCGGCTTGATGCTGGTGGGGAAAAACAGTCAAGGAAAAAATTGAGATACACAGGAAAGATCAGGGAGGGGGGGAATACGGGGAGGAAAACACCAGCCTAAGCATGAGTGGGTAGCTTGTATGAAATTGCAACCTGGGAAATACACCGGTGAAGTCATACACTGCAACAGAATAAATTTCTTGCTTTTTCAAAATGTCATTTGCACTGCTTTATGGCAGGCGGTCTCCTCTCTCTCCCTCCCTCCCTCTCTCTCTCTCCCTCTTTCTCCCCCCTTGCTCTCTGTCGTGCATGTTCTAGCACAGAACATGATGTATGCAAGCAGGGCAAGGTTGTAACAAGAGGTTTCAGTTTTGCCTGTACCATGAAAGATGGATTTGTGCCCAAATCATTTCTCTCCCTCCTTCCCTTATACATCCAAATATCAACCATATAAGCTGAGGCAGCTGTTGGAGGAAAATGCATGTGTGCCTGGCCATCTCTTTTGGCAGCTGTGTATTGAGATGGGAATTAGAGTGTATTTTCAAGGGGTAGGGTGGGGGTTCTTATACTCGCTCTATCACTAAATAAACATCTCCGGCACACTGGAAGATGCCGAATCATTGGGAAAAGTGGGAATGGAAAGAAGCAACTGATTGTACTTGAGAAATAGAACTGTACAGGTCTTATTCTGCCAAAGCAGATGAAAGGTGGGGTCTCGCTTAACCCTTGCCCATTTCTGAAGCTCTAAATGTTCTTTGGAGCCAAGTGGGATCTACCAAAGAAAAGGGCTTTGCCAAATCTTGCTCTCTGTAATGAGGATTTGTATTTGAAATTGGAATATGTCAAAGATTTCCTTAAGGATTAGGGCAGCAACATCTGTTTGGGGGCCTCACACAGCTGTCAAAAGTCTATTGAGCAAATACTTAATCACCAAAAACCTTTTGTGAGAGTCATTTAATATATTCATAAATAAATAAATAAATAAATAAATAAATAAATAAATAAATAAATAAATAAATAAATAAATAAATAAATAGCGCTGTTCCTCTTGCTGTTATGGCCGTCATTTGAATTATTCCTGAATGCTATGGTGGGACTAATCCAGCAAGACAGCATGCCAGAAGCTGAATTATTGCTTGTTGGACTGGTGAAATGTTTACGTTTGGAAGGATTTATTGGAAGGGGGAAGTAACTCACTGTAAAATGGTCCAAATCAAGTTGGCTTAAGAATGGACATAGATGAGGATCTTATAGTAAGATATTTGTGAAATATGTCCTCTGGTCTATAAAGTTCTTGAAAAGGAATCAGTTAGAAGAAGAAGAAAATTAAGTATGTAATAGTGGTCCTACTAGGCGGCAACATCTAGCTGACTTTGACTGATCTCAAAAGCTAAACAGAGTAAGACCTCATTAATTCTTGGGTGGAAAGCCACCAAATAATACCAGGCCTATAGGCTAGATGGAAAAGTTGAAAAATGTCTTGGCATAAAATAGTAGCAAACCATATACTGTTGCCACAAAAAATTAATTGGACACATCTATTTTGTTTCCAGGTCAAGTTTGCTCAAAAGTGTCCTTACCTAAATGATGCTAGAGAAAAACTAATGGAACCTTCCAATTTGACCTTAGTTTATTTATTGTTTCAGCAAATGCAAAAAATATAGCAGAATGGTAGTGGAATTTTTCCCCATTATCTGACACTGATAAGTTAATTGCATGAGGCCAAGGAAAGACCTGAGTTTTTTTTTTAAAGGGCTTTGCACAACATGTCATACAAGGCTAAAATTAGGTTGAATAATTTGTATTTCGATATATTATGGGAAAATCATCTATTCTTTTATAATGCTATGTGAATCAGACCATCATGTAAAGTCATAATAAAGTTTATTTAGGTACAAAATGCATACACAGCAATTGTGAATGTTAAATCCAACTGAATATTTCTCACTACAGTTGAAGCATTGTGACTGCTTACTTTTGGCAAGTCATTTCATTTGGAGTGGAGTGGACAAATTTATGCAAATAAAAAGATCTTGGCTACGTGTCAGACAGTGTCTGGAGAAATTTGAAAATAATTACATTTTATTTTGTGAAACTAACCCTGATTGCATAAAGTGATTTTTCATAATTTTGTCAACTACTTGATTTAGTTAAAAGTTTTTTTAACAAGGTTTTTGGCAACTACTAGATTGCAGCAAAGATTGGGGTGTTGTACATCTCAGATAATCCTAGCGAATAAGATTCAGGAATGAGATCTGAATGATGCTGTAATTCAGGTGTATCTGAGGCATGAAACAACTTGACACTTCATCTATCAGTCTACTTAGTGGAAGAGTTCAGTTGACTTTGGATGAAGTAATGGAAAGAGACAGCTGAGAGACAGGATGTCAACCTTGGCCCATGATTGTCCTGTTGAATTTGATGGGCTGTAGTTTCCCCTCTGTCCCTATGATTTTATCATTTTGCTTCAATCTCAAGGACCTGTTTTGGTCACCAGCAACTGTTTCAAATAACCAGGTGCAAGTTTTTGCAGTTTTGTGTCCTGTTCCTCTAAGGCAAACTTCCCTTAGTAAAGATGACTTTGTATATTTATACATTGAGTGAAAATTTTTTTTAGATACAAGTAGAAACTTTTCCCAGCTTTCCCATGAAATCCTAGGAAGTGAATTTGGCATCATTTGCATGAATTTCAGTTTCTTTATCAGTGAGCTGCAGCCAATTTCAAATGCAAGAAATATATATATATATATATATATATATATATATATATATATATATATATATATATATATATATATATATATATATATATATATATATATATATATATATAATCGAATCATCTCAGTGTTATATAAAAATTGTAGTGCTTTCCTAGGTTGATAATCTCCAAATACATTGGCCTATAACTTCCACTGTTTCCAGGGTACATGGATGTGGCTCCAAACTTTGCAAGATACCATATGAATGAAGATCAATCCAAATATAGTTGAAATAGAAGTCTTTCACAGCCTGAAGTGGAATGCTACTAACTAAATCTCAGATCTTTTGCTTACAAACACATGTTCAACTACAAAAGACAGAAGCATGACTACAGTTCTTGACGCAACATGCTTTTACTTTTCAAAAGAAGCTTCCTAGTTTTTTTTGTAATGCTGGAAGTTTTTTTTTTAAATCCTATAGTGGAATACTCTGAAGATGTGTTGCCTATCTTACTTGTGTACCTGATTCAAGTATGTTTAAAAATGGATAGGAGAAATCCATCCAAATACTTCAGGCATTTTATAAATGAATACTCCAAAGTCTAGACAAAGATGGAATTTTAAGGGGTCACAAGGGAGATTGTACTTACTTTTACTGGATTGTGAGCTAATTGGGACATCTGCTTCTTGCTTATTGACACTTACTTGTTGAGACCAAAAACTCTTTTAGATAGTCAGCACCCCTGTGGAAGTTCCCCAGTTTGAGATAGAAGTAGGAGGAGGAAGTTATGGCAGAGTTAAGAGAGCACCATGGTCAATCACATGAAGTGAAATAAAGCAAGTGTGTGTGTGCATGAATGTATATGTGCTTTTTTTGGGTCTTGTGGATACATAGATAGCAAGGGGAGCAATTTTGTCAGCATACTTTCCAAAGGAATTAGGTTTGAAAAAGCAAGGCCACTGACTGATGGATAAGTCAAGTCGTTTTCCTTTTGGAAGTAAGGGAAATGTTTCTTCCCATCCTGCTTGGATTAATTCTGTGTACACAAAGAGATCAAACCAACATGGTTTTTACTTCAACATGGGAAAACAATCTCCATTAAATCTTTTTTTAAAAAGAAGGTTGGTTTGGAGTACCCAAGACTGGTGATATGACAAGACTGCTGAGTTCTCCAGTGTTTGCCCCCTAGTGTAGTGCTGCATTCTGTCTTAGCTTTCGGAATAGGACAACTTGCCACAGCCAACTAGCCATGGGGCAACTCACTGTGGGACAATTCAACAAATACAAAAGTTAAATGAATTTCGACAGAACCGTGGCCAATAATAATAAAATTCAGAAAGTCAATCCAGAATACAAGCGTTAACAATAATTTCAATGAAAACATGGTCACCGATAATAAAGGTAACTGTTGTTGTCCTGCAATAATAAAGGTAACTGTTGTTGTCCTGCAATGAGTTGTACTGTGGCGAATTGTCCTAAATCCCTTATTTAGGACCAACCTTGTTCAGCAGTAGAACATGGCAAGTGATTGGTCTAGCTCAGGGGTCAGCAACCGTAAACACTCAGAGAGCCATTTGGATGCATTTTCCACAGAAAAGAAAACACCGGGAGCCACAAAACTCTTCCCGTGCCTGACTATTTCCTGTGCGGCCACAAAACTAGCATATATAGTTGAATTAAATATTCTGTTTTCTTCTGAAACTTTTCTTTTCTTGGATTTATCCATGGTTGGCCTACTGGGGGTCGAATGTCGGTGGGTGTTGCACATTGGCAGTTGTGACGTACATTTTGAGCCACAGGGAGCCACAGCAGAGGGACGAAAGAGCCACATGCGGCTCCAGAGCCACGGGTTGCTGACCCCTGGTCTAGCTAAATCAAAATGAAGTAGATATGCTGAGCAGAACTAGAAAGGTTAAGGCAAACTAGCAGACAGCATAGGTGAAAAAAAAGGGTATCTTAAGGATCAGTCATCAGAGCAGAAGGCAACAGACTCAGCCCAGAATCATTTTGAATGCCATTAAATTAGTTAAACAAAAAATAAGCATGACTATGTTCTTCTAGTAAAGGAGTTCTAACGAGATAGGAGCTACTGATTGGCCTGTCAGCAGTTTTCCTCTATTTTCTTTTTTAGGAAGCTGCTGGGAAGTTAGAGCCAAAGATATCACAAATGATCAAGGAAATGTAGGTCTGAATTCTGCTTTTAGAGGAGGGTAGGGTAGGTAAAGGATGGTCAGCTGCCCCCACAAAACTGTATGAGGGGCCCAACCTCCCTCTTCTTGTCCAAAGCACCTGAGGGCAGGACAAGAAACAATGGATGGAAACGAATCAAGGAGAGAAGCAACCTAGAACTAAGGAGAAATTTCCTGACAGTTAGAACAATTAATCAGTGGAACAGCTTGCCTCCATAAGTTGTGGAACACTGGAAGTTTTGAAGAAGAGAATGGACAACCATTTGTATGAAATGGTATAGGTTTTCCTGCCTGAGCAGGGGGTTGGACTTGAAGACCTCCAAGGTCCCTTTCAACTCTGTTCTTCTATAGAGAAGGAGAGCATCAAGAGATATAGTGGACGGGCAAAGACACAGCAGGTAGGGATGTGCCAGAAATATAAATAAAAGAAATCTTCCTCTTTTCTGTAATGCTTGGAAGTTTGAGAGTTTTGATTGATACTCATATTTGGCCTACTCAAGGATTCATAGTAACATTTTAGGTGCTTCAGTATCAGTCCGCTAAGAAACTATACTCAATTCCTGCCAGCCGGGGTGCTGAAATTCAGCTGCATGGTTATGATAGCATCTTGGGACTGCAGTTGTCTATGGAGATTCTCAGTCATCCAGGTCATGGTTGTCCCAAAGGTGATTTTTCAAGAGGCAACTGGTCATTCTGGTAGAAAGTTCAGTTGCCTCTTGAACACCTTTGGGACTTGGGACTGCAGCAAAGGGACTTGCAACCACATACAACTTTAGGAATTTGGATTGCCCACTTTTGATAAGAAAGATGAGCCTAACAGTTTTTTACAAGCAGTAAGCAGTGCAGGCAGTCCTCACATCGGTTTGTTTACAGGCCATTCAAAGTTACAATGGCATTGAAAAAAATGACATCACAATTTTTCACAGTTAAAATCATTGCAGCATCCCCATGGTCACGTGATCAAAATTCAGATGCTTGGCAACTGACTCATATTTATGACAGTTGCAGCCTCCCAGGGTCTAACTCTTTTGCTACCTTCTTGATGTTCGTCCATCGTATTTGAAGAGGACCTTGACATCTATCTGGGGGGGATGTCAAGACTTGCGCGTGAATTGGATTAAAGTGAGGGAGAGGTGCGCATAGTCAGCCTCACTCTCTCTTCCCAGATTCCATCTTGCTCCAAATAGCAGGACAAGAGTCGAGACAGTTGAAGATGGCCTGGGCGCAGTGGTTGACCAGGGCGTCTTTCGTGTCTTGCCGTGCTCTTAGCGTACCACATCACTTGCAGAGACCGCCTTCATGACCGTTGTCCTATTCTAGTAGATTTCATCCACTCAGTCTGCCGGAATCTGTCTTCACATGCTCGGGATAGACAAGTCCCTATCTCACCGAAGGTCGATGACCCAACGGCTACTCTCAACCTGGTTTGGCCAGCCTGTCGAAGCTGTTGCCCGGAGTGTGGCTGCTGCGCATGCTACAGCTGCTAGGAGCCACAGGTGAGAGCTGAGTGACAGGTGGGGACCAAAGGTGAACGAGCTGCCCTAAAAGCTGCCCTAAAATGAGCTGCCGTAAAGGGACATGACATGCCCCTACACCAGAGGTGCTACCCCTCCCTGAGCACCCCATACACCCCTGCGACCTTCTTACAAGTAAAGTGAATGGGGAGCCCAGATTCACTTAACAACCATGTTACTAACTTAACAACTGCAGTGATTCACTTAACAACTGTGGCAAGAAAGGTCATATAATGGGGCAAAATTCACTTAATAATTGTTTCATTTAGCAACAGGGATTTTGGGCTCAATTGTGGTGGTAAGTTGAGGACTACCTGTAATGTTTTGGGTTTTCATGTGATTTTAGTTACCATCTTCCATTTATTTCCTCAAAAGTGAACATGTCACATATTGGACATGTTAAGGATAAGACAAAAAGCTTCTTTGTTGAGTATAACTTTTGCTTAAGTTGTACCCACAAGTAGGCTACTGCAGAGGTCTCCAACCTTGGCAACTTTATGAGGTGTGGATTTCAAATCCCAGAATTCCTCAGCCAGCCATTCTGGCTGAGGAATTCTGGGAATTGAAGTCCACACCTCATAAAGTTGCCAAGGTTGGAGACCTCTGGGCTAGTGGGTCATAATTTGCTTCTGGAAAAATGCAAAAAGTTTAGCTATGAACCAAGATTATATAATGCAACCTTGTTGGAAAGTGATTGTACTGTGGCATATCTGGAGATAGATTTCTAGTTATTATTCTGGTGCACAATACTGGAAACAATTGTGCAAGTTCATGTTCAAAACTGCAGCAAAGCTTATATGCACACATTTTATGTGCTCAAATCCAGCTTCAAATTGAAATCAGGTTCATGTGTTGGTTCCATTTTATTGTCTTACCAGTTATTTAAATGCAGGAGTAAATACTTTATCTATTCTTTAAATGTGGGCAAGCAGAAACTTGTACAGTTTTTCAGTTGCCTTTTCCCATAAATTGTTTCTTCCTTGTTGACAGATGTTCAGAAAGATTTATAAAGTCTGGTGATATACTGTATTTTCATGCAGTGCAATATTAACTTGTGGAACTCCCTGTTGCAAGATATTTATGGCTACAAATATGAGCTTAAAGTAGAGCATTCATGAAGATGAAATGAATCTTCATGTTCTGATGCAATATACCTCTGAACAGGAGCCATTGCTTTGGCTTCCAACCTAATTTTTATGCCCCTCAGTGATGATGAGATGCTGCATTTTCACTCTGATTCAGCAGAAGTTTTCTCATGTGAGATTAGACTGCAAATAATGAACAGGTTTATTTAGGCAGATGGGATTAAAATGTATCCATACATTATACAGTATTCCAGACTTTTTTTTTTGCACCGCTGTCTTTTCAAGTTTGCTTTCTGATCCAAGAATGTTCATTGTATATGGAAATGTACACATGTAAATGTAAACAAATCTATTATGGAGATTTGTATTCAGCATGGTCTACCTTCAGATGAAGAGCAACTGAAGCATACTTATGGCATAAAATATATTACTGTACAGATGTAATTTTGTTAAAGAAACATGGGGTAAATGATGAACTAAACAAAGGGAGGAGGAGAGGGAGGGAGGGAAAGAGAGGGAGGGAGGGAGGGAGGGAGGGGGAGGGAAGGAGGGAGGGAGAGGGAGGGAGGGAGAGAGAGAGAGAGGGAGGGAGGGAGGGAGGGAGAGAGAGAGAGAGAGAGAGAGAGAGAGAGAGAGAGAGAGAGAGAGAGAGAGAGAGAGAGAGAGAGAGAGAGAGAGGAAAATATTTTGTAAGAAATAAAGCTGAGCCCAATGTCTACGGAGATTCTCAGTCATCCAGGTCATGGTTGTCCCAAAGGTGCTTTTTCAAAAGGCAACTGGCCTTTCTTTGTTTTTCCTTGAAGACAGAGGGGGAGGGATACAACACTACCTATCTCCTGTTTGCAACACAATCCTTTCAGCAGTTCCAAGAAGTTCCATACCCATTTGTACTATTCAGGTGACCATGAGGGCACAGATAAACTTCCAAGTGGCCTCAACAACTCTCAGGGAGAGTGCTAACCACCAATTGACTGCAAGGACTATAAATCCTTCTGTTTTCCATCATTCAGTCAGAACTGAAGAAGCTTATTTATTTATTTATTTATTTATTTTATTTTAATAGATTTGTATGCCGCCCAACTCCCAAGGGACTCTGGGCGGCTCACAGCATATCAATACAAAATCTAAAAAACAATTTAAAAAACAATAAAAAATCCCCTTAAAAACACATACATACTACTTTCATTGGGCCGGAACTTATCCCTGATATTCTCAAGCTCAACAGTCCCACGCCTGACGGAAGAGCCAGGTCTTCACTGCCTTACGGAAGACCAGTAGGGTGGAGGCGGTCCAGACCTCTGGGGTAGTTGGTTCCAGAGGGCCGCAGCTGCCACAGAGAAGGCTCTCCCCCGTGGACCCGCCAGCCGACATTGTTTAGCTGATGGGACCTGGAGGAGACCAACTCTGTGGGCTCTCACTGGTCGAAGGGAGCTATGCGGTAGAAGGCGGTCTCAAAGGTATCCTTGTCCTAAGCCATGTAGGGCTTTAAAGGTGATAACCAACACCTTGAATTGTGCCCGGAGACCAATAGGAAGCCAGTCCAGCTCGTGGAGAATAGGTGTAATATGGGTGTACCTAGGTACACCCTTAATGGCTCGCGTGGCTGCATTCTGGACTAACTGTAGTCTCCGAACACTCTTCAAGGGTAGCACTCTTCAAGGGTATTCATTCTTGAATGAGAAGTGAAATGTCTTCAAGGAAAAAAAAAAGAAAGTCCAGTTGCCCTTTGAAAAAGCATCTTTGGGACAAAACTGAGCCCAATCTCTCCATGACTTTAGAGATACTGTAATAATTCAGTCCTTTCAAGTGGGCCTGGGTGCAATCCAGAATCCAGTGTAGTTGAATCAGGATTAGTACAATGTGGTTTCTGTTAGTAATCCTTGTCAATCAATGAATTGTAACAATTTTTGGTAGCTGAAGCCCTCATATTCCCTTCAAGAGGAACATTGCAAAGGACAGGTTGCAGTAGTCTAGTTGATAGAAATTCAATTTCAGAATATCTATTTGTCCATTTCTGGCAGGTGAAGGTTAAAAGTTGTCCTATATGGCTAAATCAAGATGATGGTTGGTAGCTATAATGAGATTGGGGGAAGGTGAATGGAGCAGTATGAGAAGTTTATAAAATGGATTTCAAGAGGGTGAATAAGGAAAAGCGATTCCTTCTTAAAATGCAACAGCATATTCTTAAAATGCTGCTGTGGCAGAAACCAAATAAATATTTATTCCCACTTCAAATCATTGACAAATATTTTCATAACTAAAAATTATGATAGAAGTATAAAATTTTCCTATGTAGTATTTAGTATTTTTATTCATTCTTGTGTAAATTTTAATAGTGTATCAATGGACCAAGTAAGATGCATAATTAAACTGAAGGGCTGCCAACAGTATGAATTGCTTTGGAAAATAATTAGGTTTCTTGGCCAGCTAGTTATACATGGATGGCTACTAGCCATCATTGGCAAAAATGCAGCCTTCATATTGAGAGGTTTTGGAGCTCTGACTGCCAGATGTTATGGATTAATGGGACAGTTGTCACTACCTACACTTCCTATGAACTTTCGCCTGAGTTTTGCCTGCCCTTCTTGGGAGACAGAATTCTGAGTTGAGTGGACTACTAATTCTGCATGGAGAAGTCTTTTTCAGAAGTAGAATTTGGAGAAGCCATCACAGAACCTACTTGAATAGAATAGAATAGAATAGAATAGAATAGAATAGAATAGAATAGAATAGAATAGAATAGAATAGAATAGAATAGAATAGAATAGAATTCTTTATTGGCCAAGTGTGATTGGACACACAAGGAATTTGTCTGGTGCATATGCTCTCAGTGTGCAGAAAAGAAAAGATACATTTGTCAAGAATCATGAGGTAAAACACTTAATGATTGTCACAGGGTACAAATAAGCAATCAGGAAACAATCAATATTGATATAAATTGTAAGGATGCAAGCAACAAGTTACAGTCATACAGTCATTAGAGGGAGGAGATGGGTGATAGGAACAATGAGAAGACTAATAGTAATAGTAAAGCAGCCTTAGTGAATAGTTTGACAGTGGTGAGGGAATTATTTGTTTAGCAGAGTGATGGTGTTCGGGAAAAAAACTGTTCTTGTGTCTAGTTGTCTTGGTGTGCAGTGCTCTATAGCGTCGTTTTGAGGGTAGGAGTTGAAACAATTTATGTGCAGGATGCGAAGGGTCAGTAAATATTTTCACGGCCCTCTTTTTGACTCGTGCAGTATACAGGTCCTCAATGGAAGGCAGGTTGGCAGTAATTGTTTTTTTCTGCAGTTCTGCAGAATATTGTTTATGTGCCGAGTGTCTTTTAAAGTCTCCGTGTGGCTGTTTTGAAGCCTTTTCTGAACTTCTGACTCTGCAGGTGTGTACATAGGAGGCCTTTCCACTGGGACTGTTGCCACAGCAAAGTAGCTGTGTTGAGATTCGGCTCCTTGATGCTCTGAGCAACAGGTTCAGAAAAATGAACAGTTTTAACCAGTTCTTAACAACAATACCACACTGCTTCTCTGCTGGTGATCATTTCAATTTTTGGATCAAATGGGAAAGTTGACCAAGTGGCTAAAAAGGTCTCCTCCCATCTGCGTTATTTGATATTAAACCCTTGAGTCCACAGTGGACTTATTAGCTATCTTAATTTATTTCATGAGATTCAGACCGAATTTTTGTCCACTGGCTTAAAAAAATCAATTTCCATTGTAGGAGAAAAAAAGAATCTAAATAATAGACTATATCTTTCTTTCTCATACTTTCTAGAGATAATCACTAGAAAAACTTCTATTGTTGTTGTTGTTCTTTTGATTTAGGCATTACTCAACTTCCAAATGGCATTGAAATTACCAAATTTCCTAATAATTTTATTTACACTGAAACAAATACATTTATGGGACTTTTCCCATTCCTTTTATCCTAATGGAAAAATTAAGTATTACATACAAATCCATATTTTTTTTACCATATGTCACAGGGTGAAAGAAGAGCAGAAAGGTCCTTGAATGGACAAATGAGTAACATAATAGAGGAAATTGCAAGTTTAGCTCAGCTAACCAACTATTGCCTGATGATTAGGGGTTGACTTGTATTATAACAGGTGTTCAGCTCAGAAGCAAAAGTATAGCTAAACATGCTTGAGAATTGTATTTCATTTGGAGCTAACTTACCTGATTCACACTTCACATTTAAATTCTTTGAACTTTCCATACATGCTTAAACTATTTACATCAGGATTACACAATTTAAAGTCCTAGGACTGCAAGAGACCAACAATGCTTGGGTATCCTAAGATATAGGATATTAATCCTAAGGATGTAAATCCTAAGCACCTGTCCAAAATGTGTTACTAATCTGTGATTTTTATATGACAGAAGGGACAAATTAAGAAACATAGTGAATAATCATATCAATTATATTTTTCCTAAATGCAATATTTTTTCTACAGTGAAAAACAATAGAACAGAGGTCTTCAAACTTGGGAACTTTAAGACTTGTGGAATTCAACTTCCAGAATTCTCCTGCCAGCATAGCAGGAGATATATATATAATTCGATATATATATATCGGAGATATATATATAATCGAATATAATATATTCGATTATAATATATAATCGAAAATAAATTCCAGAGGAAAACAACCATCAGTTAAAGAATCAAAAAATTCCACAGGGGGTCTACCAGGGGTGAAATCCAGCAGGTTCTGACAGGTTCTGGAGAACCGGTAGCGGAAATTTTGAGTAGTTTAGAGAACCAGCAAATACCACTTCTGGCTGGCCCCAGAGTAGGGTTGGAATGGAGATTTTGCAATATCCTTCCCCCAGAAGTGGGGTGGGAATGGGGATTTTGCAGTATCTTTCTCCTGCCACGCCCACCAAGCCACGCCCACCAAGCCACGCCCACAGAACCGGTAGTAAAAAAATGAATTTCACCACTGGGGTCTACCATCCATTCTGACAGAGGGATTGAGGATAGATTTTAAAGATTAACTTAAAGAAAACCAGGGTGGGGGACCAGGTGAATCTCTGGGTGTAATAGTGTCCTAGATAGTAAATGCCAGGCAGTGTGCATAACATAATTTCCTCCAATTCTTTTCTCTTTTTTTTCTCCTTCATAGAAATGGAACCCTATGAGATAGGATGGACTGAAAGTAAGTGGCCCAGAATCAATCAAGTATCCTCCACACACAGCTGAATGCTACCTTGAATCTAGGCTCTTCGGTCTCAATGCAAAACTTTACTATGATAGGCTTTAATTGAAATTTCATCTCTGTGTCAAATAAATCTAATATAGATGTATTTTTCAGAGTATAAGACGCACCGAAGTATAAGACGCACCTTAGTTTTGGGGGAGGAAAACAAGGAAAAAAGGCCTCTGCCCCCCAGCAATTTGCCAAACAGCAAACAGCACAGATGATATACACTGTTTGCTGTGTATTTCTGTGCATGTGTGCCTGACCCATAGAAATAGCAAAGAATTGGAGAAATGTACATTATGGCAGTATATTAATCCCAGAAAGTTTTCTTAAATGTAATCACACTAACTCCTCCCAATTATTTAAATAGATCTACTCCAAACATGACTAAGTCAGGGTTTAATTCAGATGCCTTATTTTAATACTAATACTTAATACTAAAACAGGACATTTCAGATTATACTTTTACAGATCTTCAAAATTGATGTGGCTTTCTGGAAGGCTTTCTGCTATTTAAAAGAAGATACAATAGCACTGGGCCTCTTCAGAGCAAGGATTTATTTTAAAAAGCTTCTTCATTTTGTTAAGTTGTCTAGAACAATAATAAAGCAGTCTTTAAAAAATAAGTCTTATAATTTGAACACTCTACAAACATTTAACAAAATAACATATTAACAGAATCTGCCTCTACCTAGGATAGAACTCACAACCTCCTGACTATGAGGCAAGAGCTCTACCTCTAGGCTACAGTAGCTGTAGCTTACTTTCTTGCAATTTCAGCAGTGTAACATTGCCACCAGTTTATCTCCCAGCATTTTGTCTCATTACAGACACCGTAGTTGGTTTCATTTTACCACGTGGCTTGCAAGCCTCTTTCAGCTGTAGGTCGGGAGGCAGATAATCTCTTAGTGTGCTAATAAGGCTTCTGTTTCTGTTCTGTTTGCTGCAAAGAGGTAAATTGTTGGCAGGCAGAGGCCAAAGGGTGGGGGTGGCTGGGTGGGGCTACATTCGGTGTATAAGACGCACCCAAATTTCACCCTCTTTTTGAGGGTAAAAAGGTGCATCTTATACTCCGAAAAATACGGTAGTTGTCCCATAAACTCCTATCCCATCCACTTTGGGGAATGTAGCCCCACCATATAATTAGGGAATCAAGTATGGCCTTCCGGCTGACAAATGGTGTACTTTTCTGACTTTTAGTTTTAATAAGTGGTCTGAGGGTTGCTTTAACATCTGTTATCATTCTTCTTTAATAATTATATAGTAGCTTGTAAGAGTCGAAAATGTTTTTCCAGAAGCATCTCAAAATGCTCCAGGATAGTATATCGACTTGTGCCATCATAAAGGACTATGTCAGTAGTAATATCAGTAAAACATGGTTGCCACGGTCATGTTTTAAAAGTTTCTCCCTTGGTACATTCCCATCATTGCTTTAAGACTGGATTTACTAATCTGAGCATATCCAGGAGTGTGATCAGAATTTATGGCTTTAGGAGGAATAGCCTGTTTCCCTTGTTAACACTGTCTAGCATTCTTTTTTCAATGTAGATACATTTTTAGATTTTGCTCTGTTTAAGGTTCTTACTTCATTACCTCACTTGTTAAACTTACATGGTTGATATATAGCTGGAATTGCACTTTCCTTCCTCTATATATATCTGGACTTTTATACCTCTGATGTAAAGAAGATAGTGCAAAGATAAACTGCCATTTCTTTTAGTAAAAGAAGTTGAATCATTTCTTTATTTTATTTGTATTTACTTGAATTGCAGCATGCCTTTTCCCTTGGAGTTCAAGCCTTTATGCCTCTTGCCCGCATTTTATCTTCACACCAAGACTCTGAAATAAGTTAAGTTGACAGATGATAGCTGACTTTGATAATTGAATGGGGATTTGAACATGGGTTTCCCCAGTTCTGTCCAGCAAGTAGGCTGGGCACCTGTAGTTCTTATTGTAGTTCTGGACAACGTTAGTTCTTACAGGTGTCCTGCCTACTCTTGGAAGTAGGCAGGACACCTGTAGTTCTTATTGTAATCTGGATAGCATGAATTAATCTCCGTGTGCATGAGAGATGTGTGATGTGGTTTACGTTTTAAGGCACAGCTTAGAGATGGCATCAAGGTACTGTATCCGTTAACAGTGTCTTCCAAATTCATATGGAGAGGGAATTTGCTTTGAAAGGGGAAAATCCATGGTGAAATTAATGTTTAATAGCTTTGAAACTGCATTTCTGAAGGCTTGTTTGCTTGTCTGCCTGTCTTGTGTTTGAGCCTTGTTATGTGATAGGTGATCAATTGCATTTCGTTCTGATGAAGATAACAGCCAAAACTGCAGGGAATGTGGTTACATTTAACCCAGATTATAGCATGACAGATTGAAAACGGCCCAGGGCAGAGGCTATGTGTAATGTAAAATCTGTTTAATCATAACAGTAGATACGAAGAACAAGAGTTTACAATTTTTTGCATAGAAAGCATGTGCTTTACTTAGTTTCAGCCTTTTCCTGGTGGCTAAATTGCCTGGCTGATACAACTCTGTCCCTTTGGTCAGTCTAGACTCCTGGCAACTTCATAGACAAATCCATGCAGTTTCCTTGGCAGCACTTTTGCGTGTGGTTTGTCGTTGCCTTCTTCCTAAGGCTGAGTAACTGGCTCAAAGTCACCCAGCTGGCTTCCTGCCCAAAGCAGGACTAGAACTCACTGTGTCTGGGCTTCTAGTCCAATACTGTTAACCCCTACTCAAACAGGCTCTCATGCCCGTTAATTCCTATATCTGGGCAATCAGGCTGTGGCTGAGGGGCAATTGTTTGTTTCATGATTACATTTTCAAACAAACCACAGAAATAAATCATATTAACATGATGATCTGGTTCATGCGTTGTGCTAGGCCAGGATTTGGTTCCTACCATATGCTGAGTGATAACATAATCCAACTCCTAGGCAGAGTTTTGGAGTTTATGGGCATACTGAGAATTTTGAGAACACTTGAGAACTTTCACAAAATGGTTGCCGAGGGAGAGAGATTCTAATTTATAAAAAGGCGATACTCACTATCCATTTACCAGAAAGCAAACTGATGGGACTAGTATTACCTCTAGCCTTCCTGCCTCCTTGATAATCTTTCTTGCCACCCAGTTAACCTCTTTTTCCCTTTCTGTTCAGATGTTATACCTATAATACTGCATAGTATTGTTTTTTGAAGAAGTTTTATGGTGTTTCTTTGGGCCTGGAGGCGTTCTTGATCAAGACATTCCAAGCCCTTGCATCTGACACTATATCAGCTTCTACTCTTGTTTCATTTCCAAATTTTTTTACAGAATTTTAAAAATATCATCAGAATAGAGCAGTGGGACGCTGGTTCCCAAAAATACAGCACAATCTACCCCCAGTTCAGACCTTCATTCCTTCTAGCACAAGTCTTTCTATTTTGTCCTCCTAGAGCAGTGTTCTCAAAAATGACAACTTTAAGATGTATGGATTTCTATTTATTCCCAGACTTCCACAACCAGCATGGAACTGGCTGGGGAATTTGGGGAGCTGAAGTCCAGACATCTTAAAGTTGCCCAGATTGAGAAATACTGGTTTAGATCATGAAGCCCAGTTTGCTGTAGATGCCAGCCACTCCTTCCAACTCATCTCTTGATTAGCAAATATTATTCTCTGGCTGTAATACTGCCGAAGACCACTACAATATCTTTTTGCTCAAAATCAAAGGAGTCATTAAACTATACGTACCACTAATTATCACCAAAACCAAGAAAAACAAATTACCCATAAAAATAAGGAAGCTCCAATCCAAAAAAAGATCTCTTTGGCGAAAAAACAAAACTGGCTACATTGCTAACTTTAAAAGCCACTACAAAAATCTATGCCACCAAATAAAGACTGAATGCACCAATTATCACATCAATTAAGATGCAGATTTCTGCGCACGAAATCCACATGTGCCTTCTATAACTTTGTAGACAACCAACTCAAAGACTCGAGATCCATCCCACCCCTTAAAGGACCAAATGGTAAAGAATATAATGATGAAGCCGTTAAACCCAACCTCTTTAACACATTCTTCGGCTCAGTCTTTGTAAACAGCAATAGCTCATGCCCAATATTTCCTAATCATACCACAAATAACTTCAATGATCTAACACAAATCGATTTTACAGAAGACAACATTGAAAAGGCATTACGCAACCTAAAACCATCTCTATCTATTGGACCTGATGGACTATGTGCATACTTCTTAAAAAAGCTCTCCACAACCTTAGCTGAACCTCTAAGCATAATTTTTGAAAAATCCTTCAGGACTAGCTCCTTACCCAACTTATGGTCACTAGCCACAGTCATCCCTATCTTAAAAAAAGGAGATCCAAGTAACATTGAAAATTACAGACCTTTATGTTGCATCACCTGCAAAGTCATGGAATCAATCATAAACCAATCCATTACCCTCCACTTAGCAACTAACAACCTACTCTCTAACAAACAATTTGGTTTCAGAAAAAAATTATCCTGTAATCTGCAACTCTTACACTGCAAAAACATATGGACTACACAACTCGATCAGGGTAAAGCAATAGACACAATTTACATAGACTTTTGTAAAGCCTTTGATTCAGTGGTACATGACAAACTACTTCTGAAACTAAAATCTTATGGCATTCTGGACCCCTACATGATTGGATAACTGCGTTCCTGTCAAACAGACAACAAGTGGTTAAAATAGGGAATGCCCTTTCAAATCCTGCATCTGTCAACAGTGGTGTCGCTCAAGGCAGCGTTCTAGGGCCAACACTCTTCATACTTTTCATAAACGACCTTTGTGATCATATTATAAGCAACTGTGTTCTATTCGCCGACAATGTTAAATTATTTAACACCACCGACAATGCTGCTACCCTTCAAAAAGACCTTGACCATGTATCAGAATGGTCAAACAACTGACAACTTCAAATCTCAACCAACAAATGCTCTGACTTACACATTGGCAAAAAGAATCAGAACACAAAATACAAGCTTGGAGGACACAACCTTGTAGACAACCCACACTCTGTCAAGGACCTTGGAGTACTTATATCTAATGATCTAAGTGCCAGAGCCCACTGTAACAACATTGCCAAAAAGGCACTAAGAGTTGTTAATCTAATCTTGCGTAGCTTCTTCTCTGGCAATATTACACCGCTAACCAGAGCATATAAAACATTTGCTAGACCAATTCTCGAATTCAGCTCACCTGTCTGGAACCCGCACTGCATATTGGACATTAATACAATCGAGAGAGTCCAGAAACATTTCACAAGAAGAGTCCTCCACTCCTCTGCTCGCAACAGAATACCTTATTCCACCAGACTTGAAATTTTGGGCTTAGACAATTTAGAACTACGTCGCCTTCTATCTGATCTAAATGTAGTTCATAAAATCATCTGCCACAATGTCCTACCTGTTAATGACTACTTCAGCTTCAACCGCAACAATACACGAGCACACAAACTTAATGTAAACCGTTCCAAGCTCGATTGCAGAAAATACAACTTCAGCAGCAGAGTGATCAATGCCTGGAATGCATTACCTGACTCTGTGGTTTCTTCCCCAAACCCCAAAAACTTTAACCTTAGAATGTCTACAGTCAACCTCTCCCCATTCCTAAAAGGTCTGTAAGGGGCGTGCATAAGCGCACCATCGTGCCGACCGTCCCTGTCTTACTGTCCTATTGTCCTCATTTATCTGTACTTACTTTGCTTATGTTTATGTTTATACCTATACCTGCTATCTTGTACATGTTTGACAAACAAACAAAATAAATAAATAAACTCACATGCTCTGTCCCTGGCTACTGCTGCTCTTCCCCTTTTTAAAGGCCAGCTGTAGTAAAAGGAGATACATTAAAATTTCTCACTGTTTCAGTTGTATTTTTTTGAAAAAGTTATGGATGAAAGAGAGAAAGAAACAGAGGATCAGATCCGTTTTCAATAATGCGGAGCTGAGTACCAAAGAAGAACATGCTTCATATAAATGTAACCAAGTTATTTGTGAAATTATCTCTCCATAATTATCTCTACCCATTCAACCTGATCTGGCAGGAGTTATATGCACTGGGTAATATTGGTTATGGAGTGTCATCTGGCAGGTCCCAGAAGAAGTGCCCAGAAAGAGCTCCAGCCTTTTGGAACATCATCCCTTTGAGGTTAGATTAGCCTTGTTCCTGCTGGACTTCTGTAAGGTACTGAAAACTTGGTTTTGTGCCCAAGCCTGAGACCCTAAATGCTCAACAGATTTTTTGTTGCTTGGCTGCTAGGAGTTTTATTTTTTTATGCTATATCTTTTATCTATTTTATTGTAAGCTGTCTAATGTATGTAAGGCTATATAAACTGAATGAATAAATGAATGTATGAAAAAATGAATAAAAACATTAACCCACTGTCCATTGCATGTATAAATCCAGCTTACCTATTCAAGCCTGAAGTATCATAATTAGCAAGACTAGAATCTAGGAATGGGCAGAATTATTAATATCATGTTTTCCCACATTTACTTATTCATCTGTTTGTTTATTTATCTGAAGACCTTTATTTTCACTGTATGAAGAAATTGGCTAATTAATGATTATTTGAAATCCGTGATAAATTTGCTGTAAGCCATCTGTTGATAAACCAATTAATGGGAAAAGTAAGAATGGATAAGAGTTACACATAATTGAAATTTCCTTGGGCTAGAATGGAACTGCCATTATCTGCTGGGAAAACCTACATTCAAGAGCCGTGGTGGTGCAGTGGTTAGAATGCAGTACTACAGGCTACTTCTGCTGATCACCGGCTGCCAGCAGTTTGGCAGTTTGGGTCTCACCGGATCAAGGTTGACTCAACCTTCCATCCTTCCGAGGTGGGTAAAACAAGGACCAGTGGTGGGTTCCTACCGGTGCGGTCCACTCTATAGCACCGGTAGCGGCCCGCTGGTGATGTCACAGTACCGGTGCGGTCAGTTGCCGGTGCCTGGGCGCCGCCATTTTTAATTTTTTTTTTAATTTTTTAAAAAAATTTTCATCTGCGCATGCCCAGAAGCCGAGCTTCCAGCACTGCGCATGCGCTGCTTTCCTACCCCACAGTAGTCCAAGCAGGGGAGGATGGCTGAGGGAGCGCGTGAGACGCTGAAAGAATGGGCGGCAGGACCTATCTCAATTCCCCTCCCTTCAGCAGTCTGAGAAGCCACGGATGCACGGTGATGATCCTAGGCATTTTTGCACGTTCGAGGCTTCTCGAGCTGCTGAGGGGAGGGGGAATGGGTGGCAGGACCTATCTCAGTTCCTCTCCCTTCAGCAGTCTGAGAAGCCACAAACGCGCGGTGATGATCCTAGCCATTTTTGCACGTTTGAGGCTTCTCGAGCTGCTGAGCGGAGAGGGAATGGGCGGCAGGAGCCTAGGATCATCGAATGGGGAGATGCATTCAGGCCGGACAGAGCCTCCTAGAAGAACCACTGCCGCGGTCTTGCTACTCCCACTGCGGGGGGCTGCATTGCGGGTGGGCAATGCCCCCCTACTTCTCCGGCCGCTGCCAAGCTCCCGAGGCCCACGCCCACCCGGTCTCATGGCTGGCAAGCCACACCCACAAAATAAGCCACGCCCACAGAGGTAGTAAAAAAATTAGGAACCCGCCCCTGACAAGGACCCAGACTGTTGGGGGCAATATGCTGACTCTGTAAACCGCTTAGAGAGGGTTGTATAGCACTGTAAAGCAGTATATAAGTAAGTGCTATTGCTATTCTCCATGAGAATCTCCACCTTCCATATATCAGAGGGCAGAGCATCTGCAGATCATGAACCTATTCCAACTCCTACTAAGTTGGCCACACATATCTGAGAATATAATTGGACCACCACACGTATCTCTTGCTCCACCAAAGGACAATTATAAAAAATGCAAAACAGATGCCCACCCCTGCATTAGGTGGACCTTCAGTCTGTTTGATGAACCTGTTAAAATTACACTCAGATGGGTAATCGTTGTCTAAAATAATCTTGCTTTTCAGTAAGTAGACCATTCCAAAATTCTCAGCAATGGCCTTGCTGGCTGGTGAATTCTGGGAGCTAAAGTCTACACATCTAAAGGACAGCTAGACTGGGGAAGACTACTGTGAAATCTCTGCTGTAAAAATCTGTTGAGATAGTTTGAACCATTCTTCATGTGAAGGTTTTCTATTGTGGCCATCAACTCAGTTTTGTTTCTTAGTAGTAACATAAATAGAACTTCTACATGATGACCTGGCTTTCCAGATCTTCCAATGGTATACTCATTGCCACAATAAATGAGATCATCCATGTTGCTGCTGCTCATCTTCTTTTTATTCTTCCCTTCCACCTTTCCCATCATTATGGATTTCTCAAGGAAGCTGGCTGGGTCTTTATGTATCCAAAATTTGATAATTTGAACCTGGTCATTTATATCTCACATGAGACTCTGGATTGATTTGTTCTAGGACTCATTTGTCTTTTTTCCTTGGCTATCCAGGGCAATCTCAGTCTTCTCAACATGAAAGCTCAAAAGCATCAATATTTTTTCTATCCTGCTTTTTCAACTTTCACTTCCATTGTGTCACACAGAACATTCATTTCCTGCATTATTTTGATCTTTATAGGTTTATACTCAACACAACATTTAACTGTATTTTCCAAAACATTCATTGCTATCCTACCTAGTGATGGTCCACAATGTAGCAATAGCAATAGCACTTAGACTTATATACCGCTTTACAGTGCTTTACAGCCCAGTCTAAGCAGTTTACAGAGTCAGCATATTGCCCCCAACAATTTGGGTCCTCATTTTACCCACCTCGGAAGGATTGAAGGCTGAGTCAACCTTGAGCCTGGTGAGATTTGAAGTGCCAAATTCCAGACAGCTGGCTGTCAGCAGAAGTAGCCTGCAGTACTGCACTCTAACTACTGCACCACCGTGGCTCATTGTACCGTATGTACCATATCTACCATATTTCTTAACTGCTGCTTCCTATTATTGTTGATATTTGACCCTAAAAGACAGAAGATACCCACCACTTTGGCATTTTCATTATCAGTGCTAAGGCTGGTTGCTGTACTTGTCATTACTTTTCTTCTTTATATAAAAACTTAGTCCATTTTTTTCCCATGTGTTCCTTGACTTTGATCATTACAGCTTCCAGAGCATTTTCAGCCATCAGAGTAATGTCATCATCATAGTGCAAGTTATTGATGTTTCTTCCTCATTGGCTATCTTTGGCTTCAGCAGACTTTCCTCCCTTAGTATAGGAAATCGTCAACTGGCAGAAGACTTGAATGTGTTCTATTATAGGTTTGAGAAGAGATCCGCAACAGTAGCCAAATCTCCTACACCTATCTCTAACCCTCTAGGCCCTCCACCTCTGGTAATCTTAGAAAAAGATGTGCAAGGCCTGTTTCATAGACAAAAGATTGAAAAAGCACCAGGCCTAGACAGAGTAACTCCTTCTTGCTTGAAAACCTATGTTGATCAACTGGCTCCTATCTTCACACACATCTTTAATAAATCACTGGAGATATGCTATATCCCTTCTTGCTTCAAATGCTCTACTATAATCCCGGTTCCCAAGAAACCCTCTATCAAAGTGCTGAATAATTACAGACCGGTTGTGCTGACATCTGTAGTTATGAAGACCTTTAGCACTGGTCCACCTGAAAAGCATCATGGATCTGCTGTTAGATCCTTTGCAGTTTGCCCACCGAATTAATAAATTGGCAGATGAGGCTATCAATATGGCACTTCACGACATCTTGCGACATCTTGGAACATCTTGAATTCCCAGGGACTTAGGCATGGGTCCTTTTCATAGATTTCAGCCCAGCGTTCAATACTGTCATTCCAGAAATTCTTCACTCCAAATAGATTCAGCTAACTGTACCTGTTCATACCCATAAGTGCTTATTAGCTTTTTGACAGATAGGAAGCAACAGGTGAAACTAGAGGAAATTACATCAACACCCCATCAATTAGGACAGGCACCCTCCAGGACTGTGTGTTCTCTCCATTGGTTTTCTCTCTCTACACCAATGACTGCATTTCTAAGGATCCATATGTTAAAGTACTGAAGTTTGCAGATAATACAATGGTCATTGGTCTCATTCAAGTTGGTGATGAATCTGCATATACTGTAGATGGGAGGTTGAACAATTGGCCTTATGGTGCAGCCGGGATAATCTGGAGCTGAACATGCTTAAAACTGTAAGAGACGAGAGTGGATTTCAGGAAGAGCCTTCTGACTACCTCCACTTACTATATTACTATATTTGACAGCACAGTATCAGCAGTAAAATCCTTCAAGTGTCTGGATTCTATAATTTGAAATAGACACCTAACATTAGAACCATCACTAAAAAAGCACAACAAAGAATGCTTTTCTTGCATCAACTTAGGAAGTTCAGACTGCCCCAAGAGCTGTTGATAACAGTTCTACAGAGGAATTATTAAGTCTGTCATCTGTTTGATAGCTGTCTGGTTTGGCACAACTAAACAGGACAGGTACAGAGTCCAATGGGTAATTAGGTCTGCAGAAAAAAACAATTGCAAACCACCTGCCTTTCATTGAGGACCTGTACACTGCACAAACCAGAAAGAGGGCTGAGAAAAGATATACAGACCCTTCGCATCTATTTGGACATAATCTATTTCAACTACTCCCCTCAGGATGGCGCTATAGGGCATTGCATGCCAAACATCTAGACCAAGGGTCCCCAACCCCCAGTCCATGGACTGACATTGGGCTGCAGCATGCCAGAAACTGGGCCGTGCAAACAAGTGAATCCCCATCCACAGGATACAGGCAGCACACAAACCATACCCCCTCTGGTCCACTGAAAAGCCTCTCTCCATGGAACCGGTTACTTTTGCCCAAAAGGTTGGGGGCCGCTGATCTAGACACAGGGACAGTTTTTCCCCTTGTGCCATCACTCTGCTGCTGAGCACCTAATCCACATATTGTTTTATGTCTAAGTATATTTACCTTCTCTACTACCCACTCTTATTGTTATTATATTATGATTATTATTACTCTGTGACTTTGCATGTACTTCGCATGTATCTTCTGCACTGGAGACAAATTCCAATTGTGTGTCTATTCATGCTTGGCCAAATAAAGTATTCTATTCTGTTCTGTTCTGTTCTGTTCTGTTCTGTTCTGTTCTATTCTATTCTATTCGATTCGATTCGATTCGATTCGATTCGATTCGATTCGATTTGATTCGATTCGATTCGATTCGATTCTACTCTACTCTACTCTACTCTACTCTACTCTACTCTACTCTACTCTACTCTACTCTACTCTACTCTACTCTACTTTTGAAGCCATAATCAGTCTTTTTACCTTTTACTCCCTCAATATATAGTCAGATTATAAATAGAAGAGAAAAGGAGAGAGGATATAGTTTTGTCTCACTCATTAGTCAGGTTTGCTATGTTCTATCTGGACTGTGGCTCCCTATCCATGTCTCCATTGATCACAAATGAGGACAATGAGATGTCCTGGGATTCCCATTTTTCTAAGCACATTCCACAGCTTGACATGTCAACATAACTGAAGGCCCATAATGAGTTTTTCCTGGAATTCTTTGAATTTTTAAATTAGCCACTGTGCATCAGCAATAATGTTTCTTGGTCTTTTCTAAAATCAGATTGAATGCCTCCTTTTCCATAAAGAGTTAATCTGTGTTGGATGATCCTAAGCATTATTTTGCTACTACCTGAAATTAAGGAAATCCTTAATGTGCAATATTTTGCACATTAGCTTAAGTCTCTTTTCTTTATTATTGCTATGTATTACTGACTTCTTCCAGCCTGTTAATTGCTGTGTCATGCTGTAGATTTGCTGGCATAGTTGGGTTAGAAGCTTTCTGATTCTTCTTCTGTTGCTTGCATATATTTATAGATACTTCATCAGTTTCTGTCTATGGAGATTCTATGGAGATACTCCATCAGTTTCTACAGCCTTCCAAGTTGGAAATGACGGGAGAATGGATCTAACTTTATCTTCTAGTACTAGAGAATCTTGTAAGTAGGGAACATTTCCTAAGGTATCTTTGAAGTTGATCTCTCTACTACACAGAATTTCAGTGTGTTCTCTCCATCTTTATTTCATCTTCTTTAAATTATTATCTGTGCATTAGTGCCCTTTAGCAAATCAGTTCGAGGTTGGAACCACCTGAATTCAGAATACTTTTGAAAGTTCTTTTCCATGTCAGTTTCCATTTTCAATGTTTTTACAGATTACATTATAATATTGCTTCTTGTCTCTTCTAACAGCTCTCTGAAATCGTTTGTTAAGTTCCTTCTTGAGATCTTGGTCACAGTTTCTTTCAGCTTTCTGGCAATTTTCACTGTTTGTTCTGATACCCAGTTCTCTTTCTTCTATTTCTTGGCCTTTGGCAGTCTCTTTTCACATTCGTTCTGAACAACTTCACTGATTTCATTTCAGAATTCTTTTAGTTTCTTAACTATGAGGTTCAGGATATAAAAAGAATCCTCAATGTTCTCCCTGAAAAATGGTGGGTATATGTTCAAGATCATATTGTGGAAACTGGTTGGTTTTGTTCTTCAAATTTAGCTTGATTTGGAATTTAAACACAACTAGTTCATAAGCTGTTCCACAGTCAGCCCCTGGCTGTTTAGCAAAGAAGTTATAACTGAGATCTTTTATCTCTTTGTACCAAATAATGTGATCGGTTTGATTTCTGTGTATTTCATCTTATGATTCCCACATGATATACTGGCTGTTGGAAGGCTATGTTACCAATGAAGAAATCATAGGGCTGTCAGAATCTGATAAGGTGTTCTCCTGCTTCATTTCTGCTCCCTGGGCTTAGAAATAATCCAATCAACTTTCCTGCTCACTATTTCCAACATTGGCATTCCGATCTCCAAACATAACAGTGCATCTCGTTGCATGTTCTGTTGATTTCAAATTGAATTTGACTTTAAAACTTGTCAGCCTCCTCTATGTCTACATTGATTGAAACAGGAACTTCAATAAATGTCATATTAAAGGGTTGTCCACAAAGTCTAATTGATATTATTCTGTCACGGACTGTGTTGCATTAAAGCTCTGTCTTTGTTATAGCTTTCCTGACTATGTAAGCAATGCCATTTATTTTTTGTTTTTTACTATCCTGAGTAGTAAACTATGGTTTTTTGATGGAAAATGTCCAGTTCCAGTCCATTGCATTTTACTGTTGCCAGTGTGTGGTCAATTCATTTCACCTTTCACTGTGTTGAACTTTCCCATTTTTACTCTTTTACATTCCATACCCCCAGTTTAATTCTGTCTTTACATCTTCAGATTGTCTTTTCCTGCATGGAGATACCAAAAACTAGATGTCCTTAAGACCTTTAATCTAGTTGTGTCATAAACACCATTAGTGTCAAGTGCCTGGGAAATCAGACAATTCAAATGAGTATAAAGATTTATTGCAAGCTTAAGCTCTCTACAAGAATGTGGCCAACTGGCCATTAAGGGAAGATGGTGTGGGAGATAAGAAAGGCATTCAAGGTGGGCCGGACTTAGATCTCTTGCGGGCATGCAGGGACTCGTGACTTATGACATGTTTGACCCCTCCCTCAGGCTCAGCCTAGCCATCTCCTACAATTAGCACTCTGAAAGATCTTCAGCTTTTCCTCAGTACCATGAGAGTGTTATCATCCAGCACTATGTCACCAATCTTGTCTGTCCATATGCTTTCCTTGGTGAAATACTGGAATGTTTCCCCATTGCCTTCTCCCACACAACATAAACGTGATCCTTTTCCCATGATCAACTGCTTTCAGCATCTTCCTGGGCAATGTATCTGCCTTCCTGCTTTAGCTGGGCAGTTTGGATAACCTGCACAACTTGAGTGAACCTCCTGGGAATACATACTCTTGGCCTACACTCTTGGTATTCTTTGCTCATCTCTCCCAGGAACACGCCATCATCACTTCAGTGAGGCAGCATAGCATGACCTGAGGGATTATAGTCTCACAGAAACATATTAATAGCCTGGCTATTTCTTTATGGTCTCACTGGATGTGCATGTGTTCCTTTAGAACAGTGTTTCCCAACCTTGGCAACTTGAAGATATCTGGACTTCAACTCCCAGAATTCCCCAGCCAGCGAATGCTGGCTGGGGAATTCTGGGAATTGAAGTCCAGATATCTTCAAGTTGCCAAGGTTGGGAAACACTGCTCTAGGAGAAAGCACACATGCTTAATCACATCAATTAAAGGCAATGTGCAAAGCCTGGTTGGTATTAATCATGAATAGAATTTATGTGTGGGTGTGAGAGAGAGAATATGGCTTAATATGTTACATGGAAAGAATCTGTTCGATTATTTTATGGTTCAATATATTGCACCCATCCACCCACCCAATTGATTAATTCAGTAACTTTTGAGTATAGTTAATTATATACTCTCTCCCTGTCTTCTCCAACACAGTACCCTATAAACATATTGGGATGCTATAGGAGTGGACCATGTACCTCATTTAAAATCACAGTAAAATGTACTTTGATTAACAAAAAATTGTGACACATGAGGGTTCAACATTTTGGATTTCTGAGTGTGTGGGTGTATGTGTATGACTGTTTATGCGCCTGACACCCACTGCTGAGAACAAAAATCAATCAGATTTGCCCTCTCTAGCACCTCCATCAAGCTAGCTAACAGTGTTAGAAACACCACCAGCCCACAAAACGGTAGCCGTACCCAGCTACGGATGTCTTTAGGCTCTGGTTGGATGCTATCCCAGTTCTTTCCAAGCCGAGGAAACACTCAACAGATTGTTTATAAACAGAAAGCTTTTGACAAAATGCACACACAGTCTGACGCAAACGAAGAGGTGGGAGTTGTTCCAAGAATAAAGTATAAAGTAACTTTGAAAAATAGAGTGAGATCCAACTAAAATCAGTTGATATTTCAGTTCCAGATAAATTTCTAAAGAGCCACAGGATCCAACCAGCAACCATTGTCTTGAATAGGACGCCTTGGTGAAGGTCATGGGGCTAGAATATGAGATTTTCTGCTTGCAAAGGGTATATCTAATGCTTGGGTGTGAATACGCATTTAAAAGCAACAATTCAAGATTCAGAGCTTTTTCTTAGAGTAGAAGGGGTTTGGATAAGGTTGAGTGTTGAGTTCTGTAAGCTTTCAGTGTTGCAAGAAAAGAAACAATTTAGATTATAGTTGACACCAACTTCAACAAGGTTTGATATCACATGGAAAGAAATAATTGACTTAAGATTGTTACCGAGTCCTGAAAGCTTTCAATGTGCTAAGGAAAGAAATTATTTAGATGCATTGGATTCTGAGTCTCATAAGCTTCTGATTTTTATAAAGAAATAAACAGTTTTGATATATTTCGTCCCATGAGCATTTGACAGTCATAAAGAAAGAAACTGTTGGTTTCCCTTTGGCTCTATCAATGAGGAAAGAAACAATTCGGGCAGGACCAGTAACTCTTACATACTCCAAGGAGATAAAATATTTTAGAGGTGATTGGTGTTGTGTTTTCTGAACCTTCAGCATTAGGCTTTGGATTGAATGTGAAGCTCCTGCATTCCATACCCTTTCCTGTGTTTTGGGGCTTCTTGTTTTCATCAGATATAATTTTATCTGGTCATTATCTGGGAGTCAAGATATTCTCCAAAGCATCTGAGGACAGGACAAGAAGCAATGGATGGAAGCTAATCAAGGAGAGAAGCAACCTAGAACTAAGAAGAAATTTTCTGATAGTTAGATCAATTAACCAATGGAACAACTCCAGAAGTTGTGAATGCTCCAACAATGGAAGTTTTTAAGAAGAGATTGGACAACCATTTGTCTGAAACGGTATAGGGTTTCCTGCCTGAGCAGGGAGTTGGACTAGAAGACCTCCAAGGTCCCTTCCAGCTCTGTTATTCTAAATTCTACCCAGCTTCAGAGATAGTTTATAGCAGATAACAAAATCAACAAAGAAACAAAGAAAGAAATGGAAATGTTTTCTATTAAGGACATGCCACTTGCAGTCTCACTGCATCTACAACCCTTTCCCAGTGCCTCTCTCCAAGTTGCTGTTGACCTCAAGAAGAGGAGGAGGAGGAGGAGGAGGAGGAGGAGGAGGAGGAGGAGGAGGAGGAGGAGGAGGAGGAGGAGGAGGAGGAGGAGGAGGAGGAAATTGTTTTCAATAGCTCATTGTAGATATTTAGGTTCATGGTGAAAATACTTGCCTAGCTTCCTCATATCCAAAATCAACAAACTAAATATTGCACCTACCCTTGTTAGATTCTGAATCACTAGAAAATAGTGATATAAAATAAAATAAAATAAAAATCCAATGCATAACTTTTTGGTAGAAAATGTTTGCTTTACAGATACATCCATAATTACAAATAGATGCCAATTGCCAGTAAGATAATAATAACTGCAGATTTTCTGACACAAACTATCATTCCTTATATAAAATAACATAATGTTTATATGAACATTTCCAGTATGAAATTTATCAGAAAGAAATATAGCATTACTTAAGAGAAGGTTGGATTTACAAGATATTTAACTCACTCCATTACTCTTCCATTAAATTTTTAAACCATTCTGTGGTTTAGATAACTAGAGTCTGTTTTGTTTTGGAGGAGGTTTCACACTATAACAATGGCTAGAATATTTTTATATTATAGATACATATTCAGTTTGTCATGTAGTTCCTGCTTTGGAAGGCAAAAGCAAGATAACAAGTTTTTATGACCGTCCCAAAGGTGCTTTTTCCAGAGGCAACTGGACTTTCTGGTTTTTCTTTGAAGACATTTCAGCTGAAGAAGCTTCTTGGATGAGAAGCGAAACGTCTTCAAAAAAACACTGAGAAAGTCCAGTTGCCTCTTGAAAAAAGCACCTTCGGGACAACCATGACCTGGATGACTGAGAATCTCCATAGACAAGTTTTCATGGTATTTTGCTTGGTATTTCCTCTTCTCTTTCCTTCCTTCATTAGTACTATAATTAGTAGTATCTCAAACTTAAAATGACACACAGTGTGATGTAGCGGTTAGAGTACTGGATGAGGATTGAGGTCATTTGGCTTTCAAACCATCATCAGTTATTTAAAAAAATCAAATGGTAAGTATGACCAATCAGTAGCTTTCAGCCTAATCGCAAATTCTAGTGGGGTTAAAATAGACGAGTTTATTTGTCATGAAACTAACTAAGCAACTAAACAATCAGTTTTGTCAGTCAATAAACTGTCCTGTTTTAATCTGAGAGTTTGGAAAGACAGCAGATTATATCTGAACCCACAACTATGTCAGATAGCACACTCACTTGCTCTCTTTTAGCCTGCTGGAAATAAACTGCACTTGTCTCCAAAGACTCAGCAGAATATATGGAGGGGTTTTTCTTTGTGATCAACTTGTCCTAGCCACTGACCAATTCTGAAGACCTAGACTGTTGTCCTCTACACGTACCCAGACCACCAGGAAAGCAATTTATACTATTTTTCAACTACACATCAATCATGTTTCCTGACTTATCTGAAATCAAGCGATGCCGTCCATTTTCCTTGTTGAGCTTCATTTCATTGGAGGCAAACTACTGCAATCTGTTGAGTACTGTGTGTTGCAGAAATAATACCCTGTACTTTTTAGACAATAGTCATTTCAATGGCCATATTCTTTTCAAGTTCACCAGTACAACAATGGACCTATCTTTTTTTGTAACAAGTTCATTGATGGACCAGTGAAATGATGGACTTGTTATTAAATCCTCTTCTAGCCCATATGATAGGAAAAATGACAAAAGTGTGGCCTTCCTGCCTTCCTTCCTTCCTTCCTTCCTTCCTTCCTAAATAAACAGGGGGATTCTGTTTGAATGCACTTTGTACAGAAGATCAGGCCATTGTTGACACCAAAGAAGAAGAAGGGGTGGAAATCTATGCATGTATAGGATGTATACATCCTTCTATCTGACCTGCTCAATGTTCTCAGATAGATTATCAAATTAGTAAACCAGTAAAAATGCTAAGTATAACAAAATTCCACTGAAGTCAGAAACCGGGGGGATATTGGTGAGTAGAGCTTTTGTGAATGGAGAAGCAGCTGTTTAAAAGATCACAAGTCCATAGTAGTTTTTAAGTAGAAAAAAATTAGATTTAAATGAACGGATGCCATTTTAAGTACATTGCAACTAAGCCAGAAAGAAAGTAATTCAGTCCTCAAATACAGCTGATACTGTGCAGTCATAGAAACTAGAGGCTCTTTCTGAAATGGTGCAGACCTGTGGTTATCCTATGTACACACAGATGCATGACGAAAGAATTACAATTAAAATAAGTAAAGAAAAGACTATTTCCTGGGAAAACGTATTCTGGAGTTTTACAAAATTATGAATGATTTGCACAAACTGGACCACAGGAGATGGCCATTGTATTACTCTGAAACATCTGGCTGGCCATTGCTGCAAACCAAATATGGAATAAAAAGTACCACAACATGGCTAGCGAAGCAATTCTAAATTTGCCTTGATTTGCTTCTTTCTTTCTACTGATGTTTCATTTATACTCTGTTGGGCTTTTGGTGAAGAACATTAGTATGCATACTTTTGAGCTGTTGGGAAAGATAGTACTTTGTTTGCAGCTTGCTGATTGAAGATGGTTAACAGATAATGATGTCCAATGATTCATGTGCTTTGAATCATTTGGTTTGATAAGTATGAATATGCTTTTTTTGCATCACTGAAGCATAAGCAAAGAGACTTAACATATCTTTGTTAGAATCTATGTAGAATAATAAAGAACTCAAATATATATTTGCAATTTTTATTCTTCTAGAAATACAATTTTAGACTTCTGAGAATGGAGCATGAATAATTGTGATATGGCTTCAATTTGAATCCTTATTAAATATCTTAGGGACATTGATTGTAACCCAAGGAATATAAAATCTATTTTCATATTTGAACCTTTTCCTTATAGCATACCTTGTCATCAACAAAAGGTTTCCTAACTTGGTAATAGACTGTCCTTTGGGAACACCATTAATTGGATATGTGAATTAATTGTGGACTAAATTTCATTAAGCTGCCATTATCATTGCATTTATATTCTTTCTCTCCTAAATCCTTAGTGGAAACATCTGTTCATCTGCTTGAACAAACTTTAGTTTTCAAGAAGCATTTTCATTGTTAAAAAAAACTTGAATTCTGCTATTAGATATCCAGGCAGCATATTTTTGATACAGTAGGAGGGGTTCAACAGCACATTCATTAGTATTAACAGTTTGTGTTACTTCATCGGCTTTTGGAGTAGAGAAATAAGATTTTGCTGTCCAGATACTGTTAGCCTGCAATAACTTTCATGATCCATTACCATTTTGAATTTGCTTGAGGATGGTCCAAGAACATCTGAAGAACTGTGGGTTATTCAGCTCTAATTTTAATCTAGCAAATAAATGCATGTTTTGATGCAGAGGCTAATGTTAAGGTCATACTGGTGATCGGAATACAATACACTTGTTTATTTCTTTAAAAAGATATTAACCTTATGTCTTCTGAATAGTTCAACACAAATCATTACAATCATAACATAGAGACATATTTTAAATTCCATACATCTCATTAGCTCTTTTAGGATTTCTGGGGATTTCTGCTTTATTTTAGTCCCTAGTTTTTCCATTGATACACTTTAGGGGAATATCCACAGAGTATGATAAAAATAATAAAGGCAACACAGATTAAAAAAAACAGGTGGATTTGATTGCACTGTGTCAACTGCCCTCTTGACCCTCCTGACCATACCCTGTGGACATCTTTACACTCTATCCTTGATTAAAACTTTAGTAGATTTACTAAACCCTTTTTAATTTAAATCTATAAGTTGATTCAAATTCTACATTTTTAGACAAGCACAAAATGGACAACAATTCCAATGAAATATTCATAATTTCTACATAAAATAAAATTTAAAGACCATAAAGTAGACATGGGTAATCTTTTGCCTGCACTAATGCTATATACAGTAGAACCTCTGCTCATGACCATAATTTGTTCCCTAACTTTGGTTGCAACCTGATTTGGTCGTGACCTGAACCTAATTTTGGACATTTGGCACTTACAAAAAAAAATGGTGCAGAAGGGGAAATTGGCCGCGGGAAAAAAAAGTATGAATTTTTTGGTCGGAACCCAAAGCGTTCGTGACCAGAGGTTCTACTGTACGTAGTAGGACAATGTGAGGTTATTGTTGAACTTCAGTCCCATTATTACTGGGTTACAGTTTCTTTCCACTCTAGCTACTACAGCTCTAGCTACTACAGCTAGGAACACATCTGGATGGTGATATATTATGAAGACTAATTTGTAGTATCTATCATCAGCAGAGGTCTTTAGCAGAACATCTAGAGAACTCAGGGGTTAAAGTTGGCTGGAGTTTAGTGTTCCACCACTAAACAATCACCCTTTCCTTTCAATGTATTTTGAAGATACCAAACCTGCAAATATCAAAATAGGAAGAAAATAGCAGATTCCTGCAAAAATATCGCATATTTTCTGCAAAATTTGCAAATAGTGATCATGCTCCTTGGAACTTCCTAAGTTTGTCCTTTTTTTGTAAATCTAATTTGATATGAGAGTTTTTTATTACTTTTGTCTTCATCATATTATGATCACTTTTTGTCTATCAATTATATTAGTGGCTAAATGGTTTGATAAATTGGTGCCATACCTTTCTGCCAACTGTTGCTCATGGTTGGTAATAACAGTAATGTAAATGCTATAAATAAAAAAAATTACATTTAAATAAAAGACAAAATATGTTTTTTAAAAAGGTAGTTAAGCATCAGTTCAAAGAATATATAAAACCAGTTTACGGCCGTAATCAGTAATTTGGATTGTGTCTGGAAAATGTAACTGCATAAAACAGCAGCCAATGTAACTGCATAAAAATAGAAATCCTGATATTTAACTTAAGTCAGCTAGAATGTTCCTCCCAGCAGGGACATATTTGAGGGTGAAATGGAACCTGGAAAAATACTGCGCCCATCTCACTTGTTTTGGTGACAGACGTCATGGTGTTTGCAACGCCTTGAGGTTTTTGTGATCTGTCCACACCTCAAATGTCTCCTGATCCCCTTCTAACAAATGTCGCCAAGAGAGTAATGCCGACCTCACCACAAAAGCCTCCTTCTCCCAGATGGCCCAACCCCTTTCTGTTGTGGTTAGCTTCCGAGATATATAAGCACAGGGTTGTAAATGCCCATCGACATTCTTCTGTAGCAACACCGCCCCCACAGCAACATCACTAGCGTCGGCCTGCACAACAAACAGTTGCTTGAGGTCTGGATGTTTCAATATAGGTTCCCTTGCAAAGAGGGCTTTCAAGGTTTCGAATGCCCGTTAACATTCTGTCGTCCAGACTAAGGGCTGTCCGGGCCTGGGTTTGGTGTTTCTATGTTTAGTCTGTAACAGATCGGTTAAGGGCAAGGTGACCCATGTGAAGGATGGGATGAATTGCCGGTAAAAATTGGCAAAGCCCAAAAAACTCTGCAGTTGCTTTCTCATCCGAGGTGCTTGCCACTCCAACACTGTTTGGACTTTGTGCGAGTCCATCTCCACCCCTTGACTGGATATACGATAGCCAAGATAGTCCAACCAGGTTTGATGGAATTCGCACTTGGAGAGCTTCACGAACAACTTAGCCGCTAGGAGCTTTTTCAGTACCTGCCTCACCAACTGAACATGTTCAGTCATTGTGGTAGTATATATCAAGATGTCGTTCAGGTACACAAGGACTCCCCAGTACAGGTGTTCATGCAGCACCTCATTGATGAGCTGAATGAACACAGCTGGGGCACCTTGCAACCCAAACAGCATCACCTGAAACTGGTAGCTCCCCAGCGGGCAGTTGAATGTGGTCTTCCATTCATCACCCAGTCAGATTCGGACTCGATAATAAGCCTCCCATAAATCCAGCCTGGTGAAAAACCGACCCTTTGCTAGGGTGACTAACATGTCTTTCAGCAGTGGCAATGGGTAAAGATGTTCCACACAAACACCATTCAGGCCCCAGAAGTCCACACATAATCGTAAGGAGCCATCTTTCTTCTCCCTAAATAGAATGGGCGCTGCCAGATGAGACATACTCGGCCGAATAAAGCCCCTAGCTAAATTCTTGTCACTATATCTCCATAATTCAGCCATCTCCTTTGGCATCATCGAATACATCTGGGATTTCGGTAATTTCGCCCCAGGTAGCAATTTAATGGCGCAATCTGAATAAGTGGAGATATTAATAAAAATTATTAGAAATAAAATGAATGAGGTGGGAAGCTTTAGGTCTGCTTCATCCCTACTATCGTAGGAAACCAGTGGTACCCCTCCTGTCTGCTTTAGGTCTGCAGAGACAATCACAATTGAAGCAAATCAGCTCATTCAAATTAATAATGTGGAGATTCGCTGTAACAGTGCCTGATTGTTTCATTAGAACTGAAAATGCATTTTCAAGCTTGTAGTTGAGTGGCAAGAGACTAAAAATGAATAAGGTAGAGGGGTATTTTTATTGCTGTGATCTGGGACAAAATAAGGTGGCAAAGGACAGATTCCAACCCTTTCTGAAGTGCCTATTTGTATACTATTTTTTATGCAAATGCTCTCCTCACACCCTATCAACTGCTGTCACTACATTATACTAGGTCATAATATGTTGATGCACATTATGCACACATTTGTGCAATTTTGCTTTATGATTAGCATGTTGGGTGATCTTAGTCTGTATATGTTTACTTTTTAATAAACTTTTCTGCCTGAACTGAAAAATCTAAATAAATTTTGTTCTTTCAATTAAAGATGTAATCAAATAAAAAAACTTCAAGAATATATCAGATTGTTCTGATTATTAATAAACTACTAAGGAAAGACAATTCTATTAAACAAGATTTTTCTTTTTCAAAAGGTATCTTTGAAATCTCTTACAAAAATCCGAATAAATAGCTAATTAACAGGGAGACAATCAGAAAAATCTCTATACCTTCAACAGCACCAACAAAATAGCTTTGCAGAATGAAAGCTTGTAATACAAACTGCAGGAGTTGGGGGATCAAAATCCCCAAAACTTCCTCACAAACCCAATAATACAGGACCTCCAAAATTGGAGTCTGCCAGAAATAGCCAGCCACAAACCATTTATCCCAAATGATATGGCTTTCTCATCCTTTCCCCAGAGATTCCTGTGAAGGATGGATTAAATATTAGGCTGTTCACTAAGACAGATTTTCTACCTTGGTTTCCTGTCACTGATATACCATTCTTGTCTATTGCAGAAAGACTTTCCCTCAACCTCTCTTTATCTCTTCGGGATTACCCAAAGCCAAGCATAGATACTTTGGGTTGAGTAAAAAGTCATTTTTAGGGCAGACATTTTGTCTTTTGGTTCTAAAACCAAGAAATCAGGCTGAAAGATGGAACACCTTAAGAACGGTAAATGCCCAGAAAGTCAGCCTCCTCTTCAAGCATTATATAGAGATAACTTTTTAAAAGCTTTATTGCAGTGAAATCCTTCCTCTCCTTTTTTTCTCCCCATTCTCTGGTCCCTTCACTACAGCTTTATCTCCAGGACCTACTTCTAATACAGAAAAATTATATTGCAGGAGATGATACATCTTATTATCTTACAACTATGTCTAAGGGTTACCAGATTCCCCAGATGTTTCTGGTCCTGATAGCATTAATGCATCCTCTTTCTGTTAACTGATTTCCTTCCAGTTTCCTACCTACTCAGGACACTTGATCATTTGGTCCTGGACACAAAGATGCCATAACTTGGCTGTCAGAAACAGAGTTCTCCAGGTTCCTTCTGCATAGGAAAAAACAAGGCACAATTATGACAAATTGAGAAGCTGACAGAAACAGTTGGCAGAGTGCTATTTGGATCTATAGCAATCCATAGCTATAGCGAATTATTACTTATTTTCTATGTATAAGGATGGGTTGGTGAGACAGCCTTGGTGATAAGAGACTCTGGTTACCCTTCCTGCACACACACACACACAGACACACAGAGAGACACACATACAGTACATACAGAGTTATTTTGGAATTTGCTCACTGTTTTTAATCCATGTGTCTAAAATATTGAACTGATACTGAAAGTAGACAATGAATGAAGCAAAACTGAATAGTTGGGCTAAGGAACAGGTAAGCATTTTAGCTGGTGTCAGATGCTCCAGATAGAAAGGAATAGTACTATTAACTGTTTCACTGCTATAACATTGATAGTAATCTAAAAGCCAGCCAAATGAGATCAGAGGACTCATACCTACATGAACTATACCTGATTTAATGACTTTCAGGTGTGTTAGACTTCATTTCTCCTTATTTGGCCTTTGGGCATGCTAGCTGGGGATTCTGAAAGATGATGCCCATTGTATTTGGATACTATCAGATTCAACCATATAAAACTGTTTTATTCAAAGGACTTAAATATACCAGATTATGGATTGATCCATAATTTGTTCAGGAATGGATGGAGGCCACAATACTGAAACTTAATTCAGACAAGTTAACACACCTTGATTATCCAGGTGAAGTACTATAAACTGTAGTTCCCTGGAATAACTTTTATCTGACTGTTGGATTCCTTAACTCATCCCTTTCTCTGAATGCTTAGGTGTCTAGAGTTGCGAAGAGTGTCTTTTATCAGTTTTAGCAGATATTACACCTTCACCTTTTCCAGCAGAGAACAAATTTAGCATCAGCTTCTGGGCTTCAGTTATTGTAACATACTTTGTATGGAGGTGGTTTTGAAGAAATGCTGGGAGCTTCAGCAAGATCTAAAATGAAGCAAGCACATTTTTATGTGACAAACCTCACAGCATGTAACTTCCATTCTAACAGAAACTCCCAATAGCTTTCCATTTTGGAACAAGTCTGAAGTTTTAAAAGTTCAGTGGTTTAGGACCAGATTACCTTAGACATAGTTTGCTTGGAAATTAAAGTCAAATCAGCAGCCATATTTTCAGCGGCATCTCAGAAAGTTCAGTGAGGGTCTTCTCTGTGATGTTGTCAAGAGACTAAAATGACCTATTTTAAACTGATCAGCTTCCTTTGGCAAGTGTTTCACCAGATTCTTATAATAGTTTAACATGTAGTTTTTCATATCTAGCATTCTTGCTTTATTAGCTGCCCAGAGTTATCTTGTGGGGTAGGTAAGCAGGATAAAAATATAATATGATATATTATTCATTTTAATATGTAACGTCATTTGTTTCTACTAATATCATTAGATTTAATTTTGCTTTGCCATAAGTGTTGGTTGTATTTAGTTACAACTTTAAAATATAACAATATTTTATTATATAATTTTAAAATTATGTTGGGCACAAGTTGAGGTTTTTCTCATATTCTTTTTTCCCCTCCCTCAAATAGTTAATAAGGCCTTTTCTTGTATCTCTTTTTGGTTTTGGCTGACGTACTCTGTCTGCTTTGCCAATTAAATGATGTTGTTTGTTTGTTTCCATAGCTTATTGCTGATATATTTCTGAACCTTCATTTTTGTGGAGATCTCATTAAAAGCCACCAGTCCACAAAATGTGGAACTTAGGGTTTTGTTTTTGTTTTTATTGGAATTATGAATCTTTCAAAATATTGGGGGGGGGAATCTGTGTTTATTGTACATAATTTTTTGTTAGTCATTACTTATAATAGTTATAGTGCAGTATAGTCCATGTTATTGAGTTTTCAGTATGCCACTATAATTGCATCAAGAGCTAGAAGATTCAGTCTTCCATTAATATTTATCTAAGAAACAATGTGATGCAGATAGCAGTTTGCATTATTGTTATTATTCATAATGATCATCTGAAATATCTTGTGATGGAACTGTTCATCAAGTATTCTTCTGGAGGAATGAGAGACAAGCAATTCAGAAATAGCCAGAGAACTGGCACCAGAGACTGCTCCTACCACCCAAAAGAGCTATATTGGATCAAAGTTCTTTTGATGTAAGGAAGACAACTGAGATACCAAGCAACCACAATTAATATAATAAGTAAGGAATATATATATTCTCAGAATATATATATTCTGAGGTTATATATATATATTACATATATATATATATATGTGTGTGTGTGTGTGTGTGTGTGTGTGTGTGTAACATTTTTTGCTGATAAATGAAAATAAAGGGAGACTATATATATATATATATATATATATATATATATATATATATATATATATATATATATATATATATGTATATATATATATATATGTATATATATATATATATATGTATATGTATATGTATATATATATGTATATGTATATATATATATATATATATATATATATATATATATATATATATATATATATATATATATATATATATATATATATATATATATATATATATATATATATATATATATATATATATATATATATATATATATATATAAGTTCAAAATGAATCATCCAGCAATCCAGCAAAAGGGACTTTCTTTGCTAAATGAGTCTCTCATATTGGATCCACAGAGTATCCAAAAGTAAGCAACTGTCCCTTCCCAGTTATTGTTGAATTCCCTACAGCAGTGGTCCCCAACCTTTTTATTGCCGTGGACCAGTCAACGTTTGATAATTTTTCCGCGGCCCACTGGGGGGGGGTTTGCGGCGTCGCATTGATTAGATTATTTCACGCACAGAAGCCCCGCCCCCACGCTGATCAGCTGGGCCGGGGCATGTCGGCAGACGCAGGAGTCCCGTCCCTGCGCTTATTATCGGGACTCGCAGGACTCGCAAAAGTCGCAGGACCCGCCGCCGCCGCTGCACAGAAGACGCAGTAGCAGGGCGGCCCGGTACCATTTGTTCTGCGGCCCGGTACCGGGCCACGGACCAGGGGTTGGGGACCACTGCCCTACAGTATCAATCAGTGGGAATGGGACAACTTGCTGTAGCCAACTCACCATGGCCAACTCATTGCAGCCAACTCGCCATGGCCAACTCATTGCAGCCAACTCGCCATGGCCAACTCACTGCAGGACAGCTCACCACGGCCAACTCGCCACGGGACAACTCACTGCAGGGACAACGTAACAATTCTATTTAATTATTTAAAATAAATTAAAAATCTTTTAATTTTTGCCATTCACATTTTATTCTGCCACTCCTTATGCATCCTTTCTTTAATGATTCTATTCCACCATTTCTTTGATATTAGTGTAACTCTTGTCCCGCGGTGAGTTATCCTGTGGCAAGATGGCCATGGTGAGTTGTCCTGCAGCAAGTTGGCCATGGCAAATTCGCTGTGGCGAGTTGGCCAGGCGAATTGTCATAGACCCCCAGGCAGTGTGGCCAATATTGAAGGGGTGCTGGGAACTGTAGTTCAGTATAAGTAGAAATCTCTGATTTAGAACCACCTGCAAGTTTATAGGTAGACGAAATGTAAAGCATGTCCTGATATGCAGCCAAGTCACATAGTTCCCATTTGTATTGCACAACATGGGTTGTAGCATCTCCCAAATTACCTTGTAATATCAGAAAGTGCTGCTCGTCACATTTACAAACTATCCCTAAACTCAAGTCCATGGGTTCTCACATAACTTGGTTCCAGATTAAATGAGATTTTTTTTAAATTTATTTTCATTTAGCAATTTTATATGGCCACCTATCAGTAAATGTGACTCTGGATGTGCAAAACCATCAACCAACCATTAGAAACACACATAAATAAAAATGAAGAATTTCAGGAGAATAGCAACTACCTAAACACAATATAGCCCACTTACAAGCTCCTCATGAGATCCCAAAGTTGTTAGAACATTTCCAAGGCTTTCTGGAAGGCTAGCAAGGATGCTAATCTCACTTCAGAGGAAATGATATTCCAAAGAGTGGGAGCCATAGCAGAAAAGGCATGTTGCCTAGGTCCTATCAGAGGAAACACTGTAATGGACGTAACACACAATGCATCCCTCCTGCTGAGAGGAGGGAAGAGACAGTCCCTGAAATAACCTGATTTTATGTCATGGAAGGCTTTAAATGTCAAAATCAGCACCTTGAATTGCACCTGGAAGCAGGCCAGCAATCAATACAGTTCACAGAGCAAAGGTGTAATGTATGCTATCCTTGGGGTAGACATAACTGTCGATGCACACTCAGTTAAAGCTTCTGGATGCTCTTCAAGGGCAACCTCAGGTAGAATGTATTATACTAATCCACTCTGGAAGTGATGCAGAGCGTGATAGGATGGGCTCTGGGAAAAGAGAAAAGAGTAGAACCATTATAGAACTATTACTTCAGGGGAGGAAGAGTAAAATGTGAGAAAGAGACTCAGAATAACTCTGCCTTAATTATGCCAGGTATAAGTTGATCTGGCGAATTGCTTTGGCAGGCTCACAAAATTCTGTCACATTATGTTTCCCTACTAGCAATCAAGATTGTTCCAGAAATCCAAATAGTCCTTGTTTAGTGAGTTTCCCAATTTTGAAGGATGTGACACACAACAACCCCCTCCCCCTATCATATTGCTAAAAAAAGGGTAAAAAGAGCTGTGCGGATTAGATAAAAGATCAATCTAGTGACTAGACTGTAGTCAAATAAGATGCTTCAGGAAGCCCAGAAGCTAGGCCTAAAGGCAATGGATCTCTACAGCTATTGGTCCCCATCAGGTGGTATTCAGCTGCAAGCTAGTACCTATTGATAGTTTTATCCTCCATTAGTTTAGTCCCGTTTTGAACAGCAAATGATTGAGGACCTAGAATTGCGGGTATATTGAGATTGGAGAGCTGTCATTAAAGGCCTTTGTGAATTGTACTTGGGGATTCTTGGAACAAGGAATTTGGGATAACCTCATTAACCTAATCAATAAAAGTAAGAGGGGCAAGTGGAAGAGGAGGGTATACAAGTCTATTTTTACAAATCAGACCCGCTTAGCCTGGCAAACTATTGTATCAATTATATTGGAGGTACAGCAGTGGTGAGGTAAGGAAAAGAGGGTTTAATTGCTGAGGAAAAGAGGGTTTAATTGCTGAGGAAAATGTAATTTACATAGCATTAAGATCAAGGAAAAACAGTTCTCCAAGGAAGCAGTTCTAAATCTTATGAGATGATTCTGGCTTTCCCTTCTCTTCTCTTCCCCCATTCCCCACAACTTGTGTTTGGTGTATTGATCACTGAATCCTTGTTCTGATATGTATAAATTTCATCCAAGTTACAACTTCTGTTGCACTGCTGTTCCATGAGCTGCACTGGCTGCTGGTTTGCTTCCGGGTGCACTTCAAGGTGTTGGTTATTATCTATAAAGCCCTGCATGACATGGATCTAGGTTATCTGAGGAATCGTCTCATCCCAATGGGACTGGCCCACCCCACCCCCACCAGCAGAGGAGGCATGCTGCAGATCCCATCAGTCTAGGAAATTTGGCTGGTGGTGTCCAAGAGAAGCGCCTTCTCTGCCATGGCTCCTTCCTTTGGAACATCTTACCCCCTGGGGTGAGATCTGTTCCCACCCCCTGACCTTTGATAAAGGCCTGAAAACCTGGCTCTGCCAGTTGCCTTGGGGCCCCAGTGGCAGAGAACCACACTGGAAATGGTGGATGGACTAATAGCAGATCCCATCTCACCCCCAGCATACCTTGTTCCCTCCCCATCTTTCTACCTTAACTTATAATTTTTGCTATATATATTTGTATTGTTTATTGGTTTTAATTTTGTAAGCCACCTAGAGTTGACTTGTGGTGAAATGGGCCGCAAATAAATTTAATAATAGTAATAGTAATAGTAATAGTAATAGTAATAATAATATCATTATCATTATCATTATCATTATCATTATCATTATTGAACATAACATGCCAGATATCACAGTTGTTGAAAACTGAAGGGTAAAATTTTAGATATCGCTGTAGCAGGAGACACTGGAGTTGAAGAAAAAGAACTAGAAAAAATAATGAAATATCGTGACTTGGCCATTGAAACTACGCGATTATGGATGAAACATCTGACAGTGATACCCATTGTCATCGGGACACTTGAAACCATGTCCAAGAATTTTACAAAATACATCAAGAAATTGGACTTCCGGTTCCGGATCGCTGCATCGCGGACGCTCCTCGTTGAGCGCCTTTCCTTTTCCCCGTTAAAGCCGCCAGAACAGCTGTCTGGCGGCTTGAAAGTCTCTGCCCCGGGCAAAGGGGAGAGATGAGAGCCGGACAGGTGGGGTAGAGCCCCCCCTAGTGCCCCAAGTGTCAGCTAGGGGCGCGAAAGGTGAGGGCTCCCCAGCCAGCCTGTCTCTTGCTCCGGGGACTTGGAAACCTCCGCTTTTGCGGAGCAAGATGCTGTGACCACCCGCTGCTTCGTGAATGGGATTACAACTACTTAATTGTTTAAACAAGCAGACAGAGAGAGACAGGATTTTAAAGGGCAAGTACAGATTTTTTTTTCTTTCAACTCCACTGCTGATTTTCACTTCGGAAGAAACTAAGTAACAGTTATTAGGCTACAACATGGCGATCGGAGAAAGTGGGAGGAGAAGTGAAAGTAACTTTCGTTTCCCTAGCAGCTTTTTTTCTTATGGAAATTTTTGATTTTGAAAGTTGGCTTTACTCTCTCTGTCTCCCGATTCTGGATTAAATAATAACTGACAATTTTTTAAAAATAAAATTCTATCTGGCTTTGGAATTTGAAAGAATTTTAAAAGAAATTTAAAAGAACTTTAACTAGAGGCTTGGCTTTTTCTTTGTTCACCACTGGAAATACTAAAATGGCTTCAAAATCTGGAAAGATTGTTTTGAATAAAAGAATGGATTATTCATCTGGTTATATTTCTAAAATGCAACTTACCACTGAGTTAACACCCCCAAAGTCTTTAACACCTGAAAATTTAATAAGTACCTTAAAGATTATGAAAGATGAACTTATTGTTGAATTTAACCAAAAAATTAGTGAAATAGATAATAAAATGCAGGCTGCTTTAAAGAATATTGACCAACAAATTAGAAATGATGTGTTGGAGGTATGTAAAGGTCTAGCAACAAATATTGAAGTTTTGGCAAACCGCATTGAAGAAAACAAACAAGTTTTGACAACTTCAGTAGAATATATAGATAAAATACAAAATGACATTGCAAATTTTGAAACAGAGGTGTTAATGATGCAATTCAGATCCATGGAATTTGCCATAAGGGTCAGGGGGTTGAAAGAAGGATTATATGAAGATTTGAAAGGAAGGATGGTGGAAGCTTTGGAGCAGGTGTCTGGACTGTCTAAAGAAGAACTAGCCAGGCAAATTGATAAAATATATAGAATCAACTCCTGGTATGCAAAACAAAAACACCTACCAAGGGATATTGTAATATACTTTACTACAACAGCCTTACGGAATAGGATTATACAGGCGACGTTTAAAAATAACCTGCAGGTGAATGGCCAGGAACTGATGATATGGAAAGAAATTCCCTCTAAAATGCTCAAAGCCAGAAAAGATTATACCTTTCTGATTGATGAATTTAAAAGGTTAAATTTACATTACAAATGGGAAGCACCAACAGGAGTTGCAGTGAAATTTCTGGGAAAAAGATATCGGCTTAATACAACAAAGAAAGCTACTGAATTTTATGTCAACGTCTTAAAGGCTGATATATCCAAGATTCCAGAGGAAAGATGTATGAAAACAAAAGAGGAGGAGGAGGGAAAGCCATCCCTTCCTCTTCAAACCGAAACAGATTTACAAAATTTAAATGATTGGCAGAGCCAGACAGATGTCTACAGTGTGGAAAAGGAGATGGAAGATCGGGGTCAGATGGGAGGCGAGCTGACAACTACAAAATTATCAAGTTACAAAAAGATGCAACCATCATCAAGATACAACAAGATGCAGTGTTGAAGTTTATTGGACAGATGGTTGCCATTATGACTGTACTTTTCTTTTTCCCTTCTTTCCTTAATTTTTTTTTCTTTTCTTTACTTCTTGCATTCTTTTTTTTTCTTTTGTTTTTTTGGGGGGGCTTATTCAAAGTATTATTAATTCTTTTTAAAGATTTAGAACTTTTTTGAACCTAATAATTTAATACATAGTAACATTTTGTTACTAATAGAGTGGTAGAATTTATGATGAAGTTTAAGGTTTTTGTATTATTATTTAGTTATTTTTTGTGTAATATCAATTTAAGTTTTATTTAATTGTGAGAAAGATTTGGAATTGTTATCTATCCAGTTATAAAATATTACAATTAGATTTAACATTTTTTTTTTTGGGAGGAAGGTTATTTAAAGTTTGGAATTAGTGCTTATAATCTGATATATAGTAATAGTAAGTTATTTATATACTGATTGATTTTATGATGAAGTTTAAGGTTTTTGTATTTAATACTTAGTCATCATTTATGTAATAATCATTTAATTCTTAGTTAACAGTGAAGAAATGTTGTGAAGGGTAGATGATTGAAAGGAGGAGGAAGGAATTTTTATTAGTGTACAATTTGGAGTTGAAGTTTTAAAAAAATAAGGTGGAAGTCAAAATTTTTTAATTTAATTTAAATTTATTTTATTGATATTATGCCCTGTACTCTCTCTGGGAAGTCCGGGGGGGAGGGGGGAGGGAAAGGGGTGGATTAGGGGGGAGAAAAATTAAAAAAAATGTTTGTACTTTCTATTTAATGTTTAGCTATTATCTATGTAATTTTGTACTAATAAAACTTTTTGGGAAAAAAAAAAAAGAAATTGCAGCTTCTTGCAATAACACCAGCGAAACTGCAAAAAACTGCACTACTTGGAACATCATACATTTTAAGAAGATACTTGGCCAATACCTAGGATGCTGGCAGCAACCCATATCAACCATCAGTGCCAGTCAATAATATTTGTGATACATCTTTAAATGTTCAGTTGACTGAGTTTCATGTTTAATGAATAAAATAATAATAATAATAATAACAACTGCTGCTGCTGCTGCTGCTACTACTACTACTACTACTACTACTACTACTACTACTACTACTACTACAACTTCTATGCATGTGTATTGTGTTTTGTGTTCACTTTTGATAGAGAAGTGAAATTTGTCATTTCAGAAACCTATAATGGGTTGCTTGTAAAGACATTTTGGCCACTTCTCTTCCTTTTCTTTCTCCTTTCTCATGTGAAGAAATGTATATAAATGTATATAATCTCACATTATATACCTTTTCCTTTTCCTTAATCCTAAAGAAATGATAAATCAAAGATCTGTGATCTAAAAATGTGGATATATTCATTGTTTTTAACAATCATGAAAAAAGTGATTTCTTATAACCAGTATAAATAATATTGGCATACAACCATAATATTGTCAGCATTTACCTAACAACTGTAAATATTCAAAATGGTTCACATATCCCAGTGTGCTCCACATATCCAGATGTACGCATTTGAATGAGGGGAATGGAAATTTAATGCATCTAAGCAGGATATGAATTATTTGAGTTGAACTGTTGGCAGTTTCATATGTAGAATATTTGCTTCGTGAAATATGTCCATTTTTGAGCATTTTCATAAAATCATAGAGCTGGAAGAGACATCAGAAGTCTTATGGTCCAACCTCCTACCCAAGGCAGGAGTCCTAATAGCACTGTGGTGGTGCAGTGGTTAGAATGCAGTACTGCAAGCTACTTCTGCTGACTGCTGGCTGCTAGCAGTTTGGCAGTTCGAGTCCCACTGTTTCAAGGTTGACTCAGCCTTCCATCCTCCCAAGGTCGGTAAAATGAGGACCCACATTGTTGGGGGCAGTATGCTGACACTGTAAAAACCCGCTTAGAGAGGGCTGTAAAGCATTGTGAAACGGTACATAAGTCTAAGTGTTATCGCTAAGTGCTATTTCAGACAAATAGTTGTCCAGTCTTTTCTTGAAAACCTCCAGTAATGGAGTACCCACAATTCCAGGAGGCAAGCTATTCTAGTGACAGCATTGACAGCACTGACAGAAAATTCCTCCTAATTTCCAGGTTGGAGCTCCTTCTGATGAGTTTCCACTCATTGCTTCTTGTCCTACTCTCAGGTACTACAGAGAATAAATTGATGCCTTCAGCCCTATGGTAGTACCTCAAGTATTGGAAGACTAATATCGTGTCTCCCCTTAGTTCAATCTTCATTAAGCTAAATATGGCTATTCCATTAGCCATTCTTCATTGGATTTAGCCTCCAGATCTTTTATCATCTTTGTTAATCTTCTCTGAACTCTTTCTAGGACCTCAGCATCTTTTTTTGTATTGTGGTGATCAGAACTGGGTGCAGTATTCCAAATGCCTAGTTTTCATTCAAGATTTCCTGTCTATCAGGAGAGTCTATACAGTAATAGTCACAACCCTGCTGCTCTTGATTAGTCTCTGTAGGGTAATTTGGAAATAGAGGGCTGAAGGATAGCACAGGCTTCATATACACATATGTCTATATGGAGTTTAGTCATATAGACTTCATTCAGACAGAAGAAGACTTCTCGCAGCGTCTATCTCCAGTCAGGCAAATTACTATTTTTGGAGGGAGGGGGAGAACTTTTTCCTAGAAAAGTTGGATTACATGTTGGTGTGTGCAAAATTGCACTTGTTGTATTTTATTTGCAGGCACATAAAGGTGCATAGTATGCATTTTTGTAAGACTGCATACCTGTTGCTACAGCTGTTCAAGTTGTACCAGCTGCAAATACTATTAGTACAGTATAGGTTTGATTGCTTTGTTTTACTTTGCGGATATGAGTGTACCCTGTGACCTAGTGACGTTGAGTTTCAAGATTCATTTAAAAGTGCAAAGGTTCTGTCTTGCTTTGGGCTCATTTCTTTATTTTGGGAGTATATGTATCAGCGGTGGGTTGCTCCCGGTTCGGACTGGTTCTTAAAACCGGTAGCGCCGGTGGCAGAAGGCTCCACCCACCCACCCGGGACGCTTCTGCGCATGCACAGAAGCATCACACACACGCAAGCATACACATGAACCGGTAGCAAAGGGTTTTAGAACCCACTACTCATATGTATGCATACTCTGCATAGTTTTATGCCCTATTATTGAGCTTTCAGGATAACCTGAAGACTGAGAAGATTGATTGAATTGTGTTATCTGGGATTGTCAGAGTTCTAGTTCTGCTCTTTTGTGCCATCTGGAAATGTATAATTGTTCCATGAGCTCTTCAGAATTTTTTTGTTTGTTGATTGTAATACAGTATATATTATGCTATCATATTGTGGTGTAATGTTATATTAATGCAACAGTTGCATTAATGTAATAATTCATAATTTTCACTATTAATTAGTAAATACTTAATAAATTGCATTAAGTGTCATAGTTTCAGGGTTAACTTAAAAAAATAAGAAAAAGTACAAAGAGAAAAAAAATTGTGCTGCTTCCTTCTAGGAAGGATATAGTATTTTATTTATTTATTTATTAAATTTATATGCTGCCAATCTCATTCTGCAAATTGATTCTGGGTGGATGAAAAACAACATAGCATACCTTATACTCTTAAATTACTTGTTTTAAATGTTAATATAAAGGATGTTGTGAGATAAATTAGCTTTTCCTTGTTAATGTGTTGGTTGAGCACTTCTGGAGTTTACTAAACAAAATGAAATACTGTTGACCACAGGGGAGGGAGTTTTAAATCTCTGCTTCAATAAATTTAATTTCAGAGGATTTTTATATTTTAAAATTGTTCTCTTAAAATCATAGCATATTATTATTATTATTATTATTATTATTATTATTATTATTATTATTATTATTATTATTATTATTATTATTATTATTATTATTATTATTATTATTATTATTATTATTATTATTATTAAGAACTGAGACTTTAACAGTTATCGGCATGAATTGCTTCCCCATCTACTCTTGATACTTGGGTGAAAAACAAGGGACCAATAGACTTGCCTCAACTTTGCATTGTTTCCTATGGAATTTTTCAACTGCTCTGATGGAATATGAAACACTCCAGCTGTTCGAATGTTGCTTTGTTGCAACATTGCAATACGGGCTCCAGTAGCATTATTTTCTGAGCTCAAAACAAAACATGTTTTCCATTTTGTAGACAACGTTATTCTTAGCTTATCTTTGCACTGTGGAAAAGAGTCAGGCAGTCTTTACCATCCCTTGAAGCAAAGTCAGAGAGAAGAATAAAATCTGCTTCATAAGACACCAGTGTAATGAAGTGATTAAAAAGTTGGATCTGCGCTGTTGTGGGATGGTGTAGGGTCGGTTTTCTTTCTCACATGAAACTCTTTGAATCGGAGCTTAACTCAGTGGCCATCTCATCTTATCAGATGGGAACATGGCTGAAACATCACTAGCATCCCCATTTTTTTTACATACATACATACACACAAACACACCGACATATTCATCACCAAACCCCCAAAACTTTACCCTTAGACTGTCCACTGTTGACCTCACCTGATTCCTAAGAAGTCAGTAAGGGGCATGCATAAGTGCACCAGCGTGCCTACCGTCCCTGCCCTAATGTTCCCTCTTATCAGTACCCATCTTATGTATATAAACAATGTTATATCTATGTATATTACCAACACGTACTTGACAAAAATAAATAAATAATAAATAAATAAATAAATATTTTCACATATATATGAAAAACGTTAAGAGAAATCCTAGGTAAAAGTATTTTTCCTCTTTTGTATTTCTTAAAGGTCTATTTAGCTCAGATTATAATAGGGGGGAAGGTGGTAGAAAAAGGAGCATAGAAAGAAGTTTAGAGATGATTGGCAGATCCCTGCAATCAGACCTATTGCAGTACTGTGATTGGTAGTAGGGCTCCCCCCCCCCCAGCTATCCAGTCACATACAAAAAAGGGAGACTAGCAAATCTGGAAGAAACAAAATCAAGACAGCACCATTCAGAACAGAGCCCGTAGAGGCAGGATAGGGATCAGTAAGAGGGTCAGCAAATTTCATGCTGGCATAGTTTTTGCTGACTCAGATCTGGGAGGATAGGGCTGAAGCTTACCTGTAGGGAAAATCCCTGGTGGTATATCCTTTGAACTAGGCTCTTGTTGACAGATTTAGAGTTCTGGGAACAAACAAAGTGGATCCTGCAAGCCTAAAGTCCAGCCCCCAGCTATTTAGGTTGCCAAACTCTTGCATTGGTAGACTTCATGGGATTTCTTTAATTAATCAACATTTTATTTTGTGGTGAAAGGAGTAATCAAATTCTCCCAATTTCAAACATTGCTTGAAGTCATACATTGTTTAAAATGTATTTATTTATTTATTTATTTATTTATTTATTTATTTATTAGTTTGTCAAACATGTACAAGATAGCAGGTATAAATATGAACATGGACATGGATGAAGGAAATGAATACAAATAAATGGGGACAGTAGGACAAGGACAGTAGGCACGCTGGTGCGTTTATGCACGCCCCCTTTATGGACCCCTTAGGAATGGGGTGAGGTCCATGGTAGACAGTTTAAGGTTGAAGCTGTGAGGGTTTGAGGATGTAACAACGGAGTCAGGTAGAGCATTACAGGCGTTGACCATTCTGTTGCTGAAGTCGTATTTTCTGCAATCGAGTTTGGAGTAGTTTACCTTGAGTTTGTATCAATTGTTTGCCCATGTATTATTGAGGTTGAAGCTGAAGAAGTCGTTGACAGGTAAAACATTGTAGCAGACAATTTTGTGTACTATGCTTAGATCAGACCGCAGACGGCGCAGTTCCAGATTGTCCAAGCCCAAAATTTCAAGCCTGGTGGCATAGGGAATTCTATTGTGAGTAGAGGAGTCATGAAATAACTCTGGACCTGAAAATACCTGAGTACTGAGAAACTAACAACCTGTGAAGTGGAAGTATGAAAAGCTTGTTGAGTACAGGAATTGTCATCTTTCTGTGTTTCCCCATAGCAATTGCTTGCTAGCCTTACCTGTTTCTCCTTTAAGAACAGAATAATATCAAGGAGTGAGCTAATCTAGACTCCGGAAGAGGGGATTCAATCATCATAAATCAGCTACTGATCAAAATATGGGGGTGGGGGGTGGATGCCAGAGAAACAATTATTTATGAACTATCTTCATATACCATACTTTAAACTGCACAGAAGTAGAAGGCAAAATGTTTTTACCCGCGGAAATATTTCAAGTTAGCATGGACATTTGGGAAGATTAGAGTAGTAGAACTGGAAGTATATTAGGCAATTGACTGACTCATCTCTATGCCTAGATAATGTTTCTAAAGAAATGCTGTCTGGTGGTGTTGGCCAGCATATTTGAAAGGAACCAGTCTTGGGAAAACTGATCTAAACATTTAATTCTAGCAAGGTGGTGGGTTAATTGTAGGTACAGAAATGTTATTGTTAAAAGTCCTTTGCCCTCTGACTCTGCAATAAACTACTCAGACTCTTCAGGTTTTACCTATAACAAGGGCTATATATAGGTTGGACACTATATATAGCTTGGACACAATAATTCCAAAATCCTGGAATTCTACTCGGGTCATTTAATAACAGAGGCAGTATCGGTTTTATGGCCTTCCTATGCATTTTTGTTTCTTGCATTCTCCCTTCCTTCCCCCATTCTGCATTATCCAATGTATAGAATTCCTTTGTGTTTTTTTTCCTGAGTGATAGTAGTAGGATCACTACATTCTCCTTGAGAATAGAAAGCAATACCAATTAGTGCAGAATAACTCTGTATGTTAAACCCTGGTAATTGTTGGAACAGAATGAATCCATCATGGCTTGATGGAGTGTAGAGTTGCCAGTTTCTCTTTTCCTTTCCAATTTTTCTGAGCATCTAATAAATCGTTCATCAGCAGAGACTTGTAAAAATGAACAGTGATTGCCTTTTATCAGTCTGTAATGTGCTTTCATCATCCCGAAGAAATGTGTGATTCTGATATTAAGTCGGACTCTGGAGATTTCTCGAAAGATTGTTAGTGTTTCTCTATTTAGCGTACTGAGTTTCCCCTATTAAAATATATGAACCCCTTTGTTGAAGGAAGAAAACACATGGGTAGCAGCTTCAGAATGACATCAGTTATAGTGAGCAGAATTATTTTATTTTAAATTATTTCTCTTTGGAATTTTCATTGTGGTCATTACTGCCCAAAAATATGTTTTGTGAAAATTTGTGGCTTTTAAACAGAAGAAACATTCTGATTTATTGTAATGCCACAAAATCAGGTATGAATGATTTGTAAATATAAGAGTCAATAATGTAGCTATCTTCAAGTAATCAAAGATCCCATGTAAGTGATAGGACACGTTTATTTTTTTGTTATTCTAGAACAGGGCTGTCAAACTTGCGGCCCACAGACCGGATGCCTCACGTGCTGGCCACGCCCACACCCGGTTTAGCGAAGGGTGGGAAGTTGTGATACGTCATGTGACAATGCCGTGACAACAGGAGTTTGACACCCCTGTTCTAGAGGTTGACTCCAAAGCAGTGGAATCAAATGTTAAAGAAAAGAATCTTGCTTAACTTTAAAAATAACTTTGTTTTTAATTAGAGATTTTCAAGCAGTTGTAATGGTTACCTGCCAAAGTTGCTTTTGCATGAACAAAGCTTAGACTAGGTATCTTTGGGGATTTCTTCCAACTCTGAAATTATATCCCCAGGTTTTTTTTTTTATGATTCATATCATGTCACTCTAACGTTTGGAGAAATATTTATTCTGATGTTTCAAAGAGCTAGACAATCCTGGTTTACATGTCTTTTGAAATATAATGGAATGTAACATAGCAATTTGTTTGAGATGGCTATAGCTTACAATTAGATTACCAAGACCTGAATTCCTGTTTTGCTCAACTGTAAAATTTGAACCCCTTTCCATGTCCCTCTGCTTCTCTACTTCTTAAGGTGGTTTGGAGAATAGAGAAGGCAAGAAACCACATGTGCTTTCCCAGGAAGACCGGAATAAAAATGGAAACATATTAAGACATCTCAGAATGCTAATAGTTTGGAAGAGAAAAGCAGGCATAGGGTCAGTCAGATGGCAGTCAGGTGATATACAGTTAAGAAGAAAGCCAGAGGTTGGCCAGAATGTTGATGAGAGTGGAGGACATGAATAGTTGAACTACTTCATAACATTACAAATTACAAAGAATATACAGTGTTCTTTGTAATTCCTTTACTTGGCACTGATAATTGTGAAGTCAACAAATATATTGTCTGGGAAACAAGAAAATTTCCCACATTTATTTTTAGATTCAACATTTCAGAACTTGTTAAAGAGATTTACCACCATTTCTCATGAATTAAGGAAGGACCAAGGTTTCTAATCACTGTAGATATATTAACCAGCTAACCCATGCAAGAATTTCTGTTTCCTACCAACTGTTTTTGCACAGTTACTATGCATCCTGAGATAGCATCATTACAAATACTACGATAACTTACACTTTGGGCAGAAAGTACATCCAATAAATAAATAAAGCATGATAAGTTTTTTTTAAGATAGCTGTCGTACCACGACAATATCAAGTTGTGACACAAAATTATTCCCTTTAGGCATTTTGTCCCAAATTTCAAAAGGGAGTCCTGGCAGGCTGTTGAAAGCACTTTAAAAGGTGGCAAAGCTGCTTTATCTTGTTAAGAAGATGAAAAAGAAAAAAGAGATAATTTATCTTTAAGTCAGCCCAAATCCCCAAAGAAATGGAATTCCCTGCCCTCCTTTTCACACATTCACACACAATCACGCATACACAGCCCTTGCAAAACTAGCAGATAGATTTTAGTCTAGTTTGAATTCTACCAAATCTCTTAAAAATTATTTTTTGCAAACTGAGATGTTTTTGTTAGAACGTTAGTGATGTTTTAAATGAATTTGAATTTAATAGAATGAAAAGACAGTTTATTCAAGTTATAACAGGAAAAACAAGGAGGAAAAGGAAACACACACTTATTTTCAATTTTTGGGGCAGGGAAGTCTGTTTTCAAGGTTTACAGAATTTGCTTGCATAGAGTTTGGCCACCTTGCAAGAAATTAACAAACTAGTGCTGTGACTTTGGACTTCTCAATGCAGATTTCTTCAATTCTTATCTAACAATTGTTTTTCACTGACTGGAACATAACTACAATTTATGTTAATCTTAAGCACTTATCAGAAATAGGTGAATCTGATAGTTTAAAATCACAGGCAGATATTAAACTAGTTCTGTATTTGATATCAGCCATGTCTCTCTATGACCATGATGGCACATGTGCCACAGGTGGCACGCAGAGCCCTCTCTGCTGGCACGCGCACTGTCGCCCCAGGTCAGATCTCTGTGGTGTTTCTTTCGTGAGTTTCTATTTCCCTGCAAACGACGAAACAGAAGCTCACAAAAGAAAAAGATCTTACCTCTTGCATACAGTGTATGCAAATATAGTGTATTTGCATACACTATATCAGTGATGGCGAACCTTTTAGACACTGAGTGCCCAAACTGTGTGTGCACACATGTCCGTGCATGCACGCGTTTGCACATGCATGAGCACTTTCCAGTATGGGCATGCGCTCGCGCGCAGTTTGGGCACTCGGTGTCTAAAAGGTTCGCCATCACTGCTCTATGATTTTGAACTGTACTGTTACATGATCAAATAATATTTGGCACCACATCAAACGCTCAATAATTTGCCCAGTTGGAGCATGACATACTACTTTTACAAATGTGTAGAATGTTCTACCTGGCTTTGAAGAACCTCAAGGCAGTCGTCCATCTGCTGAAGTGCCCTTCTAATGATTAACATGGGCCAGACACATCAGACATATTTCTCCATCTCTCTACAGAACAGAATAAATGGGACCTGAAGTTAAATGATGCTACATCCCTGCAAGAACATTTCCCTAGACAAGAATGGTGCTTTATTTTGTTGTTACTGTTTTTCATACTTGAAATCACAAAATAATCAAGTCCTTATATTTGCTAACTAGTATGGATCCTGGAATGACTAAGTCATGCTAGCTTCAGAGCATTCCACCCTTCCGAGGTCACTAAAATGAGGACCCAGATTGTTGGGGGCAATATGCTGACTCTGTAAACCGCTTAGAGAGTGCTCTAAAGCACTATGAAGCGGTATGTAAGGCTAAGTGCTATTGCTATTCGAACATGTCACAAATAGTATAAATGTATCAAGTCCAAAAGAGGTAATCAGAAATCTTAAAAGACAAAAATGCATATGAGGGGATTATTTTGTTCAACTTTGGGAATGTATGTAAGACATTCTTATGAAAACTCAGTGGGACAGCTAGAGATGGTTGAGACCACAGAAAAACTCTGGAGCAACCTGTTAGAGATATTTAGTTTCAGAATGATGCAGTGGAGCAGATAATAAGTCATTTGTGTAGGCTGTGTCAGTGCCTTGTAGTGGAACTATAACTCGCTGCCAGTGTGCAATCTTTACTTGCAGAAAGTCCAATTCCTGCTGTTTCCAAGTTAAACAGGGATCTCTCATGGTGGGGATATATGAGGGACCTGTATTGGAGCCCCAGGAGACCTGCTGCCAGCCAGAGTAAACGGTTCTGGGCTAGACCAACAAAACAGATGGCTTAAGTATAAGGCCATTTCCCATCTGGCTAAATGGATACAGATTAAGCAGCAAAATGGCAACTTCAGGAAATCAAGGCAGCTTCAGCTTCCAGGGAACATTCTGTTCAACCTGTTGAAACAGCCATCCTTTGGCAGCAGCAAACATTTTGAAGAATGTCTTTAAGATAAATTGTCGAGCTGGAATTCATCAGCAAATGTTTGGACTCCATAGAACTAGGAGTGCCCAATGAACAATAAGCACTTATTCTTGGCGTTAGGTTCTACTAGCCTTCTCCTATCTGGCTTATTCCAGATTTATTAGACTATGACTCCTATCTCATACACACATGTGCATACACATTTTTATTAAGATTCATTTTAAAATAAAAATACAGGAAAAACCCAAAAGTGAGAAAAGAGAGAGAAAGAAAGAGAGAAATGGAGAGAAGCGGGGAGGGAGAGGGAGAGAGAAGTGGTGGCTTCTGGCTTTTTTTCAATGCAGTAAAATACAAAAGAAAAAAGAAACAATTCCTCCAACCTCATTTTGCTTTACATTTTAAAACAGTTCACGCCATTTCTACAATAACAAAATTATTCTAATAATCAAAACCTAAAATCAACATGTCAGGGGTTTTTCAGTTTTGAGCAAGAAGTCCAGAAGTGGTTTCCAAGCAGAAACAAAACTAAATATTTTTTTCTCTTTAATTAAAACAGTTTTTCCATCTTCACTAACTCTATCACCTTTATCATCCACTCTTTCATTGTGGGAATGTGTCTTTCCTTTTATGAGCATATAAGATTCTCATGCTAAATTATGATTCCTATCATCCATAACCATGATATCTGGTTGGTTCAGTTCATGCTGTTCACCTTGCTGTCCCCACTTTATATCCTCACTAGTGACATTGAGTGTGGGCTTTCTGATTCAAGTATATTTGTGTGAGTTGAAGAAAAGGAACCGGATCGAGATTATTTCTGTTTCCAAACCGACTATCCAGATACTTCCAGGAAGATCACTCATAGAGAATGTTCATGATGTCACCCTTGCTGCTGATGTTCTTCCCCAACTGGTATTAGAGATATTACAATATAAACTTATAAACACTCATAGCCATGATGGCCATAATTGTTGTGAATCCTTCTTAACTCAAAGATTTCCCAACTAATAACCATCATTACTTCTCATGGTAATGAATCCCACAATTGGACAGCTGTCATTTTAACTAATTAAGTACTTTTTATTCTGCCCAATAGACATATCTGTTTAACATGGCTAAGTAAATATGTACTTGCCAGGCCAAGAAAGCAAATTTGGCATCCAGAGGCAGCAACCAGGACTCCACTCGAGTTTTCCAGAACTATAATTAGCGCTCAGTCATTACAACCGTAGGCTGCCCTTCCTAATTCCCCAAAATAGCACTACTATATCATTGCTTCAGAGTATCATGGGAAATTAAAACAGTGTTCCCTTAAAAATCTGAGACCTGTTATTAGAAATGTTCACAATGCTCTCAGATCTGGCTGGTCAGCATAGACCAAACTGCAGCAATTGCTTGGTGGTGTCACTGCTATGAAATAAGGAGGGCATCCATACCTGAGTATCCTTTTCCATGGACCTTGTCTAAACTGGATCAGACCACGGTATTCCTTTGCTTTTGTACTCAGGTTTTGCAAATTTGGCTTTTCTGTCTATATCCAGTTTCAGGAAACTCTATCAAGCCTGTGACATGCTGCATCCAATGAAAAATTGTGCCACAACAGATTAACCCTCCAGTGATACCATAAAGGCTCCTTGACACAAACTCTGTTCTAAAGTAATAGGTTCAGCCAATAGTGGCAGGGGCTTGCCTGATGAACACAGAGCAGAAATAACATTAATGTGAGAGTCACGGCTTCTTTCCTCTCTTTTTTAGATTTGGATTCCAGTATTTGTATAAGGGCTACATGGTAACCTTCCTCAATGCCAGTGATGGCAAACCTTTTTTTGCTCGGGTGCCAAAAGGGTGAGAGCACACACGAGAAAGAGCATGCACGTGCCCACACCCATAATGTAATTTGTGCGCGACACCGGTCCATGGTCTTCACCGGTCCATCGCGCATCGCGATCTTTTTTCAGAATTTTGGGCTTTTTTTGCTTCCTGCACATGCGTGTAAGCAAAATCGTGCGAGGGGCACACGCGTGTAGTGTACGTGCACGCACACAAAACATGGAGATGCGCGCGCAGCGCACCAGTAGCAACTTCGAGAGCAACCGGCCCCTGACACGTGCCATAGGTTCGCCATCACAGCTCTATGCTACATCTAACAGTTGTCAGGATTCTTGCAGTCCAGATACAATAGTCCTATCAAAGACTACTCCAGATGCAAATCTTGACCAGCAGTGTGGACAATGCTGAGCATCATGGACCAGTAATATGACTCAGTGTCCTCAATGCTGATGGTCATAGCATTCTCCTGCTTTAAATTAAGTCCCAAGCTGGCCATTCAATATTTGCATTGAAGAAGGAGACTAGAAGATTGTTGTTGTTTTCTGTTCTTGGGAGAGCAAATAAAAAAATTAAGGTCACTGTGACCAATTTTTTTTAGAGGAAATGCTCATGCTGACATAAGCATGTTCTCTCTTAGTGGGGTCAGTTTCTGAAATTGAGCACAATGTGACAATTGTTGTTGTTGTTGTTGTTGTTGTTGTTGTTGTTGTTGTTGTTGTTGTTGTTGTTGTCTAAAACAACCAGAGAGTTCTGGCTGTTAAATGGCATAGAAATAGAACTCTGCTTCTTTTCAAATGAAAAGAACCAAACTAAATTTATTTATATTTAATGATGCTGCATTGTACTGATCCTTCATTCTTTTTATATCAGGAAGTAAAAGTATGAGTATTGCATGCAAAAGGTATATATTTTACCACACAGCAAAACTTTCTATTTCTAATTGCAACTGAACGCACACTCCCATCATACAAAGAAGGATATTATTATTATTATTATTTGTTCCTATTTTTTATTTTAAATGTAGGCTTCCAAAGCTAAACTTACCTACAATTCTGGAACAGATCGGCAAACCACAGGAGAATAGTGCTTAACTGATACTGTACTTAATAAAATTTCTTGTAAAGCGAAGATTCATTTACAGTGGCCCCACTGAATTGCATTTTATGAGACTTGCTGCCAAAGAAATTATTGAACATGTCCAAAGGCTGAATTCCAAGGACTGGCACGCTTTCTTCTCTCTTCTGGGCAATGTGTGACTTGTTATTACTCCCTGCTCAGTCTGAAATCCATAGGAGAAAATGAAAGATGATAGGAATTAGGAATGAATCCTATATTTTTCATCCGAACCCCATTCCCCATTTCCCATACCCTCCAATTCCATAACCACGAAGGGAACCAGTTTTCATAATAAGGGGGGTGAAATGCTCCCGGTTCGCTTTTACCTGTCTGTCGTCGGAGAGGCAATCACGAAGGTAGTGCGATACTCCGCCCAACCTCCGGGACACCGCCATTTGAGTTCTTTTACCCTCTGCGCATGCACAGAACGCTTTGTGCTTGCGCAGAGGGTAAAAGAACTCAAATGGGGGTGTCCCGGCGGGTGGGCGGAGCGTCGCGCTACCTTCGTGATCGGCTCTCCGACAACAGACAGGTAAAAGCGAACCGGGAGCATTTCACCGCTTGGGCAACATAATAAATAAATACACATAAAGCATATGGTGATTTTGAAAATAGTTTTTAATGCATTCTCTGTGCATGCCCGGTTCCCACTTCTTTGATCCCAAATACTTTGTGAATTGTTTTTAAGATTACTGCATTCTTTTATCAGTTCTCATCCAGTTCAAGCCAAGATAGCTTGTTATCCAAATTTCTTTCAAAAGACAATTTTGATGAAATTCTATTATATTTTTGCACTTATTTTGTTATCAGAGCCCAGGCGGTGCATGTGAATATCCTGTTTGTTTGCTTTGCACCATGTCCTGTTCAAAACAAAATGTCAAGAAAATATATCATCAAGGGGCAATTATTCCCATGACGCTCTTTCATACTGGGAGTATGGGAACTATGAAGTTTCAGGGTATTGAAAAGATGCATACAGAAAGCAAGTACCATCTCCAACCCTACAGAAGTTCAGAAAACACCAGAAGAAAGAATCGGGGGGACCTTTCAGAGAAATGAGTTTCAGCTAAGCATTTCAAGAAATCTCCTACATTTATGTCAATGGAACAGATGCTGAGAGGCCTTTTTCTACCAGAGCTACTTAAACCAAGGTTGATAGTTATCTCTCAGAGATATTCTAGCTCAGTCCTACAATGACTACAGAGTTAATTTAAGTATTTTTCTTGGATTCTTATAATAGAAAAAGAAGAGGCTGAGTATGAAAGTCATGGCATCTATGAGAATTTTGTTGACAAATTTTATGTTAACAGAGGCAAAATATTCTGTTTGATCAGAATATGTGACGTTTTCTGTATACACACTTGTGTAAATAAGGCAATCATACACTCCTGATAAGGACATCTTCCAAGCTATCCCTGTTTAAGATCTTATTTAAAAAAAACAATTATAAAAAAATCTTAAGAAAACATATTCAAGTGTTTGATCAGTACAAATCTATATCAATCATGTATGACCTAAAAGTGGTTTTAAAATCACAAGGTTATTCATCTTTAGCAAAACCAGTTACCTAAAAACTAGTAATTGAACTTTGAATTGTAAACCCTATGTTGAACAGAGTTTTGGAAGAAATCAGTGGCTCTCATTCATTCATTCATTCAATTTCCAGATTAGCAGGCCTTTCTCTCTCTCTCTCTCTCTCTCTCTCTCTCTCTCTCTCTCTCTCTCTCTCTCTCTCTCTCTTTCTTTCTTTCTTTCTTGCCACACCAATGATTTAAAAGGTCGAGGTCCACAGGCTGTCCTTTTATTAGAGTGGATGGTCTCCAACAACCTTTCTACTTCTGCAACAGAAGAATTGAAAAGAACAGAATTATTTCTTTTCTACTTTGTCCGGCTTTCAACCTTATCCTGATTACTTGGGTATCATCATTCTGTTTCTTATTCTTTGAAAGGTCTAACAAATAAATTCATTCAGGTGCGTGTTATATGTATTTATTCATATGGTACACACTCATTTGATTCTATTTTTGTTCTGATTGTGATTCTTCTTGGTAGCATTTGAAAATTTATTATTTACTGTTTTGTTGTTTTTTACATTTAATGTCTTATGTGCTCTTTTAAGGTTCTTAAGGTACCAACAGTTCTTCTTATCTCATTTCATTCCAACGATATCTTTGTGAGTTTAAAAGACCAGCCAAAAGCCATTCTTTCTGCATCATAGTTGAGTATGGATATATAAGTCACATTTTCTCCAATTCCAACCATTGTCACTCACACCATTAGTGAAATCTGTCTCTCTGTTAGCAAATACAATATACTTCTTAGCACTTGAATAGTCAAGCAATCGTGGAATAGTAGAAGAAATAAGGTGCAAAATTAAATTCAAGTGGGTTTACGGCCGCAGATTGGTCTCTGCTTAAAATGAGCAGCTTTTCTCCATAGGAGATGATTACATTTCAAGTTTTGGCATGTTGCAACTTCAATAGCCCATACTTCCTTTAACAATTTTGGGGAAATACAGTCCAAACATCTTATTTTTATTTCAGCTTTAGCCTTTGTTACCTGCCTTGTACCAGGAAGAATTATACCCTAGACAGGGATCTCCAACCTTGGCAACTTTACGACTTGTGGACTTCAACTCCCAGAATTCCTCAGCCACCTGGCTGAGGAATTCTGGGAGTTGAAGTCCACAAGTCGTAAAGTTGCCAAGGTTGGAGACCCCTGTGGAAACCATAATGCTTCAAGTGTCAATGGGATGTTGTTCCCCCCCTTGAAGATATACAGTAAGTGTTGAACCTTAATATATCTGAATACATGGGATATTTCATCCAGTTCTCATATCCTGATTTAAGCCTCAATACTAGTCAGACCAGTACCTCAAAATTAACTCTCTTGTTTCATAAAACAAACTGCTCAAATACAAATAATGCTTATTTTTGTTGATTGTGGTGCCTTTTTAAATAGCCTTTAGCCTTAAAGTAAAATTATTTTCACAGTCCTCTAGGGAATTATTACCTGCTTTGTAATTTTCTATAATGAAATGTAAAAAATCCATTTGTTAGCAACGTGATGGATAAACAGGATCATTTATGCGTTAATCTATATTTATGGGTCCTGTCATTCCTCCTAGCTGTAATTACCCACGTTTTTGTATGAGGATTCATCTAGGAGTCAACAAATATGCTTGTTTTTGGTTTGTGTGTGTGTGTGTGTGTGTGTGTGTGTGTGTGTGTGTGTGTGTGTGTGTGTAACAAATGTGTGCACGTGCATTTCATTCTCCCCATCACATTATAAACCTTACTTGCAAAGTGAGGTGGCCAAGTTGCTTGAAAGATGCTCCCTGTGGAATAACTTCACTGTTTTCAATAAGTTGTTCTGCATGTTAAGAATAATAATGCAAGTTAATTAGACTTCAGAGGGTATAGCCCTGGCTCAGAATAGGCAAATGAAAGGGAGGAAAAGGTCAACTGAATTCCACCCTTCCCTGGATGATCAGAGATCCAAATTATTCTCTTTTGAATAATGTTTATTGGTTTGATTGAAGGGAAGAAAATAGATTGAGCTGGATTTTCTGCAGATTTTTGCTCTCTCATTCTTGTTGTGCCAGGTCTCTTCCCTGGCTTTCATGGGTTGTGTTTATATTGCCAATTTTCTAAGTTAAAAATTGCTTTGAGGGATGATACAAAAAGAAGGCAACAAGACTGTCAATGTTATGAGGAAAGGTTGAAGATATTGTGGAAAATGCTAACACCCTTTGCAACAGTAATAGAGAGTAAAAGAGCTAAATCTAATAAGTGTTAAGATACAAGTGGACAGAGTTTGGTTCAAACTTATAAGACACTTCTGAATAGTAACAACTGTTTAGGGATAGCTACTTGGTGACCTCCAAGTTCTTCTTAACCATACTTCTATCAGCACACTAAGCAGGGCTTAATAGGGATTGGGGGCATTTTAGTCCAAAACATTCAGAGGGTTGCAGCTTACCCTTAGATGGTGAGCTCTTTCTTGCCAGAGCTGTTTGAGCAAAACCTGGATAGATTATCCTAACTCTGAATTCTCACACTGAGTTGAGGAAGCGTCTAGATGACCAACTGGTAAACCTTCCAGTTTTCTATCAGGGTTCACCAATCAGGCTGAAAAATATCTAGTGGCCTGATTCATACATCATGCTAAGTCATACCATTTACTAATCTTAGTGGCTGGGTTCAAACATCATATAAATCCACAACAATATTATGACTTAGCACTATGTGATGATGAAGAAGATGATGGTGATGATGATGATGATAATGACTGTTCAATTATGTCCATTCTTGGCAATTCCGTGGAGCAGCTCTCTTCGTATTTTTTGATCTTGTACAACTTCTTTCAGTTGTTTTATGCTCTGGCTGGTGTTGGCTTTGATAGTATCTAGCACTGTGGTTTTAGGTGGCTTTTACCATTGGCCATTCCTTCCATAACACTGTGTGAATCTCTGACTATTATATATTGATTCCAACTATCAGTTAATAACTTGGCTTGGTGGATGCCTCTGTAAATGGATAATCAGTGTGAAAACTGACCCTATACTGTTCTCCTTTTATCTGATGCTGATCATTTCATTTCTCCCGCAAGAGTCACTAGAATTTTCCAGGAAATAACTGATGATGATTGGACTCTTGTCAGATTCATCCTGTGTCAACTTCCTCAGTTTTAGCTACAGTATTTTAAATGCAATTCTTCAATTCCGATCTTGATTTAAAGATGCTCAGTGGTACAAAATGGCTTAAGCAAGAATAGGTAATAGAGGGATATTCATCAAGTTAAGAATCCAGTTTTTTGTTTCTATAATGCCCAACCAGATAGCTCTAAGATGATACTGAATATAAGGCCACATTAAATATGAAAGCAGTAGCACTTGTTTCTGCTTGCATTTCCCAGCAAGTGATATTGAAAGGCAAACTACCTCCAATGCTGACATAATATAGGAATTATGATTTCAAGCCATTGATAGTTTTATTCCTTACTATGGGATTTATCTCCTTGCCAGTAAGAAGCCAGTGCACAAAAGCAAAGCTTCAGGCTTTGCTTAGTTTTCTCCTTGACACCCTAGGTTAGTTTTTTCCCATCCTGTTTTCTTTGATGGAGAATGAATAGAGGGAACCTGAAGCTTTTCTCTTTGTGTTCTGAAGTAATGTTGCACTGGTTTGTCAACAATATAAGGAAAATGTAAAAAGCATAGCTTGTGGAATTCCTTTCAGCCACTTTACCACAAGGATCCATAGTCGTTGCCTTGATTTTCTTCTATGTAATGAAGTATTGAGTTGCATGTATGTTTTATTGGTATATGTGGAGGGTCAGCTGCATAAACTCAGCTCTGAGTCACACAATTAGGAGGGACCACTAGCTGACTGCTTCTTCCATAAGGACGCATTAAGGGACATTTTTTCTGGAATGTTTTTCTTCATAGCCCTAGGCCAAAGTTGTCCCATTTGGGGACTCAACGTTTTCTTTGTTTGGCTTCATCCACAACATCAAATTTACGGTAGTCTCGTTCAGTTTTGTTTTTGGAGAGTTACCTTGCTGATGGACAGACTTGGCATATCATCTTTGCAACATTCTGTTGGATGGAATCAGTAAGAAGCATTCCAAATTTTGCATTTAGAACAAATGATACGAATTCTGATTTAAGTAATGACAATTGCTTAAATTGTTCATTTAATACGGTTATATATTGTTATACAAGCAAATTTCGTTTTTATAATTAACCAGTCATTTATCATTCACTCTGTTTTTAAATTATAAGGCAACTATAGATAGATTATAATAAGCCAATAATTAAAAGGTAGCTCGCTCCCTCTCTCGTTCTTAATATGGACACAATAGACAGCAACTATAATAAACAGCAACCTGGCTTTCCTTTGGGGAAGTTTTGGGACTTGCCAAATCTATTTTGGCACATGTTACAATGTAATGTATCTAGCTAAATCAAAGGCAGGTGCATGTCTAAGAAAACCTGTCCATACTGTATATTATTCTCATCAGAAAGCAATGTTTTTATTAAATAAATATTGATTTTGAAGGATGTTTCTCCCCCCCCCCCTTTTTTTTATTTCTTCCTTATAGTTACAGCCTGTAGGTGGTTTTACTGAATTTGGGCCACAGGGTAAGGGATTCCATTTTCTGTGTTTCTTATTTAATGCATTTCTTCTTCTAAATATAGGCAGCACAACATACTGGGAACTTCTCCAGGGCATCTTTTTTGCATTTCCCTTTCTTTAAGAAGGAGCAATTAATGCCGTGAAGCTCAGCACCCTCCAGAAGCACATGCTTCTTACCAAAACAATTCCATAGAAGCCTTATGTTGCCATTTATTTTATTTATTTGTTTTTGTCAAGTACGTGTTGGTAATATACCTAGATATAACATTGTTTATATACATAAGATGAGTACTGATAAGAGGGAACATTAGGACAGGGATGGTAGGCACACTGGTGCACTTATGCACGCCCCTTACTGACCTCTTAGGAATCGGGTGAGGTCAACAGTGGACAGTCTAAGGTAAACAGTGGACAGTCTAAGCCGTCCACCACTCCTCTTTTTCCCTTTGGAATAGATTGTCCAAATCCTTCCAAAATAGTTTAAAGGTTCTACTAGAACCAGAAAGATATAAGCATGGTAGCAGAAGATTCAAGGAGTTGAAGTCCACACATCTTAAAGTTGACTGAGGTTGAAAAATTACCAATATGGATAGCCTGTTTCTGTTTGGGAAGTGCAGTTCTGGCTTATTGTAGCATGTTTCCACTCATCTTGAAACTAGTTCTTCGAGGGTATCAGAGTGTAGTGTGTCTGCAGCATGTTCTGCAATGTAGGTCATGGAACCGTCTCCACCAGTGTCAGCTCTGCCAGGGATTCGGCCGTGTCGAAGACCTCATGTCTGCAGTGATTGAGAAAAAGCGCCCTTTTCCTGTTGTCAGACAGGCCTAGGAGATCATTGGCTTCTAAGAAGCAGCGGAATAGGGTCATGTAGGAACCCCAGTTCTCCTTCGCCGGATCAAAGGGAGTCAGCGGGTGGAACGCTGACATCTCGGCTTATGTGGTTTGAATTTTAGCACACAAAATGGCCTCTGCAAAATTCTCTCTGCCACTGGGCTGGATCTTCGGCGTCTTCCTTCAGCTCTTTTCAGCCTTCTTCAGTATCCCACCTTCGTCGCCAGTTGTTGAGTCCTGGGACTGAAGAGGCTTGAGACAGGTTTAAGCCAAACAGCTCTTTATTGTAACACAGTGTAAGATCCAGCAAAGAGCCAGGCTGACAGCTTCCCCTTTTATACGGAGCTGTCAGATGGCTCAACCAATCAACAGTCTCCATTTTCCCACTTGAACAGCGGACCTTGGAGTAAACTATGCAGTCTTATTACTTAACACTAATAACTATATTTTTATCACTCCTATCTCTAAACCTAATCCAGGACAGGATATTATATTATATTATATATTATTGTAGACAGAAGTCTGTTCAATTGCTGTAGAATAACTAGATATATTCAGATGGAAATGGGCAAATGGGTCTTATTTCCATTTCATTTCCCTTTAGGTTGTGGTCAACCACAATATTATTCTGTCCTTTTTAATATTAATTTGCATTTGCATATTTGGCTTTTTCATGGAATACCTTATCATCAAATCTACTTAGAGATTCATTTCTACTATAGCTAATATTAAAGTATAGTATTAACATAAAATTATTATTTTTCTGAATATAATTGAATAGTTTTAATGTAGGTTTAATAATTCTGAATATAATTTTCTGAATTTAATTTTAATTAAATTTACTGAAATTGCAGTGAAATAATAGTATGCAGCTTACATAAGTGATATTTTGGCCATACTGTGGCCCCCTGTCCTATCTATACTGTAGGATTTTTATGAGGAAAATGAGTTGTTCTGAAATTCCCATTTTTCTGAACATACTGTATTTTTCGGAGAATAAGATGCATCAGAGTATAAGACACACCTTAGTTTTGGGGGAGGAAAACAAGGGGGGGAAATCTGCCTCTGCCTTCCAGCAATTTGCCTCCCACAAACAGCAAACAGTACAGATGATATACACTGTTTGCTGTGTATTTCTGTGCATGTGTGCCTGACCCATAGAAATAGCAAAGAATTGGAGAAATGTACATTATGACAGTATATTAATGCCAGAAAGTTTTCTTAAATGTAGTCATACTAACTCCTCCCAATTATTTAAATAGATCTACTCCAAACATGACTAAGTCAGGGTTTAACTCAGCTGCCTTATCTTAATACTAAAACAGGACACTATTACATTTCAGAGTATACTTGTACAGATGCTGTTAAAATTGATGTGGCTTTCTTGAAATATACATTATTCTCTGCTGTTTAAAAGAAGATACAATAGCACTGGGCCTCTTCAGAACAAGCATTTATTTTAAAAAGCTTCTTCATTTTGTTAAGTTGTCTAGAACAATAATAAAGCAGTCTTTAAAAAATAAGTCTAATATTTGAACATTCTATAGATATTTATAGTTATTGACTTACCTCCTTGCATCTAGTTTCAGCAGTCTGATTAGCACAAGAAAATAAAATTCTGCCTCTGCCTCTCCCTTCCAGCAATTTGCCTCCTTAGAGTTTTAGTTTCACTTTCATTTTAGCACATGGGCCTGCCTGCAGCCTCAGTCAACTGTTGGTTGGGAGACCGATAATCAGTTGCTTGTGCTAATCAGGCTTTGCGCTGTTTGCTGCAAGGAGGTAAATTGCTGGGAGGCAAAGGCCAAAGGGTGGAGGGGGGGTAAAAAGGTGCGTCTTATACTCCGAAAAATACGGTATCCCATACCTTAAGATGGTCAATAAAATTAAAGGTCTTTCTATATCAATGAAGCACATACTGACCTCTTTGGGGAATTTATTCCCTCCCCCAGTTAATGTCTCCTATTCCTTGGCCTTTTCTAAAACTGGCTTGAATATCTCCAGTTTTAACATGCCAGTTGAGTCTTTTAGCATGCCAGTTTCAGGTTGGTACCTCCTTCTGAGTTCAGAGAACTCTGGGGAAATTTTCTTTGTTTTTCCAAGGTTGTTTTCATGGTTTTGATATTGCTCTTGTCTCTTCTAACCGCTCTCTGAAATTTTTGGTAAACTTCCTCCCTGATGTCTCCGTCTTTCTGTGCTTTGGCTTCTCTTCTCTTGGCAATTTCCATCATCTGTTTTAACATCCAGGTTTTTTCTTCTTCTTGATTTTTGGCAATCTTTTTTCATATTCATCCTTAACCTCTTTAGGTTCATTCCACAGTTCCTCTAGTTAGCTGTCAAGGCGGGTCAGGACTTCAAAGAGATTCCTGATTTCTCCTTGAAAATGAGAGAATATGTGATCAAGGTTGCATCAAAGACACCCGTTGGCTTCTGCTTTTTAGTTAACTTAGAACTTGCACATGAGCAGTTCATTATCTGTTCCATTATCTTCCTTCTTTTAGCAAGAATTTTGACAATTAGATTTCTGTGCATTTCATTTGGTGATGTGTATGTGAATAGGTTTTGTGGTTGTTTGGAGACTGTGTTAGCAATGAGGAAATAATTGGATTCACAGAAATTGATATGCCATTCTCCTGCTTTATTTCAGTTTTGTAAGTAATACAGTTCAAATACATTTTTCTTTTTAATGCTAACATGGCATTGTGGTCTCCAACAACATACAGCATATCTTGCTTATTTGTTTAGATTGAGCTTGTGTCAACTTCGCAGCTTGATTTAGAAAAAACCTCTTTAACTTATAGTATCCTTCTTCTGCATCAGTGGTTGAAACCAGCGGTGGGTTGCTCCCAGTTTGGACCGATTCTTAGAACTGGTAGCGGTGGCGGGAGGCTCCGCCCACCCGCCCAGGATGCTTCTGCATCGCACATGTGCGCATGCGCGCACATGAATCAGTAGCAAACTAATTCAGAAACCACTACTGGTTGAAACATAACCTTGCTTAATTATAATATTAAAGGTTGTCCACAAAGTTTCATTGTTATTGTTCTGTCACTGACTGTACTATAGCCAAGTACTACTGTTACTGCTATATCCTTCCTAACAATGAAAGCCACACTATTACTTCTTTGATTTTCATGTCCAGGATGGTAAATAGGGTGATCTTCTGACAGAAAGTGTCCAGTTCCAGTCTATCTCAATTTTCTGTTGCCTAAGATATCAATGTGTAGTCAATTCATCTCATCATTCACAGTATTGGCCTTCTCCCATGTTCATGCCTTTCATATTCCATGTTCCTACTGTAATTCTGTCTTAGAAGCTTGTTATTTTTCTGCATCACAACACCAGCAAGTAGATATCCTAAAGGGTTTAATCTATCCACATCATAAACACTATTAGTACTCTGAAAGATACTCATATCTTCCTCATTAGTATGTTGATTACTATCCAAACTGAGAGGCCCATCAGCCAGCACTATGTTATCAATCATTTTGTATTTTCTATCCATGTCATTTTCTTGGTAAAATACTGGTGTGGTTTTCCAATGCTTTCTCCCATGCAAGGTGAAATTATGTCTTTGCTGTTGTCACTTAAGGGATCTAGAAATGTCTTATATTGCTGCTGCTCAATATAGGTGTCTTTTTGTTTTAGCTATGCATCTTGGATGACAATCATGTCTTGGATGATCTTGCCAGGAGTATATACTTTTCTCATACATTCCCCGCATTCTTCATTCATCCCTCTCAGGAACATTATACATACACACACATGCTCACACCATGATGAGGCAGCATGGCATGATTTGGGGAGGTTCCTCTTTAATTGTATTTTAAAATCAAGGAGAGAAGCACCCTAGACCTAACGAGAAATTTCCTGAAAGTTAGAACAATTAATCAGTGGAACAACTTGCCTCCAGTAGTTGTGAATGCTCCAACACTGGAAGTTTTTAAGAAAAGATTGGACAACCATTTGTCTGAAATGGTATATGGTTTCCTGCCTGAGCAGGGGTTGGACTAGAAGACCTCCAGGCTCCCTTCCAACTCTGTCATTCTGTTCTGTTCTGTTCTGTTCTGTTCTGTTCTGTTCTGTTCTACTCTACTCTACTCTACTCTACTCTACTCTATTCTAATTTTGATGCGACCTTTGAGAGGGATTCTGGGAGCCATACCCAAGGCTTTAATAGATTATGCATGCCCAATCTACTCTGAAGATTTATTTAAATTCTCTTAATTCATATTTTACAGTACTGGGGGAGGGGTTAATTTTTTTTAATTCCATGAGATTAAAGTTTTCGGGTTCCAAAGTTTTCATTAAGCCTTTCAACAGTCTCGAAGCAGGTGGATAGCTGAGTTTTGATCCACAGTTTAATCAAGGAATTCCATTCTTATTCTTCAAATGTCCCTATATTACTTTCTCCTGAATTCTTGACTCAGCCAGACTTCTGTAATCTTCAGAGGCTGTTTTACCTTAAGTATACTAACATTTTCTCAAGGAAATACATGAATTAATTGCTGACTAAACAGTTTTGGCCTCCAGGTCTCAAAAATACAATAATTAATTGTAACTGTAATTGTAAGTGTGAGTGTGAGTGAATTAAAATAATAAATGTCCTAATCTTGTACCGGTAGTAGTGTTGGACTATTTCATAGCAGCTCATTTACAGTAGTTATTATAATCTCCCAAACTAGTAAACCTGTATCCCTAATTGTTGTTTTCTGCATATTTTGGTTCACAATCTTCACCATTCCAAGCTTGTATGACCAATTGATGTGCTTGCTGAAGATTGTGATATGTCATTTAACACATTTGAAAGCATCAGATGAAGAAAGGCTGTTCTAATATCAATATCATACAAGAGCTTGAGAAATCCAGGCCTGAACTTGGACTGAAGATTCTTAGATCTGGTGTTATTTTTTAAATATGTTTTATTTACTTTATTTGAATAACATGTAAAAATTTCATTTCAATCAAACAGTGTGTTGTCTGGGTACAGTTATTTTTAGGCAATCGTAATCAAAATGCTTGCAATAACATTCATCACAGTAACATTGATACTATAATAACAATAATATTTAACTTGTCTATTTTATCAGATTTCCTTTTTAACATTTATCCTTTTTATGTCCCTGCATTTCTAACTTCTATTTTTATTGTCTAGCCATTGGTAAAATAAGTCCCATGTCAAAAAGTATTCAGTTTCTTTTTTGTCCTTAATAGTAAGCGTTTCTGCACATTCTAATATTTTCTTAATTACACTCTCAACTGTCGGGATCTCGTCACACTTCCATTGTTGAGCATATACAATTCTAGCTGCAGTTAATACATGTAAAATCAAGTATATAGTCCTCTTGTTATATTTTTTCTGGCAGAATGCCCAATAAAAAATATTTCTGGTTTCATGTCTATATGCTGTTTTATCATTTTTTCCAACCAAGTATGTATTTTCGTCCAGTATTTTTTGGCTTTTGGACATGTCCACCACATATGGTAATATGAACCAGGTGTTTGATTGCGTTTTCAACATTTAGCAGATCTATCCTTATACATTTTTGCCAGTCTTGATGGCGCAAAATGCCATCTATAGAACATTTTATACAATTTTTCTTTATATGCAGTTGACATAATCAATTTAACATTTCTATCCCACAATTTCTGCCATTTGTCTAGTTCTATTGCATATCCAAAATTTTTAGCCCAGAAATCCAGGCCTGAACTTGGACTGAAGATTTTTAGATCTGTTCTTGATCCTGCCATATAATGGCTGGATTTGTACATCACTGGAGTCCTCTCAGAATATTCAAGCACTAGGCATGCTAATGAATATTTGAACTTCCTTGTGGAAAAGTAGCTTCCAAGGCACAAGAGTGCCCCATATACTGTATTCAAGGTGACCAAACAACCAATTAATATGGCTAGGCATAATGGGGAACGGAAATTATTGCTGCAGCCCTTGTAATTCCAGCATGCTTGACACAGATCCTGGAACCTGAAACGAGAAGCCCATGATGAAAATGAAGACCTCTCCTTCAAAGGAAAGGACTCTCTAATGACAAAATGTAAGACATGATTCAAAGCTTCAGACCATGGCCAAGAGAATGAGGCTTCATTCATATCAGTAGTGAAGTTAAAGATTACAGCTTTGAGGCAAATGCTCTTAGTGCCAATGCCCTTTTCAGGGACAACAGTAATATTTCTTATAATCTTTCCCTCTTGTTTATAGGACCAACAACTAACTTTACAGGTGCCAATACTGTAGCTGCCACAGGTGTCTGCAAGACCATTGTGGCACTTCGTTTTGGAAATTACCTTAATATTACTTCATGAATTTGGCTACAGATTTATGGGTAATCAATTTTATGGATTGGAGAGACAATCTCATATCGAGTTCTTCACTAAGCCTCCTTTTTGCTTAGATGCAGGCACCAATTCATTCTTTGCTTCAAGAAGCATCTCTCAGTGATTATAACTAGTTTCATCCTACAAATGGTACCAGGTTTTACATATTTCTGAATTCCAAAGATTCAGAATCTTTGCCATTAAAGATGACCATCCTACCATTTTCTTTTTATAAATATATGACAGCAATAGTGGCAATTTCAACTTGAGAATGGGCTATAAATATCTTAATTAAGTAAGGAAAATAAATAAATAAGAAGGATCATGATATACCCTCAGGTAAACATCTGGCTTATTATTACTCTGACAAGAGAATACTTTGATTATTATTTATCTTTAATTTGATCAGTGCTAAATTCGCTGGGTCTTTTCATCCACACACATACAGATACACCAAACTCCACTTACTTTCTTCCCAGCGCTTCAATTCATTAGCATCTGTCTGATGTAGGTGACTTTATTCCAATGGGTAGATTCAGCACCTTGTACCATTTTGATCAGTCAGGCCATAGTATTCACCTGATTGGACATTTGGCTTCAATTATATCTATCACTTATTTGAGAACATGTTCCTCCTAAGCATTATTTCCTTAGACCAGGGGTGTCAAACGCGCGACCCACGGGCCGGATGTGTCACGTGCTGGCCCCTCCCCTGCCCAGTTTAGTGAAGGGAGGAAAGGTCCCGATAGGTCACGTGACACCACTGTGAAGACGTGAGTTTGACACCCCTGCCTTAGATGATAGATTTGTCTATACAATTTTAAATACATTTAGATATTATCATTGTGGATGTTATTGTTTGTTTTCATCGTACTGTTCTTTGCTCTATGTTAATTACCTAAAGACTCTGGGTGATATAGAAATGCATTCAATAAATATTTACAGCATTGAAAGCAGCCTAAAATACAGTTCAATAAATTTAAAAATATCAGTGAAAGTAGAAAGCCTTATGCAAATCAAAAGTAGGCTTCCAATCATGACGTATCACTAACATGACCCTGAAATCACCCAAGCCTCCTCTAAAGGGAACAAATAGTTGGAGTAAGTCACGGATGGTGGCAGCTGAGTCCTTGAATTTCCAGCAAAGGCTCCCATGATTTATATTGTCCTCTTCTCCCACTGCACATCTAAGGATGATTTATCACTGAGCTCCTCAAAATGAACAAACTACTTGGGGCAACAGAGATGTCTGTTTTTGATATTAAGGCTTTACTGATCATGGAAATTGCAACAAGGTGGAAATTGCAATCGGTTGAATTCTACAGGATGCGAATCATTTTGAGTCTGTTACTTACAGCAATGCAGAATGCTACCTTATATCAGGTCAGAGTAATTATAGTTACTCCAACATTGTCTTTGATGTTGTCTTGGGCAAATGATAGTCCATTGCTTTCTATGTAATCCCTTTAATCTGAAGTGGATTTTATGTGTTCTTCCCAGAGGATATGTTCCACCCCAAATATGTCAGCATATAAAATTGCCTTCCACTGAATTTGCATGTTACCTGTTCAGAATGGCAGGAACTTTCTGGTGTCTTGATAGCAACAGTTTCTGGAATCACATTCAGATTTTCCCCAGCTCCTGAACGCTTGTCATTTTCCACAGATAACTTTAGGCAATGGTTTAGAAATGTTCTTCCAGTTGAATAGGCACTGATCTGGTGTTCATATGGGAAACAATTGGGAGCCCTATTGAGCTGTTCTGTAAGAGAATTAAAGTTGGGGCATAAATATTAGGCTCCCTATATGAGACAAACTCTTCAAATCAATTTGGAGATGAGTTTGAAAAACTGATATCAGATTAGAAAACAGTTCTTATTTATCCCAAGCTCAGTCCTAAGTTCAGATGTTACTATGGCCTCAGTTCTCATGAAGTTTCCCAATATACTTGATGCTGTGTTTCTGATGGTGGGCACTAAGATGACTTTAAAGTAATCTGTGTGAGGTCTCCTTTGCCAAAAACTAGAATCTGCTGAATTAAATGCTTGGGAGCCTGAAAAATATAATTTCCAGATCACCCTTTAAGGCTAGGTGTCCACAAACTATGTACTCATGATCTCCTAGCCCAAATGATTGAGCAGCATGTAATATCCATACCACCTGAGATAACAAAAGGTTGGTTAATAGTACAGCAGTTGATCAATAGTACTGAAGCTGTGGTAGCATTTCAACTGTGCTTGCCATTATTGATCATGGTATAAACAGTATGTATGCATGTACTAGCCCTCAGTGAAAAGGAGTCATATCTGGCTGACTATCTCGTGACACTGCATGTGGCGGCTTCACAGAGCCACCGCATGTCTCTTTTCTCTTGCATGCTGTGGAAAACCCCTTGTGCTCCAGAAAACCAGCTGAGCAGCTAAAGGTATAAGAGGGTTCCCCTCCTTCTGCTTTCAGTTGTGGTGACTTAAGAGCGCATTGCAGCTGACACAGATTTGTAGCTGTTTCCATGGTTACCAAACAGGAAAGTTTTATGTGAAGCTTGTTCATTGTTAAGTTTCTAATTTCAGAAGAGCTTGCTGGATTCTTTGATCACTCTCTGGAGAAAAAGAGCAGGAGCATTCAATCTCAGCTTTCTACTACCTTTTTCATTTTTAAGTCCTCATCTGGAATCCAGGGGTAACAGTTCTAGAAGAATAAGTATCTGATAGTGCTTACACATAGAAAAAAAAATACTCCAACCTTCCAAAAGTAGCACCATGGGAGACAGAACATGAATGCAAGTCAAAATAGGCAAATAAAGGGCAACTCGGCTTGGCCAACTTGGTGCAGCCAACTTGTGAGGCCAACTTGCCGAGGGACAACTTACCATGGGGAAGAGTTACACTAATATCAAAGAAATGGTGGAATAGACTCATTTTAAAAAATGCCAAAGGAGGGACAAACTGAAATGTGAATGATAAAAAATTGAAATATTTTTAAAATTATTTTAAATACTTAACTTGAATTGTTGAATTGTCCTGCAACAAGTTTTCTTGGCCATGCCAAGCTGTCCTGCAGTGAGTTGGCTATGACAAGTTGGCCATGGTGAGTTGTCCCATTCCGGACCAGATTGTCTACATCCCAGGGTTTTGTAGGTGCTGACAAATGAATAAAAATTTTCAGAGCTCCTGGAGCATGGTGGAACTGTCACAGGAAAAGAGCTGATGTGTTTCCAATCTACATGCAGTATGGGAAAAAGTAAATCCAGGAAACCTCAGATTAGTCAGTTTGACATCAATCCCCAAGAAAATCTTGGAAAAGATAATCAACCAGCGGGTTTGATTATTTAGAAATGACAGAATGATTACCAGAAGCCATCATGGGTTTGTTAAAAACAGATCATGCCAGACAACCCTTATTTCCTTCTTTGATAGAGTCACTAAATTAGTGGATCAGGGAAACACTGTAGGTATAGTATACTTAGACCTCAGTAAGGCAATTGACATAATAGACCACAGCCTACTTCTTGGTAAGATAAAACAATGTGGGAAAGACAATACAACCACCAGATGGATTTGCAGTTGACTCAGCATGTAGTCCTCAATGGAACTTTATCTACTTGGAGGGAATGCAGTGGGGTACCTCAAGGTTCTGCTTTTGGGACCAATGCTTTTCAACATCTTCATAAATGATCTAGATGAGGGGATAGAATGGAACTCATCAAATTTGCATTTGATGCCAACTTGGGGGGAATTGCTAACACTTTGGAAGATAGACTCAAGATTCAGAAGTTTCTCGACAGACTTGAGCATTGGACCCCACCTAAAAAGATGTAGTTCAGTGGTGAAAAAAGTAAGGTCCTCTACTTAAGCAGGAAAAATCAAATTCACAGGTATGGAATAGCAGTACCTCACATAACTTTAGTAACTATGAAAGGGATCTTGATGTCCTAGTGGACCACCACTTAAATATGAGCCAGCAGTATATGGCAACTGCCAAAAATCCTAGGATGCATCAACAGAGGAATGGCATCAAGATCATGAGAAGTAATAGTACCATTTTATACTTCAGTACTGAGTCACATTTGGAATATTTAGAATTCAGCTGCTCAGAGTTGCCTGAATCATAAAATGGGCAACAAATAAATTTGATAAATAAATATAATACTGTGTCCAATTCTGGTCGCCATGATACAAAAAAGATGCTGAGAAGAGCAACTAAGATGATAAGGGCGCTGCAGGACAAATTGTACAAGGTTAAAGGAACTAGGTATGTCTAACCTAATGAAGAGGATAATTAGAAGTGACAAGATAGCTTTCTTTCAGCCATAGAGAGATGGGGTTTGACTTATTCTCCAAAGCTCCTCAGTATAGAACAAGAAACAATGGTTGGAAGCTTGTTAAAGTGAGATCTCATCTGGAACTAAAGAGAACTTTCTGACAATGAGAGCAATTAACCAATTGAACAGCTTGCCTCCCATAGTTGTGAGTGCACCATTGCTGGAAGTTTTTAAAAAGGATTGGACAACCATTGATCCTGCCATGAGAAGGGATAGGACTACAGTACCTTTAAGGTCACTTCCATCCTTATGGTTCTATGAAAAACCCAACCATTTGATCAGCTTATGGTTCAGTGGGTTGTATGAATCCATCAAAAAGGTTAACCCCAGGAATAGAATAGAATAGAATAGTAGAGTAGAGTAGAGTAGAGTAGAGTAGAGTAGAGTAGAGTAGAGTAGAGTAGAGTAGAGTAGAGTAGAATAGAATAGAATAGAATAGAATAGAATAGAATAGAATAGAATAGAATAGAATAGAATAGAATAGAATAGAATAGAATAGAATAGAATAGAATTTTATTGGCCAAGTGTGATTGGACACACAAGGAATTTGTCTTTGGTGCATATGATTTCAGTGTACATAAAAGAAAAGATAAGTTCATCAAGAATCATAAGGTACAACTCTTAATGATAGTCTGGGTACAAATAAACAATCAAATCCTATTAGGAATCAGACAATATAAATTGTAAGGATACAAGCAACAAAGTTACAGTCATACAGTCATTTGTGGGAGGAGATGGGTGATGGGAACAATGAGAAGATTAATAGTAGTGCAGACTTAGTAAATAGTTTGACAGTGTTGAGGGAATTATTTGTTTAGCAGAGTGATGGCATTCGGGGAAAAACTGTTCTTGTGTCTAGTTGTTCTGGTGTGCAGTGCTCTATAGTGCTGTTTTGAGGGTAGGAGTTGAAGCAGTTTGTGTCCAGGATGTGAGGGGATCTGTAAATATTTTCACAGCCCTCTTTTTGATTCAAGCAGAATACAGGTCCTCAATGGAAGGCAGGTTGGTAGCAATTGTTTTTTCTGCAGTTCTAATTATCCTCTGAAGTCTGTGTCTGTCTTGTTGGGTTGCAGAACCAAACCAGACAGTTATAGAGGTGCAGATGACAGACTCAATAATTCCTCTGTAGAACTGTATCAGCAGCTCCTTGGGCAGTTTGAGCTTTCTGAGTTGGCGCAGAAAGAACATTCTTTGTTGTGCTTTTTTGATGACGTTTTTGATGTTAGATGTCCATTTTAGATCTTGCGATATGGTCGAACCTGGAAATTTGAAGATCTCTACTGTTGATACTGTGTTGTCTAGTATTATAAGAGGTGGAAGTATGGGCGGGTTTCTCCTAAAGTCTACCACCATTTCTACAGTTTTGAGTGTATTCAGTTCCAGAATGTTCTGGTCGCACCACAAGGTTAGTTGTTCAGGAGCCGAGGTGGCGCAGTGGTTAAATGCAGCTACTGCAGGCTACTCCAGCTGACTGCTAGTTTAGCAGTTCAGCTGTTCAAATCTCACCAGGCTCAAGGTTGACTCAGCCTTCCATCCTTCTGAGGTCGGTAAAATGAGGACCCAGATTGTTGGGGGCAATATGCTGAACTCTGTAAACTGCTTAGAGAGGGCTGTAAAGCACTATGAAGCGGTATATAAGTCTAAGTGCTACTGCTAGTGCTAGTTGTTCAACCTCCCGTCGGTATGCGGATTCATCATTGTCTCAAATGAATCAGCTAAGTATGTTGTGGAAATGCAGCTATTGAATGTCATGTCTTTTTTTGGCATTTAAGCATCACTTATTACATGGCAAGTAAGACCACACCCCTCTATTTGGAGGTGTCAGTGTTTTTTAGCTTCTATCATCAAGGTTTTTTTAAAAAAAAATCCTCACTTCATGTGTTACAAAAGCTCTGACTTTAAATGAAATATTGAAATGAAAACAAAGGGAATCCTTCCTTAGCTGCTGCTTCTCACCTCTAGTGTTACAACTATGAATAAAATTCTGTTTGCAGGATAACCTCTTTAAGATACTGATTAGATAGAGGTGTGTCTCATTAGGACAACTTTGGGAGCATTGCCAAGAAATACACATCAGAAACACTTATTAAAAAGGAAAAGAAAAAGAGCATAGAGCAATGATGGCGAACCTTTTTTTCCTCGGGTGCCAAAAGCAAGCGTGTGCACACTATTGCGCATGTGCGAGTGCCCACACCCATAATTCAATGCCCCCTGCCCCCGCACATGCGCGTGTAATCCCCCTGTGCTGCCCTGCCCCCCGTGCATGCACCCACGATCCCCCCGCTCCCCCGTTTCCCGACTTCAGGTGGGTCCGGTAGGCCCATTTTTCGCCCTCCCCAGGCTCCAGAGGTTTTCTTGGACCCTGGGGAGGGCAAAACGGCTTCTTCCTCCCCCCTGGAGGCCCTCCGGAGGCCGAAAATGTCCTCCCAGAGCCTCCGCACAAGCCGAAAATCAGCTGGCCGGCACGCACATGCGCACTGGAGCTGAGTTAGGGCAGCGGCTCGCGTGCCGGTAGATATGACTCCGCATGCCACCTGTGGCACGCGTGCCATAGGTTCGCCATCACTGGCATAGAGGGATATTCATAGATAGTATCAAGTTGGATAACACAAGAACTGTTGTTTTTTCTTTACCTGTTTCTTTCTTTTTTGCAGCATATTGAACATCATGGAGTCCAAATACACCCCAAAGAGAAGTGTCAGTAGACTTGGGTGGTGTTCCCAAACAGTGCAATGAAAACTGGAGGGGGGGGGGAAATGATGACGGGTGAGAAGAGAGATGAAATCAAACCATGTAGGAAACAATGGTTAGCTAAATAACAAGACCAATTTTTAGGAGTCCATATGATAGCACTTAGCTGCAGATTCCTTTGGTCTCTACTACTGTAGTAGCAATTATTTTTGCATTAACAGATAATACCCCTGATTAGATTTCTGCAGTCATAAACTAACAGACATGAGTCCCTTTGCACAATTCCCTTCATTATGAAATAAAGACGACACTGGCAGCATCTTTTTTCAGTATGGATGATACGGAGAGGGTTGCAATTCAGCTCTTATGTTATCCAACCAGGGAAGCACTATTGCTCTGCCACATTCTGGAATATGTCATTAGTCTGAGAAAGCACCCAGTAGAATAGAATAGAATAGAATAGAAAGAATAGAATAGAATAGAATAGAATAGAATAGAATAGAATAGAATAGAATAGAATAGAATAGAATAGAATAGAATAGAATAGAATAGAATTTTTATTGCCCAAGTGTGATTGGACACACAAGGAATTTGTCTTGGTGCATATGCTCTTAGTGTACATAAAAGAAAAGATATGTTACAGTAGCTGGACAGGGCAGGGTAGGATAGTAATTGATGAAATAATTCAATATCCAGTTATGTGTCTTAGGGACACTTGGAATATGCTTAGAAAATTGAATTATTTCCATGGAATGTGACCCTCTTTAATGTCAACTATCCCCAAACACAAGGACATAATTAACAATAAAATATTATTTAGCCTTGTCTAGGGAGATTCTGGGTCATCCAGGTCATGGTTGGCCAAAGGTGCTTTTTCAAGAGGCAACTGGACTTCCTTGTTTTTCTTTGAAGATGTTTCGCTTCTCGGATGAGAAGCGAAACATCTTCAAAGAAAAACAAGAAAGTCCAGTTGCCTCTTGAAAAAGCACCTTTGGGACATTATTTAGCCTTATTATGTTACATGTAGAACTGAGTGACTCAGTGTGTCAGCTGATGCTGGATCTGGGTTAGCATTTGCCAACTTTCCAGTCCCTGATGATTTATTTCTGATATTTTTCCCCCTCTCATCTGACATGGATTTTCTTCTTTTCTCCCCTACAGATTTATATAGTGTAAGCTTTCATTCTTAGAGATGAACTGAGTATTCACAGTGAACTTCAAATTCAATTAATTTCACAAAGCCTCGTGGGTATACACAGTGGAATGCCAAATTCTTCTTTCACTGTTCAAACAGGATGTATTTAATGGCTGCATAGCATTAAACTAGGCTACTGGCTTTGATGGGTTAAGGAAAGGATAAGTGAGAATTTTGGATTAATTGGTTCATAGATTCAGCTGCTGGATTGTTGCACTCTTGTAAAGGAAATCTGATTTATTCGATGGTTTCTGTGATTGATGGGTCAGTCTCCCTGTTAAAAGTGCCCTTGTGTTCTATGGATAGAAGCTGGATGTTATGCTGTGAAATCCTCCTAGTAGTGGTGGTTCTTTATTTTTTCATTGCATTTACATCCTATCTTTTCCCTTAGAGTTCAAAGTTACGCTTGTGCTTCTGTGGAACAACTTGCCTCCAGAAGTTGTGAATGCTCCAACACTGGAAGTTTTTAAGAAGATGTTGGATAACCATCTGTCTGAAGTGGTGTAGGGTTTCCTGCCTAAGCAGGAGGTTGGACTAGAAGACCTCCACGGTCCCTTCCAACTCTGTTATTCTATATTCTCCAATCCCATTTAATCTTCAGAAGACTATGAGCTCAGACTGATTTTATGATGTCCCCAAATCCAAGTATAACATTCTACTACTATGCTAAAAAAAAATTATTCGCCTTTCTCTTTTTTTCCAGATAGCAAGAGATTCAATTCCAGGAAACAGGATTACTGGGATGAGGCTAAATCCCAACTGAGGGACACTAATATTTCTTTATTCTGTTTATCACGAGATGAAGGAAATGGAGACCAGGAGATTTTGATTTTTATTACATTTGTAATGGATGTTTTAATTAGCTACTTATTTCATTTGAATTCCTTTAAACTGCCATGATTTGGCAGGATACAAACTTCCCTTTTGACTTTTCCCGCACCAGTCCCATTGCCACCACTAAGGAGAAGTCTTGTCCTTGTGACATTTTGGAGACTGTTTTTCCTTCTCCCAAAGAAATTGTCCATCCAATTCCTCCACATCAACAGAACAGAACAGAACAGAATTCTTTATTGGCCAAGTGTGATTGGACACACAAGGAATTTGTCTCTGGTGCATAAGCTCTCAATCAAACAACAAAGTGATAGGTCACAGATCATAAATCGTAGTTACAATCATTAATCATAAGATACAAATAACAAGTGATAAATCATAAGATACCAATAGGAGAAGATAGTAGGAAAGATGAGAAGATGAGAAAGGATGAGAAATGAGAAGATGATAAAGATGAGAAGATGAGAAGGATAATAATAATAATAATAATAATAATACAGCCATACTACATGGGTAAATATGTTTAGGAGTGCTGTGGCAATGGGGGGGGAACTATCTTTGGGTCTAGTTGTTTTTGAATGCAATGCCCTATAGTGGTATCCTGAGAGGAGAAGTTAAAACACTTTATGTCCAGGATGTGGAGGGTCTGTAGATATTTTCTCAGCTCTCTTTCTGGTTCGTGCAGTATACAGACCCTCAATGGAAGACAGGCTGGTTGCAATTGGTTTTTTTTTTTTTTTTGCAGTCCTAACTATCCGTTGAAGTCTGTACCTGTCCTGTTTGATTGCTGTGCCTAAAACAAACAATCATAGAGGTACAAATGACAGATTCAATAATTCCTTGGTAGAATTGTATCAGCAGGTCCTTAGGCAATCTGAGATTTCTGAGTTAACGCAGGAAGAACATTCTTTATTGTGCTGTTTTAATAATTATTTTAATAATTATTAGGTTTCCATTTCAGGTCCTGAGAACTAATAGAACCCAGAAACTTGAAGATCTCTACTGTTGATACTGTGATGCCTAATATTGTAAGAGTTGGTAGAATAGGAGAGCTTCTTCTAAAATCTACTATTTGAATGTTGAAAGGTTACTTGTACCCCATCTTAGACTAAAAATGTTCTGAATCTCAGCAAGTTAGTGCCTTGGAAAATATTCAGCAGACTTAACTGACAGCTTAGGAGAACTTTTATTCAGCAAATGTCTTCACAGTAGACAGATAAAGCCTTTATCACTATTTCTCCTAACATACACTTTTTTGTATGCATGTTTTTGATCATCAAATTATGAACATGCAAAGCTTGATATGAATACATTTTATATAAGCTACATAGGTGTCAGTTTGGAAAATGTGAATTTGAACTTGTCAGTACTTGAATAAACTTATCTAGGCTTGGTCATACCCATGAAGTTACTAGGAGTCAGAGTTGATTGAGGTGTAAAGAACAAAAGTATATAGTAAATTTGGACATAAGAACTAGTATGGTACAAATAGCTCTTATTCTGGCTTAACTTATTTATTGTCTGACTTTGAGTGAGTTATTTTCTACTGGTTTAGCTATCACATAGGATTCTTATTTGGGTAAAATGGAGAAGGATAAAGCTGGATGAAAAATACTCATAAATCAAGTAGATTAAATTAAAAAGATTTAATCTTTTACCTTGTCTAATACCTTGTCTTCTGTTATCTGCAGAAGACAAGGTATTGAAAACAGTTGTAGCTGAAGTACAGCTTGTTTAGTTTTTCAACTATAAAATATAAAGAGTAATAGAGATTGGCCATTGATTGTTCCCTAGCCACCACATTACATTATTTCAGCTTACTATAGTGATGAACTGAGAATTAGCTAGGTCTCCAACCTTGGCAACTTTAAGACTTGTGGACTTCAACTCCCAGAATTCCTCAGCCAGCTTTGCTTTGCTGGCTGAGGAATTCTGGGAATTGAAGTCCACGTCTTAAAGTTGCCAAGGTTGGAGACCCCTGAGCTAGTGTCTAAAAAATTCTCAGCTTTCTTCTGATAGTTTATAATCTCTCAGAGGATACCACTGAGAATCCATTAAAACCCTGGAAGGAGTTTTGGATTTTGTGATCCCAGTTCTCTCTGTCTCCCTGTTTTGACAGCTCCTGTGGCCTAGAGGTGGAGCTCTTGCCTCACAATCAGGAGGTTGTGAGTTCTATCCTAGGTAGAGGCAGATGTAGGGTCTCCTGCTTGGGCAGGGGGTTGGACTAGATGACCTGCAAGGTCCCCTCTAACTCTGAGTGTTCAAATTATTAGACTTATTAGATGCTTGAATTATTTTATTCTGCTTTTAATTCTATCATATGGCATTAATTTATAAATAGATATGTAATGGGGGATGGGTGGATACTCAAGTATTTTATAAAGAATAATGTGGTATAGAAAATTGTTTAGAAAAAAAGGTCAGCAAGGGGCAAGAGAGATACAATTATATCTGATGTAGAGAAGAAGGTGTTTTTGCCCCTTTCAAAATAGCAGAAGCTGGGATCATCCTACAAAGTTGAATGGCAAGAGATTCAGGATGGACAAAAAAAAGTACTGCATCACACTTTTTAAAAAACAATATTGTTTTATCATAGAGAATAAAATACAGAAGAGTAAAAAAATGAAACAAAACAAAAACATACATTCAACCCTAACAACAACAACAACAACTAGTGTACAAAAAAGCTGGAAAAAGTGATCAATTAAATTTAACATTTAACATGTAGGATCCACCCTGGCTGAGTGCTGAAAGAAAACAAAAAGCAATAAATTGAGACGTTGTACTTACCTGAGACGTCCATTCTCGTTGGGTGGAGCTAGCCGCCAAGATTGGGTATTGGCACACCTTCTAGCCAATGGTGACTGAGTCTGGAAAAGTATAAAAGGTGGCTCTAGGCCTAGTTCCCCCTCTTTTGACGAGGGACAAATGCCAGACTCGACGTGCCATCATCAAACACATTTTATTAACTTTCCAACATGGGAGAACAATAACGTTGCTAAATACCTAGCCTAACTACCTATATGCAGGGAGGAAAAATTCAATCTATATTGCTACACCTATATACCTAATGATCTATACAAGAATTGAATCCCCTTGTCCAGCCAGAACACGAGTAGAAGGGAGGGACTTGGCGGCTAGCTCCACCCGACGAGAATGGACATCTCAGGTAAGTACAACGTCTCATTCTCCATCGTGGGTGGAGCTAGCCGCCAAGATTGGGACATACCAAAGTAATTCAGTCCCTAGGGTGGGCCTCCTGGTTCTGGCTGGGGCCGCCGCCCTCCAATGTTACCTGTTCCAGTACCCTGCACCCAAAGTCAGCCTCCTGAGAGGCAAAGGCATCCAGTCTATAGTGCCGGACAAACGGCGTTGGAGAGGACCATGTGGCCGCTCTGCAGATCTCCTCGATGGAAGCCCTCGTGTTCCAAGCTGCAGTGGTGGCCACACTATGTGTGGAGTGGGCAGTAATTTAATTAATTTAATTTAATTTAATTTAATTTAATTTAATTTAATTTAATTTAATTTAATTTAATTTAATTTAATTTAATTTAATTTAATTTAATTTAATTTAATTTAATTTAATTTAATTTAATTTAATTTAATTTAATTTAATTATTTAATTAATTTAATTTAATGTAATTTAATAGATTTGTATGCCGCCCAACTCCCGGGGAACTCTGGGCGGCTCACAGCATGTCAAATCCATTACAAATAAAAACATATAACAGTTAAAAAGATATAAAAATTAAAAAATCTCCAACATTCATAACAAGTAATCCTGGTGGGTCGTGGTAAAGACATCTGTTCATATGCAATGTTAATGACAGTACGAATCCACCGACCCACCATGACTGAGGATGCTTTCCGCCCCAATGAAGAGTGGTGGAAAGATACGGACAAGGCCTCGGTTTTGCGAAAGGCAGAGGTCCTTTGTATGTAAGTGTCCAGTGCTCGCCTCACGTCCAGGAGGTGCCACTGTCTTTCAATGTCTGAGGATGGAGAACGGTAAAAGGAAGGTAATACCACCTCCTGAGCCCGGTGAAAGTAAGAGTTTACCTTTGGCAGAAAGGTGGGATCCAACCGCAATACTACCCTGTCCTGGTGGAAAGCACAGAGGTCACTTCTGATGGAAAGGGCTGCCAGTTCGGAGATGCGACGGGCAGATGTGACCGCCACCAGGAAGACCACCTTGTATGTCAGGTGGCCCAGGGGAACGGATTGCAAGGGCTCAAAGGCACCCCCCGTGAGCGCTAGTAACACTTTGGACAAGTCCCAGGTGGGGTACCTGTGCACCACAGGAGGGCATCTATTCACTGCACCCTTAAGGAACCTGGAGATCAAGGGGTGAGCAGAGTTTTCCCAGAGAGGGGCAAAACAGCACCGTGGATAGGGCAGCTATTTGGCGTTTGAGGGTGCTTGGGGAAAGACCCTTAGCTAGCCCCTGGCGTAGGAATTGAAGGACGTTTATGACCGAAAGATCCAGTGGGGAATAGCCCTCCCTAGCACACCAGGAGCAGAAAACCTTCCAAGGGGCTGCATAAATACATTGCGTGGACGGTCTGCGAGAGTCAAGCAAGACCTCCATGACGTCCACAGGGATCTGACGGCTCCTCAGAGTGAGCCGCTCAAGCGCCAGGCGGTCAGTTGCAACCAGTGAGGCTCTGGATGCTGCACTGACCCCTGGACCAGCGACCACTCTGTCGGAGGGATCCTCCATGGGGGTGAGACTGACAGGGAGACCAGGTCGGCATACCAAGCTCTCCTTGGCCAGTCGGGTGCCAGAAGTACCACCTCGGCTCTTTCCTCCAGAAGTTTCCGGATGACCTGCGGAATGATGGGGATGGGGGGAAAAGCGTAAAGCAACCCCTTAGGCCAGATGCAGCGGAGGCCATCTACTCCTTCCGCCCCCTGAGTTTGATACCGGGACAGAAACCTGGCCAGCTGGGCATTCCCCAGGGTGGTGAAAAGGTCCATTATTGGCTGACCGAACTGACCCACAAGTTGGCGGAAAAGATCTGGGTGCAAACTCCACTCAGAATGGTCTATCTGGTTCCGGCTGAGCCAGTCCACCCTGATGTTGTTTACCCCAGAGATATGTTCAGCAGAGAGAGACAGTAGGTGTTGCTCTGCCCATAGCCCCAACTGCATGGCCTCAGACATCAGCTGTCTGGACATGGTCCCACCCTGTCTGTTTATGTGGGCCTTGGTGGCCACATTGTCAGTAAGGACCATTACATGAGAGTTTTCCAGAAGAGGCCTGAACTGCTGCAGGGCAAGGAACACAGCACGTAGTTCCAAAACGTTTATGTTGAGGGTCGTCTCAGTTAACGACCATGTGCCCTGTGCCACCTGCACCTCCGCATGTGCCCCCCCAACCCGATAGGCTGGCATCGGTGGTGACTATGATTTGTCGTGGGGGAAGGAAGCAGGTGCCCCTGTTGATTGCAGAGGTGGTCCACCAAATCAGTGACTTTCTGACTGAGGGCTGGAGTCTCACTTTGACTGGGGAATGGGCTCTTCCCTGACGCTGGTAGGGGAGAAGGAGCCCTTGGAGGTCCCTGGAGTGTAAGTGGGCCCATGGGACAATATGAATGACGCATCACCACCATGGACCCCATTGACCTAGCTTGGACATCCGCTTGAGCTGCTGATGATTGAGCAGCAGGTTGATTTTAGCTTGTGGATGGAGCTGTCTGGAGTGTGGGGCTATCTGGTTCCAATGCCAGAGGGAGCTAATGATAATTCCCTCACATCCAGGGAATTCCTGTCCCCTAGGTTCCCCTTCCTGGGGGATGCTAGGCAGGAATGAGTAGGGTAGAGTACTCTGGATTGGGTAATTTCCTTTGTAAAAGGCATCATTTTAAAACTCAACTCCAATTTACAAATCATGTTCTCTTTGTCTTAAAGTTCAGTTCATGAAAAAAAAAACCTGATATTTCAAATACTGGAAAAAATTGATAGTTTGTATATAGTTCCAGTTATGCTGGGCTCACAGACTCCAGAAAAAAGCTTGGTTTTAAACTGTTACTGGAGTGAATGCTCACTGGGCTGATTTGTTCCTTTTATGTGAGATCAGTAACTTACTACTTCTAAATTCTGCTGAAAGCCCTTGTTCAAGCCATTTTTAAAATATAGATTTCTTTAGACTTCATTCTAAGTTGGTATGTTTGGCTTGTTATTGTGATATATGAATACCTGAACATGCTTTAACAGGTACTCCTGAGGCAGACCTACAGACAGCTAGTCTGAATTTTTGTCAGCTCAATTAGAATAACAGTATCCATATTTATCTAAGGCCTCTGTCAACAAGGTAGGCCTCAGAAAGGCCTGGGTAAATTAGTAGGTCCAAACAGTAACTTAAAATGGCCACCGCCCTTAAATGAGGTCAACAAGATGGCAGTTGCCCTTAGTTGGTCTTTCAAAATGGCCAATGCCCATACTAGGCCTTAAAAATGGCCACCGGCAAGAAAGGGCATCCAAAATGGCCACCGCCCTTGATGTGGCTTCAATATGGTCTCTGCCCACTTTTGGTATTTGAAACAAAATGGCCACGCCCTTAGTGCCTTCAATTCTGAGGGCAATTAAAATGGCTGCCACCTTATGGGAGGCTTCAAGATGGTCACCGGCACTCTCAAAGGCTGCCTGCACACTTACCTGGCTGAAGACAAGCAGAGCGATGCAGAGAAGCTCAAATGGAAGCAGACAGCCCAGGCACCAGTGACAGATACAGACAGGGCCTTGGATCAAAGGAGCCTTGCCAGATTGCTGGCTCTTGTCAGCCCTTGCACAGAAGGCAAGTTAAGTAAAGGAAGCCTCAAAAGAAAAAAGAAAAAGAAATTTTTTTTTGTTTTGAAGTGGGTGGTCCTGTGTAATTCAAAATGGCAGCCACACACGAGGCACTCCTAAAATGGCTGACTGTCTCCTGAGGCAATTAGTTCCAGCAGAGGAGAAAAGAGTCTGCTAAGACCTAGCCACTAACTGTCAGTTTCTGGGTCCCCTGGAGTAATGTGGATGGCAGAGATCATCTTGCCTGGGAGGGAGGGCAACAGGTTCAGTGGAGCCGAAGTTTGGCGCAGAACTAGCTGTGCTAAGTCCAATAGACTGTCTCTCCATTCCTGGGACAGGTACACCTTACACTTCAGTGAGTCAATAATGGCCCCCAGATGAACGATTCTGGTGGAGGGAATGAGTTGGCGCTTGGTCCGATTGACCAAGGAACCATGATGAGTGAGGGTAGTGAACACCACCTGGACATCTCTCTCAGCCTGAGAAGGAGAGGCAGAGGAGATGAGGATGTCATCCAGGTAGCACTGGACCCTGATGGGAATAGACCATAGGTGGGCATTCAGGGCAGCCAGGACCTTGGTGAATACTTGGTGAATACTTTGTGAATACCCTTGGTGCCGAGGATAGGCCGAATGGAAGTGCCCCATATTTATAATGCACCCCTGCATAGCACAACCATAAGTATTGGCGGTGAGATGGCCGAATTGGGATGTGGAGGTAAGCCTCCGAGAGATCTATGGATGTGAGTAGATCTCCCTTCTGAACACTTGCCAGAATTGATTGCAGGGTGTGCATTTTGATTTTGTTATGTCTGATGGCAGCAGCCATGCGGTCCTGTGCTTCCCTGGATTGAAGGGGATCCCCCCTGGTGACCTGTCTCTTGCGCCCCTGAGTGGGACCCTCGATGACCGGCTGGGGACCCCAGACCTCAGGTTCAGCTCTGCCCAGTGAAACGTTGTCCAGAGACAGCGTGTCAGGTGATCGAGCTGGGTGCTGGCTACGGTTCTGTGTTGGAGCAGATAGCGAAGCCCGATGGCTCCCTGAGGCTGGCTTGTCCAGGAGGCCTAGAAGAGGACTTGGACTTATGAGGCTTGGGCACCGGTTCCGGGGATTGGGCCCTGAGAGGGGACCGATCCCGGGATGGGGAGGAGTTGTGGGTCCTTGGTGGGCTCCTCTCCTCAGTATTGGCCCTGTGGGGCTTTGCTTTTGCCTTCGTTTTTGATGATTTGTCAGCCATGATTCTCCTAGGAGAAGAGAGACATGAAGAAAGAACAGACAGGTCATGAAAATTTGCAGGCCTGTGGGTGTGTCTGGGGTTACACAAAATGGCGGCCGCCCATGTGGTTCATTCAAAATGGCGGCCGCCTTCCCCTGAGGTGAGTATTCCCAGGGCACTCCTCCCTCTGGGGCTCACCAGACACTCCGTTCCCTTTAGGGGACCCCTCGGGGCACATAAGTGGCTTGGGGGGGGGGGGTTACCCTTCAAGATCAAGCAGGCACAGCAGCGTTCCTTTCAAGCCCCCTGGATAGCCGTGGACGGTGTGGCAGGAGGGCTCCCTCAGCGATCAGAGGCAAGGCAGACCAATCCCGATCTCTCCCGATCATTTCGGAGGCTGCTGCTGATCGGGCTGAGATAAGCCTGTGAAGTTTGCTCCGGACCCCCTGGGTCAGCTCAGTTGGCTTGCAGAGGGCAGATAGACAGGCAGGCAGATTAAAAAGGAGGCAGAGCCGAGCCGCGGCTGGATCAAAGCGAATTTTCAGTACGTGCACTGTCTGGTCTCGGAGTTTTGGTGCCTTATGGAGATAGCTGACCCCTCAGTGGGGGGGCTACTCGTTGGACCGCTATTGCACTTATCAAAGGATTATAGTAAGGCCAAAGTGGGCAGTGTCCAGGTGTCAATCAAAGCCCTTAGGCCTGCGCAAGCTGACACGAGACGTGAGTAAGGACTTTCTCACGCGGTCATCCAGGGGGGTTCGGCAAATAGCTTGCCAGCCTCGTGCAGCAGCCCAATTATGAGTGGTGACAGAGGTCACCACAGTCCCAGATGTCAATATTGGGACCGTTCCCACTCCCTCCAGGCCGGAATAGAGATTTTGAACAGTGATGGAATAAATTTAGCAGTGGATTGGGCCTCGGCTGGAGGGGCGAGCAGCAGCCGGCCACAGGCCTGGCTGCCCTTTCCCTAGGTTAGAGATCGATGATACCTGGGGCTTGTTAGGGAACTTACAGTTTGAAATTCCAAGAAGAAAGATCAATCAGTAGAAATAAGTCGGATTTCAGTGAAAAATGGCACTAGTCAATGGCTATGACTGAGTCAAAAGAGGGGGAACTAGGCCTAGAGCCACCTTTTATACTTTTCCAGACTCAGTCACCATTGGCTAGAAGGCTGTGCCAATACCCAATCTTGGCGGCTAGCTCCATCCACGATGGAGAATCACTAATTTTCAAATCTTTCTGTTAACCATCTGTCATTATATTTAGCACGTAGAAAGTCCACAAACGGTTTCCAGTCTCTTATATAGCTGTCTAGTCCATTATCTCTAATCAAAGCAGTTAATTTCGCCATCTCTGCTAATTCAGTCAATTTCAAAATCCTTTCTTCAACAGTCGGCATCTCTTTTTCTTTCCAGTACAATCCTCGCAGCCGTCATCATGTGGAGGAACAGCACTGCCCCAAACTGTTTTTCAATTGACTTGTCTATCATACCTAAAAGTAAAGGTTTCATTAATGTTTGTATCTTAAATATTTTCTGCATTGACATTGTTATGTTTATCCAATATATTTTCACATATTTGCAAGACCACCACATATGATAAAATGAACCTGGATTTTGACTACATTTCCAGCACTTATTAGAAATCCCTTCATACATTTTCGCTAGTCTAACTGGGATCAAGTACCAACGATACATCATTTTGTAAAAGTTTTCTTTCAAACTATAATTTAATGTAAATTTTAGTCCCTTCATCCATACATCCTCCCATCTACAGTATGTAGTGTTATATTATACCCCCCACCCCCAAAATTGCCCATTTTACCATACACTCTTTAACATATTCATCTTCTAGATTCATCTCGAGTAGCATTTTATATACTTTAGAAATCAAGTGGCCATCTCCAGAACATCACTTAATTTAATTTAACATAAATTAATGTCCAATTCAGATTTAGTTCCTGTGATAACAAAACTTTTTTTATCAAGGTTTATTAAATCTTTCAAAATAATTAAACCAATCACAAGCAAATCCTTCACATATTAGTTGTTCTCTTGTCTTTATCTTAAATCCCTCTTTTTCAAACATCGATAAGTCTCGATATGTCATCCATTTACATTCCGAAAACATCTATGTTCTATGCAGTGCTTCATAAGGTGATAGCCAAAATGGCACTTTTAAACATCTTTTATACTTCCACCACATACATGCAATCGATTGCCTAAGAGCATGAATCTTAAAGCAAGGGTTAACTTTTACTTCATCGTACCACAGATACTTTGGTTTCTCTTTGGATCATATAAATCTTAAGCCTTTTACATCACACGTGTGTGTGTGTGTGTGCGCTTCCGAGACATTGTTGACTCCTAGTGTATGGTTCAACAAGTCCCTGCAGTTTTCTTAGCAATATTTCAGAGGTGATTTTATTTATTTATTTTATTTATTAGTTTGTCAAACATGTACAAGATAGCAGGTATGAATATGATTTCCCATTGACTAATTCCTAGGGCTGTGAGAAAGTGACTGGCCCAAGCACAGCCTGCTAGGTTCAGTGCCTAAGGTGGGACTGGAATTCACAGTCTCGCGGTTTCTACGCTGGTGGGAACTGTGGAATTTACTACCATTTAGTGTTCACTGATTCTTGGTGCAGCCTTTAAAGGCAATTAGAGAAATCCATGAGGAGAACAGTTATCAGTGGTTTTTACTCATGGCGCCTTTCCATTACAATCAGCATCAGAGACCAGTTGTTTTGGAGGACATATAAGTAGCTCCTGCTACTCCAATCATGTCTTATTTAGAGGGTTTCCAGTAATAGCTTGCTGGAAACTCTGGGAACAACGTATCCCCAACTTGGTAGCCCAGGACAATGCCTGTGGCCGTTCACTTTTTCCTAGATTACCCCCTTGGCTTCTTTTTGGCTCCTTGCCCTAGTTGAAGTGGTTCAGAGCTGCCTTTTGGGTATTATAAAACCCAAATAAAAATTCTATTCTATTCTATTCTATTCTATTCTATTCTATTCTATTCTATTCTATTCTATTCTATTCTATTCTATTCTATTCATATAATAGAGCAGCCAGCATTACTCCCATAATAGTCTCTGGGTGAGAGTGACTATGATTTGGTTTCAAAATGCCAAATGCACCCAATAATTTTCCCTCTCTGTCTTGGGTGGTCTTTTGATTCATCTAGCACAGTGATGGTGAACCTATGGCATGCGTGCCACAGGTGGCATGCAGAGCCATATCTGAGGGCACACGAGGCATTGCTAAGGTGACCAGATTTTTTTTTAAGCGGGACACCATTGACGGGGGGCGGGCCCACCTGGACGCCGCCATTTGAGTTTTGCCCTCTGTGCATGCGCAGAACGCTGCGCATGCGCAGAGGGCAAAAGAACGCAAATGTCGGCGTCCAGGTGGGTGGGTGGGAGGCGGGAGGCCTTTCCTCGCCTCCCGCCTCCCCTTCGGGAGCCGGCAGTGGCTTGGGCTGGCTGGCTGGCAAGCGACGCAAGGCGTGGGGCACCCGCCGGACGCCGCCCCGGAGAGAAGACCAGGCCCGGCTGGCAAGGGCCAGGAAGCATTTTTCACGCGCCGCCAGCCAGCTTGTCCTCTGGGTCAGACGCAGCAGAGGCGAGCCCCAGCCATGGCATTGGTAAGGGCTGCGATGAAGGGGTGGTGGTGCACAAAGCTGCAGCCTCTGCTGCGTCTGGCCTGGAGTACAAGCTGGCTGACGGCGTGGGAAAAATCCTTCCTGGCCCTTGCCAGCCGGGCCTGGTCTTCTCTCCGGGGCGGCATCCGGCGGGTGCCCCACGCCTCCGCTCCTTCCCCCCGTGTGGCAGACCCGGGAAAGGACACGGCCAGACCCGCCAAAGCCGCTGCTCCCTCTACGCCTCCGGAAGCCCATTTCTGGCTGTTGCCGTCAAGCGGGGCTGAGCGTGCTCGGACACGTCGGAGCGCGGTGGGGGGTTTTCCCTGCCCAGCCCGGAGCTGTTTCCCTCAAGATCCGCTTTGGCGAGTGCGAGGCAGAGAGTAAGGAAACCTCCGTGCTAAAACTTACCAGTCTGGGGAAAGGTTCCCACCACCGTGCACAGCCACGATCGCTCTGCAAAAGCAACATTCACCCAGACTCCACCCCTGCCGGAGACTCCGAGATGGGCCGAAAAGAAAAGAACGAGCCCTTCCCCGGAGGGTCGAAAATGTCGCGCGCGCCCCCCAGCCGCCCCCCTACCCCTCCCGTGGCAAACTCGGCGAAAGAAGCCTTCGCCGCGACAGCTGAAAAGTGACCTCACGAGACGGGAAGGTGGGGCCGGCGGAAAAGTTGGCCGGGGTGGTGGTGGCGGAAAGCGGCTTCGGGGGGAGGGGTGGAAAGTGAGGGGTTCGGCGCCTCCTCCTCTTGATTCCTGGGGAGGAAAGGAGCCGGAGCCAGGCCAGCCTGTCTCTGCTCTTTGCGGGGGGAGCCGCTTCTTGGGAGCGATCTAGGGTAAGGGAGCGATCTAGGGTAAGGTGACCAGACGTCCCGTTGTTTCGGCATTCTTTCCAAAAAAGCGTGACTTTTTGGAAACAATGCAGGACGCGGGACACACGGTTGAAAAGCGTGTCTGTCCCGCCAAAAGCGGGACGTCTGGTCACCTTAGGCATTGCCCTATGTCAGCTCCAGTGTGCATGCGCTGATTTTCAGCCTTCTTTTCAGCTGTTTTCGCTCTCCCCACGGTGAAAACGGCCCAACGGGCCAACCAGAAGTTCACTTGTGTGCTCACCCTCAGCATCCTTTTCGCTGTTAGAGGTCTTCAGGAATTTTTTTGGCTTTGGACAGTTGTAGCCAGGCCTCTCACATCTCGGCCCATTTCTTCTGCAGCCGGGAAGGCTTTCCTGAAGGCCTGTGTAGCCAATAACAGAGCTCCGGATTGATCTGGAGCTCTGTTATCAGCTGTCGAGGCCTTTCCTAAAGGCCTTTCCTGAAGGCCTCTGCAGCCGATAACAGAGCTCCAGATCGATCCAGAGCTCTGTTATTGGCTACAAAGGCAGAAGAAATGGGCCGAGGGGTGCGAGGCCTGGTTGCAACTATCTGAAGGTAAGTAGTAGGGCAGCTCCACTTCCTTTCGTTTCCGAACTTCCAATTGGCCCATTGGGCCATTTTTTGCCATCCCCAGGCTTCAGAAGGCTTTCCTGAACCCTGGGAAGAGCAAAACACAGCCCAACAGGCCTACTGGAAGTCAGGAGGCTTCAGTGAGGTCTGTGCACATGCACGGGGGGCAGTGGGGGGGTTGTGCACATGCGCAGAGCATTGCATTATGGGTGTGGGCACGCACACACATGCGCTATCGTGCACACGCACACCCTTTTGGCACCCGAACCGAAAAAGGTTCGCCATCGCTGATCTAGCATCTATTAATGTTTCCAGTGTGGATTCTGCCTTCAAAGTGTCTTCCTTGGGAAACTCCTTGTCACCAATGTGTCAGTTGAATGCAGTGTGCAAACCAAAAATCCCCAGGATTTTAGGGTGCAGTTCTGTAATGTACATGGGAGTATGTCTCATTTAAAATCTGTTGCGTAAAACTGTAATCATGTTTTAATATAGTTAGAAGATATTTTTTCCCCTGCAGTAGGAGCCTGCTGTTTTTACATATTACCTTGTTTTACTGCCAGGTGTTTATTTATTTTTATTTTTCTTGTAAGTATTTAGCACTGATGCTTCAGGGTATAAACCTCAATGAAATAAAACAATAATGGACCCATTCATAGTATTTAACTAAGGCATATTATGTGGAGGTTGATAAGTTATTAAGTGAAAGAGATACTTACAATTTAAAATACTCGCTGGTTCTTTTTTTCCATCTTCTGAGCAGGTTGTTTCAAGAGCCAGAATTGCTAACCTCTGCCCCTTTAAAATCAAGACTTTGAGAGGCTCTGCAGCAATGTTGGTGGCCCTTGACACCCTATTAAAAATGTTGGTGGCCCTTGACACCCTAATTGTACGGCTGTTAATCCACCTCACACTTTAAATAGATTCTTTCCATTTATGTTCACTATCCCCAAGCACTCTACACTCCAAAGAAGTGAAATTAAAAATAATACAGGAAATATACTGTATATTTTGCGGTGCAATCACAGTTCAGTAGTGGAGTTCACACTTTGCAAGCAATGTGCTGCTAATCCTTAATTTTTATTTTTTGCAATATCTTGAAAGAAATATGTTCCTCTTCTTCTACACTTCAAAATCACAAAATCGTAGATTCATAGAATTGTGGAGTTGGAAGGGAACACAATGTTCATCTAGTCCAGTGGTTCCCAAAGTAGGTGGTACCCCCCCTGGGGGCCAGTAGGATGACTTAGGAGCCGCTAAGAGGCAAGGAGGGCAGCAGCTAAAAGGCCACGTGGAAGGCAGGAAAGCATGTCGGGGCAGCGGGGAAGGAGGTAGCAGCCTACTCCCTTCTCCGCAGCCCTGCCATGCTTGGCAGCCTTCAATGCAGCCTTCCCGGCAGTCCCCCATGCCTACTTGCCTTCGGAGGTCGGTGTCCAGCCCAGCCTGGCCAGTGGGTGGGCGGGCAGCCCTTGGTGGAAATGCATATGTTGAGAGGGGCGGCAGAAGGGCAAGCGGAAGGGCAAGCAGACATGCGTCCGCCCCGTTTCTGCAAAGGCAGAGCCCCCGCCTTGCAGGGCGATCCAAAGAGGGGAGGGGGATGCTGCAGAAAAGGCCCACCTTCCATCCATGCCAACTCTGCTGCGCTTAGGGCTCTGAAGCAGCCCACTGGCTTCTCACCAGGCCACCTGCCTGCTCTCTTTGCAGATCGAGTGAGGTGCGGGCAGGAGCGCGTGGGCTTCCTGGCGAGGCTTGGAGACTGCCGTGCATGCCCATCTGCCGGCTCTCCAGGCAGTGCCACTTTCTCCCTGACCCGCCAAGGTCCTCGCCAGCTAAGGGATGGCACATGACAGGGGACGTGCTGCTGCCAGGCTGGAGCGTGGTTGCCGCCACCATTGCCCCTCTTGCCTTCCCGGCTTCGGCTCCGGGACCTTCGCAGGCCATGAAGCGTCGGGGTGCACACCTATGGGCTCCGGACTGGCAGGGGCCTTGGCAAGGGAGAAAGAAAGGAAGGAAGGAAGGAAGGAAGGAGGGAAGGAAGGAAGGAAGGAAGGAAGGAAGGAAGGAAGGAAGGAAGGAAGGAAGGAAGGAAGGAAGGAAGGAAAGAAAGGGAAGAAAGAAAGAGAGAGAGAGAGAGAGAGAGAGAGAGAGAGAGAGAGAGAGAGAAAGAAAGAAAGAAAGAAAGAAAGAAAGAAAGAAAGAAAGAAAGAAAGAAAGAAAGAAAGAAAGAAAGAAAGAAAGAAAGAAAGAAAGACTTATGACCACAATTGAGCCCAAAATTTTGGTTGCTAAGCAAGTGCATTGTTAAGTGAGTTTCACCACATTTTACAAGTTGGCCATGCCCGCCCGGTCACCTGATCACCAAGTCACACCCACCTTTAGGGGGTGAGGGTAGGGGGCACTGAGGATGAGTTTGTAGCACCAAGGGGGCAGTGGACTGAAAAAGTTTGGGAACCACTGATCTAGTCCAACCTTCTGCAGAACACAGGAAAATCAGTTAAACCCTCCTCAAAATAAAACTGTGCAGCCTACTCTGATTCATGTATTTGCAAACCAGTAGATAGTGCCTGTCCTCATTTATAGGGACATTTGACTGAACCTTTAGCAATCTATAAGCTCAGGAAATCAATAAATTACACTGTGAATCATGAATCACCAGGGGCAGAAGCAAACTGGGCGAGTAGGAGGTGGCAAGGTTGGGGGAGGTCACTATGGGTATAGAAGTTGGATAAATTTATGGAGGTGGATGAAAAAAATGTCTCGTGGGCATTGATTCTCCCTAAGACTCCTTTTTTACTGATTATCTTTTAGTATAATCATGTCAATGTTAAGTGTGGCTTTCCTGAAGTCTGAAATTTTCTGCTTCCATCATGAATGTGAACATTCTTTTACACAAAACAAGAGGATATCCTCTTTGATGAAGGATGAATAGCCAGCCAGCTGTAGTGAGACTAGAGTTCTCTTTAATAATAGGCCTGTGAGTCATTTTGCAGGTGTGTGGGAGACAACTGCTGATCATTGTTCATATTTCATAAGAGAAGTTAAAAGGGTTTTCTCTACTCTGATGGAATGCCCAGCCCATCTCTTCTGAGGTTATAGTAACTTTGTAAGAGCAATAGTAAAGCTCGTAGAGAACATTTCTGTTTTGTGAAAATTGAGTGGAGGAAAGAGGAGAAGCTGCTGTTTTTATTCAGTTGCATCTTCTGCCCAGTTGTCATCATCATATCAAGGCAGGAGAATTACCATTTGTTCAATGACCATTTGTAACAATTCTGTTGGGCTTTTTGCCAACGTTTTATCTGAGGTAAAAAGATTTTTTGATTCTCAATTTAGGCTGTTCACTACTTTAATATAAGTGCTCTGGGAGTAAAATCTTTGCGCTCATCAGTTCATGTTGAATGCTTCCACATAAGACTTTCCTTGTGCATTTTCTGCTACAGTGAAATATGTTTTGTCTTTGTTGGATTGTTTTAAATTCAGCCCTATTTTTGTATTTTAGAAAAACTTGGGTTCTTCCCACACCTTTGTCACTTGTGCAAAGATTGTGGCTCTATAAAGATTTGCCCTTGAGAATAATCACAATAAATACAAAGGAAATTAGTTGGAATCGTACATCATACATTGGTGGTAAGCTCTGTGCTGAATTCATTACAGCACCTTTAAAGTGTTAAAACCCAAATTACCCAGATATATCAGTACAGCCATGCTGAACAGCTAATGAGTCTTAATGCTTGAAAGATGTTGGGAGAAAAATGCCTATCATTGCCTAGAAGTGAATAATAGGTCTTCAAAACTGTATTTAGATTTGTATATAATTATACATATTGATGTAGCAGTGCATGGTCACAGTGGTTTATCATTGTCTGGCTTCTAATAAAGTATCAGAAGAAGGAGAGGTATTTGTCTGAATTAATTATTTTACCCTTGAAGAAAGCTTATGACATCGCAAATACTTTTGACTGAAGAAGGATCAGAAACAATTTTCTTCACTAGATAGTCACGGGTAATAACTTCTGTGCCTAAGAGAAGGCCAGAATTCATGGTCTCCCGGTTTTTAGTCAAGCATCATAACCATTACATCTAATTGGCTCTCGAATGGACTTCCCAGATGACTAACTCCATCAGAATTGGGCAAAGGACAACCCAACTCAGATACAGAATTTGTGTGTTCTGCAGCCCAAGATCCCCAGGTTTAGGATGGGCTTTGAAGGATAAATTGTTATTATTAAGGCAGACTTTAAACTTTCCATATTGGTTTCAGAAATTTTTTCCTTGGCATACTTTGTAAGTATCTCACTTAATAAATAATGGCAGGTATAAGCAATATGTGAAATTACGTATGTTGCTGTAGTTCAGCTCCCGCCTTAAAAAAATAGCAGGGTAGGGTGTTGGGCACTATAATTCAGTAACATCCAGAGTGCAACAGTTTACCTGCCCTTGCAGCTCAATTATTGTTTTAGGCCATCACAAACTGAAGTTCTACTAGAGATTCAGAGCCATCTAAATATGACTGTGTTTTCAGTAAAGAGGAGACTCTTCTATAAAAGGGTCCTACCTTTTTTTAAGGCTTTTCATTTCTACAGGACAAGAAAGTCAGTTTGATTTTGAACCCTTAGAGACAAAGATGGACAGTCTAAACCTGTGGGTTGCTTGGCACAACAGGTTTCTATTTTGCAGGCATTTCCAGGGTAGTAAGACCATCCCAAAATGATTTAGAGAGCAGATTTTCTCTCCCATTCTAAACTCAATAGGCTCTGCTCTAAGGAAAGTGCTATATTTTTTTAAGGTAGATGCTATTAAGAATGCATTGAGAAGATGCTCAAATGTGCTTTTAGTTTATGATAGAACTAGGAAGGATTTCAAGGTTACACCATCTACTTGTTTTCTTATTAGAAGCCAATAGCTTTTGAAATGTTGACTTATTAGAAGTCAAATGATCTACCAAGGAAAAAGGTGATATAAGATTTGGTCTGGAGACAGAGACAAAATGATAATTCAGGAAGTGGAACTACTTTCCTATTTTGCCCTACAAACTGCATGGATGAAGAACCAAAAATCTTTATTTGTCTTAGTCAATGCTAGTTGAGGAATTTTGGGAGTTGTAGTCCATCTTAGGGGACGCGGTGGCTCAGTGGCTAAGATGCTGAGCTCGTTGATCAGAAAGGTTGGAGATTCGGTGGTTCGAATCCCTTGCACAGCGTAACAGAGTGAGCTCCCGTTACTTGCCCCAGCTTCTGCCAACCTAGCAGTCCAAAAGCATGTAAAAATACAAGTAGAAAAATAGGGACCACCTTGGTGGGAAGGTAACAGCGTTACGTGTGCCTTTGACATTTAGTCATGCCACATGACCATGGAATCGTCATCAGACAGCGCTGGCTCTTCGGCTTAGAAACAGAGATGAGCACCGCCCCCTAGAGTCGGGAATGACTAGCACGTATGTGCAAGGGGAACCTTTACCTTTAGTCCATCTTAAAGTTGATGACAGTGAGAAACACTGGCATAGACTATAGCTCAAATGGCAGCCAGGAGAATCATCTGGGCAAAGGCAATAATGGAATTCATTGAGGAATACCGAGGTTGAGGAATGTGACTAGCCAGGCATGTCAAAGAAAGTTGTTTTCTTTGTAATTTGACTTATTATTGTGAAATGATTAGGAATCAGAAACCCTTATTGACATACTGCAAGTCACTCAGTAGTCAACTATTAATGCCAACCCATCTTCAGCCAATTCCTCCCTTATATGTATTGCAAGACCCTGGAAATCCACAGCACAGTCCAGGTTTGTGTGCATTTTGAACACCATCAACATTTCAAAAGCTACTGACTATTTAAATTTATTTCAATTATTAATAGAACCATGCAGGAAATCCTGTGGTTCAGAAGGACATTATTCCTAAAAGAATATGCTTTCCCTCCTCCACTGAAAGCGTCTGTGTTTCGACTATCACAGATCGTGCAGTTTTGTAAACAGTTATTTAAGTGGGTGTTTTTAGCAGTCTGGCAGATGGTTAATACAGCTGCCTCCTCCCCCTTCCCCCAATTACATACCTCCTCTACAATTACAACTCCTCGTTATTTTTCTCGGTTGCTTTTGTTTCTGTGACTCTTCTTTAATTCATAAAAGGGTATATTAAAGGAATAAGTAGCCAGCAATTGGCAATAACCAATACTCTACAGTAGAATGAGGCAATGAGCCCTCAGTCCAGTGTGTGCCTTAAATCTGTTCATTACTATGGCCAATCTGAAGTTTTGTTGAGGTGTTTTTAATTAATTGTGTATCCATGGTATGCACCTCAGGCATAGGTACCCTGGCAGCTTTCTGATCCAACACCTGTTCTTGGACAGCACTATTGCATTTTGACTTCCTACAGTTTTGAAATGAGGAGCAAATAAAAAACTAAAACTAAAATAAGCAACGTGGCTTTAAGAATCCCACATTCGAAAACAAAAATCCAAGTTCAACAAACATATATATAATGGCTCTACCCATTTATGTTATTGGTGTACCGTATAATGTTGTAGCTCTTAGCCTCTCTGAAATCCATTAGTTGTGGCCTGTGGTTTACAGACAGTTGCTTAATTTATGTCATGCTTTTCAATGAGGATACACAAGTTGTCTAACAAGACTGATATTTTACAAAGACATAATCACTAGAGTAAGAACCTTAAGGAATACACCCTGAATTATTTTGCAACTGGGTGTAGTGAACTGGTTCCCCATTTATTGATGATCACTGATAGGAAACTGCAAGTGGGGCCTGGCTCAAAAATAATACTGAAAACAAAAAAATAAAATAACCAAAATCTCATGAGATCCCTGAATCTCACATCCTTCTTCCCTGGTGTCTGGAAGGATGCGAGAAGAGAAAGTTTTCCAAGACTCCCAGGCAGGGATTTTCAAGTAATTCTCAAGTGATGGGAAGAGAAAAAGAAAGATTTCTCTTTCTCCTCTCCCTCACTCCCATCATGACCCAATAAAAGCGGATTGGAAGTGAGGGGATTGGCTTTTCTCTAGCTTGGATTGCAATTTAGAGTGTTTTGCCTATTTTGATTCTGTATGTACCTATGGTCAATGCCATGCTAGGGCTCATTAGGAAATTGAGTAAAAATATAACTGAAAATTATAATGTCCTTATATACTCTGTCGTATGTCTGAGTATAGCTACAATTCTGTCTATGGAGATTCTCAGTCATCCAGGTAATGGTTATCCCAAAGGTGCTTTTTCAAAAGTCAACTGGACTTTCTTTGTTTTTCCTTCAGTTTTCCTTTGTTTTTCCTTCAGTTCTGAAGAAGCTTCTAGGATGAGAAGTGAAACGTCTTCAAGGAAAAACAAAGAAAGTCCAGTTGACTTTTGAAAAAGCACCTTTACGAGAGCTACAGTTCTGGTTTGACATATTTGAAAAAATAGGTGTAACTGAGCTGGGAAAAGAGCAGAAGAGGATAAATAATGGAGGCTAAAGCACCTTCTGTCTCAAAAAAGGTTAGATTGCTTTGAAAAAAAATACCAAACTTGCTTTGGAAAAAGGGTGACTAAGGTGTCATAGCTGAAGTGTATAAAATTATGCATAACGTGGAGAAAGGGAACAGGGAGAAGCTCTTCACCTCTCAAAACACCAGAATATCCAATGAAGCTGATTGGAAAGCGGTTTAGAACAGATAAAAGAAAGTAATTCATCACAGAACCTTAATTAACCAGTTGAATGCATTTCTACAAGATGTATTTGTTTCTTTATTTAATTTTAGTCCAACTTAGTTGATTCTTGGGGGATTACAGTTAGTAATTTGTAATTAAATATCCATTTTATGGGAAGAGGTGTCATCATAGACTTGGATGGGTTTAAAAAGAGATTGGATCAATTAATGGAAGACAAGTCTATTACGGGCTATAGACTTGAAGACTCAGTGTTACCCAAGTTGGGGTGCAGAAATGAAATATCAGTTGTTGGGGAACAAAAGGAGAAAGGGGATCTGTATCCATCTCCTGCTTATGAGCACCCAAAAGGCAATTGGTTGGCTATTGTGAGAAACAAATATTGGAATAAGATGCATCTTGGCCTGATCTAACAGGATTTTCTTATTTTATAGGTTTTGTATGGTGTTACTTATCTACTCTTGTATAATGCCATGAGTTCAAATAACTAAAAATAAATTTTAAAAGTGGCCAACATTTCATAAAATTGCCTATTCTCAGTCATGAGATCTTGCACAATTTCATATAAAAATTGTTCTTATCTAAAATCTCATGAAATCTCATGCCTAGACCCTGAAAGATCTGAAATTCTTACACAATTTTGGTTCTTTTAAAAATATAGAATTCTATGACTGTCAGCAGAATGATTCCCAACATTTGCCAGAATCTATTATTGATCGAGTTTTTATTTTCTTGACTGGATTAACTCATAAATCACTTGTGTTGAGGGCTGCCTGAGTTTATTAAAAGGAAAAATGTATGATCTAATTCTTGCTCAAAAAAAATCCATTAACTGGTGTGGAAAAGAGGGGGATCTAAGAAAGATTCCCAATTAGGGAAAAAGTCTTAAGAATTTAAGGAAGTTGGAGCTTCCTTAAGTGATACTGAAGTGGAGTGATACTAGAGTGATACTGAAACCAGACAATGAATGTTAAGATTCTTTGTAGAAGAGCAAAAATAATATCCTGGGATAATGGTATCTGCATTCAGTTCACATACATTCTTACCACCAGCCAATACAGAGTTAGGGCAGTCTTAGAGAGGTGGGAACTGCAACTCAGCCTCCTACCCATCCGGAGGGCTGCAGGAAGTTGTCTGATAACATTCTAACAGCACAGAAAGGATGGAAGTGAAATTTGGACCTTGTTTTAGTGAGGGGCGGGGATCTGAAGGATCAGCATGTAAACCATTAAACTGGCCTACAAGCTCTCCAAAATAGGTTGTTTTCAGAAAAAATTGTGTATTTTGTGGAAGAGTTTTAAGGGTTTCCGTGCTACCTTTATTTTGGAGGGGAAATGAAAATTCAGCCTGAATTTTGCTTGTGCATTTTGCCATTAAATTTTGGCAGCATGATCTCAGGACCATAAGCTGATTTATTCATTTATTTCACAATATATCTTAAACACCAGCACTGGGTGGCCAACACCAACACAGTGTGGTCATTAAGTACAATGTCATGTGACTTTTTTTTTTGTCCTTCATGGTTGGATTTATTTATTTATTTATTTATTTATTTATTTATTTATTTATTTATTTATTTATTTATTTATTTATTTATTTATTTATTTAATTTGTCAACAAGTGCAAGGAAACATGACACATGAAAAATGGCACAAATAAATGGATATAAAGAAGCAAAACATAGCAATAAACACATAAAATGAGTACATACAAATGGGTACAGTAGGACAGGGATGGTAGGCACATTGGTGCGCTTATGCACGCCCCCTTAGGGACCTCTTAAGAAACGTGTAAGGTCCAAGACTTCCTGGCTTATGACATCAGTTCTGGCTGCAGGTGTTAATCATGATGTCACGTGGCCAATTTGTTACTTTCTGCCAGCTTCCCCATCGACTTGCTTGTCAGAATCTGGGTGTGAAGGTTGCAAATGGCAATCATGTGACCACAAGATCCTGTGATGGCCACAACATCAAGGACCCAACCTAAGTCCCCTGTTTCTGCAGTTTTATAACTGAGCAGTCTGAATAAGTGGTTGGCAAGAGAGGACTATCTGTATTTGAGATTGATTTCAACCTAAGTGGAGATGGTTAGGATGTTGATTTGTGGAAAAGCTAATCTCTGTAGCACAATCCCCAATCTTTCTGGCAACAGGGACCGATTTCGGAAGAAAAATTGTCTTCCACAGACCGGGGTGGGTGTGGGGGTTGATGGTTTCATGCACAACTTGATCCCGCGCATGTGCAGATGAAGCTTCGCTCACTCACCCACCGCTTGTGTGGCCTGGTTCCTAACAGGCCATGGACCAGTACCAGTCCACAACCCAGGGTTTGGGGACCCCTGCAGTAGTACATAGATACAGTAGGTAAAAACAATGTGTTGGTACACATCTTGAGTGAATACTACAGATGAGAACGTTTAACATTTTTCACAGTAATAGAGCTGAGTTCAGAATCCTCACTGAAAACATCCACTCACTTTCTACTCAGACTGTCTTGACTTCAGCAGCCTAATTTATTTAAGAGAAGGGGGAGAGGCTTTTGTATATTTGCAGCAATTAGATGCGAGAAATTATTTCCCATTGCTAATAAATCTTCCTCTGGCTCTCCCGCTGTGTCTCATCTGAAAGCATTGTCTTCCTCAGACCTGAAGTGCAAGGACTTTTTAACTGGAGGGGCTAAGAATCACACCTGGGGCCTTTTGCGTGCAAAGCAGGTGCACTCCCACTTGGGAGTTGGGCGGCATAGAAATTTTAATAAATTCAAATTCAAATTCATCATTGAGCTACAGCCCCTCCAGGTTCCTGCCTGGATAACCAAGAGCTTTGTCTGATCACTAGAGACTAGCTTGGATTCTGTTTTCTGGCCTGCTGCCTATTCGGTTTCTTTTTCCCCAGCCCTGCTTTCTATGAATGAACCAAACAGATTTGGCTGAGTGCCTAAAAGCTTTTATCAATGGAATCAACAGTTTGTCAGATCAGCAGCAATGATGAGTCATGGAAAGATCCTGTTACCTCTTGTGAATGCCTTGGATTGCAGCAGTCACCTGGCTCAGAGGTTGCCAAGCTCTTTGCCTAGATTCAGGAGAAAACAAGTAAAAGCTGCAGCACATCTACCTGTTTGCTTGATAATAGTAACTTTAGTCAGTCTGTCTGTGGGTATTACAGTGGTCTCCAATTGTAGAGGTTCTCAGTCATCAAGGTCATGGTTATCCCAAAGGTGCCTTTTCAGGAGGCAACTGGACTTTCTCTTTTTTTTTTTCTTCTCATCCAAGAAGATTCTTCATCACCTTTGAAAAAGCACCTTTGGGACAACCATGACCTAGATGACTGAGAATCTCTACAGATTTTTAGCTATACAATTTGGGATGAACACCCTTGGAATGTCACGATATGAATATTGCCAGTTGTGCATCTCTATGTTTTTCTACTGTTTCTTATATCTATGGTCAAGCAGACGTATGATATATTCTACTACGCATGTCTGCATTCCAGAGGTCTACTCCTTCTCTTTTTCTCATCGCCATTTCTACCAAGGTAGAAGTGATTTATTTCCTTAGCCGATCAAGATGTAGTTTACTAAGAATTCTTTTTATTACTTTTCTACTGAAATAAATATTTTGTTAATTAGATTTGAATCTCGGGTTTTATTTTCTAAGTCAGAATGTTTTCAAAAGGGAAGCGACGATCCATCGGCCTCCGGAGGATTTATTTCTCCCCTAACATGGAATGGTGTGAAAGTAGGAATGGATTTCCAGAGAAAAAAATTGCAGACTACAGGAACCAGGAGCACTATTCAGATGACCCTGAGGACACAGATAAACCTCCAAGTGCTTCAACGACCCTCTAAAAGGATGCAAATGACCAGCAGTCCTCAAGGAATATAAATCCTTCCATTCCCCACTATCCTGTCAGAGCTGAAGAAGCTTCTTGGATGAGAAATGAAACACCTTCAAAAGACAAAACAAGAAAGTCCAGTTGCCTCCTGAAAAAGCACCTTTGGGACACTGTTCTCCAAAATGATGCCCTCTGGATCTATTGGACTATAACTCCTATAATGCCCAGCTAAGGATCTGTGCTGAATAGGAATTATGTTTATTGTTCAATAAATCTGGAAATGCCTCATGCTGGGAAGGGCTTTTTTATTAGAAACCATAGGAAGCCATTATTTCTTGTGCTGTCCCAATGGTCCATCAAATGGCAATAGAAGTTTCAGTCCAGATTTACCTCCCTCTCTCTCTGGAGATTTTAAGGATTGAATATAGGATTTTCCCTTTGTGTTCCATCACCAAATTAGTCTTCTCCAAGCAATGTTTTAGGAATAAGAGAAGTTGCCTTCTAGTAAATGAAAAGCTTTTCCATCCAGCAGCCAGTCCAATGTTCAAGGCTGACAGAGCTCTTACCTAACCCATGAGATTTCCACAAATCTTGGCATTCAAAATTCAATATCTAACCAGTATGAACACTGGGGGGGGGGGAGCAGCACTTGTCCAAAGCAATTAGAGGATACAAACTTCTGAAAAGCTGTTTTTAACCATGCTCACCATATCATAAATTGTTCTTACTATCTCTAAAGCAAGCAGTTTGGGGAGTCCGTGTAGTTCAGAAACCTTGAAGTGAAACCAGAAACCTTGAAAGACCCACAATTTTTCTTTCAAGCTACATACTAGTACCACCAAGAGCTCCTGGAAAGACAAGGGGAGAGGGCAAATTATGAAAGGAGTATTGTAATAACATATACATATATGAAAGGATCAGGGGTGGGTTCTAACTTACCTTGCTGCCGGTTCACTTCCTCCCATGCAGCGTGGCCGGGCGCAAAGTGCGCACGTGCATGCACAGTGGCAAAAAATCCAAAAAAAATCCAAAAAAAGGAGGCAAAAACAAGATGGCGACCGCATGCACAGTGCCAGAAACTTGGCTTCTGCACATGTGCAGAAGAAAAAACACCCAGAAAAAATTTCCAAAAAATAAAAATAAATAAAAATAAATCCCCCCCCCTCCAAAAAAAGCTGAAAACAAGATGGTGACCACATGCACAGTGCTGGAAACTCAGCTTCTGCGCATGTGCAGAAGAAAAAAAAATCCGGAAAAAAGATGGCGGCGCCCATGGACTGGCACCTACTGAACCGGTTCTGTGACTTCATCGTGATGTCACCAGCGGGTCGCTACCGGTTCAGGCAAACCAGTCCGAACTGGGAGGAACCCACCTCTGGAAAGGATGGTGCTTTATAGCACAGTGCAGTTTTTATTATTTTGACAATTCCTCCAGATACTCAATACAGCAGGACTGGGTGGAGAAACACTTTTCTAAACCTATGATTTAAGAACCGCTTTCCAGAGTAACCTGATCTAAGCTGCCACCTAGATTACAGAAAGACTGAGGGAGAAAAGATACAGAAATTTAGAAAAGGTCTGTGTGTGTATGGGCATGCTTGCTCAAGTTGTCTGCTGCTCAGTCTAATCATAGAAATTCCTGATAGAAAATAGTCTATTTTCTCTATTTGTCTGAGGAAGTAGAGAGCCAACTGCATAAAGAGTAAATATCTTGTGAGATTCTGCCAGAACCATCTTCTCAAACTGACTATAATGATACTATTGAAACTGCCATTCATTCTCCCTGAATTACCTGGACGTATTTGAAAAGTAAAGATAAATAGTTGAAAGCCTGAGCTATGAAATAGTGCAATGATGCTTATTAGTCAGAGAAACATAGATTTCATATCATATAGTGAAATCACAATGGGACATGGGATTTACCTATATCCAGCTGGAGTAAAAAATATTTGTACTTCTTTATGACAAAGTTCTCATCTAACCTCCTAGGTCAGTGATGGCGAACCTTTTAGGCACCGAGTGCCCAAACCTGCGCATGCACACATACCCAAACTGAAAGGTGTGTGTGCGCGCGCACATGAATGTGCGCATGTGCTGACATGCGCAAATGTGCACATGCACAGACATGCATGCGCGCATGTGCGCGATGCAGGGGAGACTTGAAGACCAGCTGGCCGGCAGGAGGAGGGGCATCCCAACACCGCCAGCACAACAAGAGGTAAGATCTTTTTCTTTTGTGAGCTTCTATTTCATTGTTTGCAGGGAAACAGAAACTCACAAAAGAAACGCCACAGAGATCTGACCTGGGGCGATGGCACGCGTGCCAGCAGAGAGGGCTCTGCGTGCCACCTCTGTCACATGTGCCATAGGTTCGCCATCACAGTCCTAGGTAGTATACCTCCAAACCAGAAGTAGTAGGGCAGAAGGTGATTCTGGATCAAATGGTAGACTTGTGGATGAGTTGTAGAGATAACTAGGTATTGTTAACAATACATTTAAAAAAAGTTATCCTGTCTATTTGATTCACTAACTGTGAATTCAGTGCAGTTCCTGTGGTCAGAAGAAATTGTTGGAATGGACTTTAGTTTAGTCTTCACAAGCATTTTGCATCTGGCTTCTATGTGTAAAGTAATAATCAGAAGAGAATTTAGTCCTCAAATAGATGATCCTCCAAAAACCTATAGGATAATCAACTCTTCCTGGACCAATTATCTTCTGACATTATTATATTGTGGTTCATTGCATAGTCAGCCAGATGTTCAGACTGGATTTGACATTTTTATCCACCTTTCGAGTCCCTTGCAAGGACCTAGGATAAGCAGATGTTGTTTGATGGTTATTGTTGCAGAATGTAAGCTGTTCCGAGTATAGCTACCTTTCGCAGTTGATTGATGGTGAATTTGTCAATGCCAATGATGTTGTTATTATTACACGGATCTTGATGCAAAAATTAATAATTTGGTAAAAACCAGTAGCATATCCAGTCAGCATGGGGCATTGGGGGAGGATTTGTACTTCCATAATATTTTGGGTAATACTTCTTAAAATCATCATATTTCAACAGTGGAAAATGAGGTAACAAAAAAAGGGAGATTTTTTTAAGGGAAATTCCCCACCACAGTGAAAGTGCAACTGATTCATTAATCAGTTTGTTGTTCTTTTGATCACTCCCATCACAACTAACTTGGCCTTAAGGAGGAATTTTTTTTAAAATGCTACTATTATAAGTCTTTGCCAACAAACTATTGTTGGCTGTATAAAATCCAGTGTCACCATTATGAAATATCTGGGACTGGGGAAACCAATCACATTTTCCTTCTTATCTAAATAGAACATGCTCACTTCAGGAAGAGGAGAATAATTTTGACACATCTGGCTTTGTTAAATAGGAAAAGTTGCAATGAAATGGTTTATATTTGAGCCAGTAGGAACCTTTCAAAATTCGTGGTCATATTACAGGTACTATGGAGAAATTACTGCTACAGTGGGCATGGCCACTCTTAAAACAGCCATTTACCACACTGGCACATTTCCAAACTAAAAGACTTTTAAAATGTTTATTTTTTACGAATGCCTCCAGGATTTATAAAAATCCCAAAGCATTTTTAGACATCAATAACAGTGATTCCGATTTAAAGGAGAAAAGCTGGTTTGGAATGTGGGTAGACATGCATGTAGCACCTGTCAGTACAGATAGCCCTCGACGTACGACCACTATTGAGCCCTAAAATTTCTGTTGCTAAGTGAGACATTTGTTAAGTGAGTTTTGCCCCATTTTACGACCTTACCTGCCACAGTGGTTAAGTGAATCACTACATTTGTTAAATTAGTAACACGGTTGTTAAGTGAATCTGGCTTCCCCCCTTGATTTTGCTTGCCAAAAGATTGCAAAAGGGGATTACATGACTTTGGGACACAGCAATGGTCGTAAGTATGAACCAGTTGCCGAGCATCTGAATTTTGATCACATGTCCATGAGGATGCTACAAAGGTCGTAAGTGTGAAAAATAACTCATAAGTCACTTTTTTTCAGTGCCGTTGTAACTTTGAACAGTCACTAAATGAACTGTTGTAAATCAAGGACTACATGTACAGGGCATCTGCAGCCAAATTGTACACTTCCGGCTGCTGACTTGACTTTTTTTGACACTTATCTCCCCCATGGAACCCACAAACACATATTTTCCTGATGTTGCACACTGCAGTTCAATTCAGTTTATTACGGTCATAGACCAGAGACTAGAGCTAATAAAAACACTCAGAAAATATACAATTAAAAACTACGAAATAAAATAATAAATAACAGATAAAATCTATGATAAAATCCAGTCTGTCAATTACACATGGTCTACACTACTAAAATTACACACACTGCAGTTGCAAAAGGCAGTTGTGTGAGCCCAGGAATGTATGCAGCTTATTTCAAGATTCATTAGGTGAGTGTGACATGAGTGGCATTTTGTGCACCAAATCACTTTTTCTCCTTTGAATCTAAATTATGTCCTAAGACCTAGTATGTTGGAGGCTAGTGTTAATGTCCTAGCGTATGCTAACCTTCCATTTTCTTTTAATCCCCCCCCCAAAAAAAAGATGAGGTCAGGCAGATTGGAGAGACCTCTAGGCACACAAGTGCAAATAGCAATAGCACTTAGACCAGGAGTGTCAAACTCAATTTCATTGAGGGCCGCATCAGAGTTATGTTTGACCTCGGGTGGGGGGACGTGGCCAGGGGGCGTGGTCAGCATCACTAATGTCGGGGACGCCTATGGCAGCCCGAGCGCTCTGCCAGCGAAAATGGGCTCCTGAGCTCCGTTTTCAGCTGGGACTGCCTCCTGCAACCCCTTGCCAGAGAAAATGGAGCTCGGGAGGACCACGCACAGCCCTTGCGAGCTCCGTTTTCATTGGCAGAGGCATTGTGGGCCAGCTCTTCGCTGTTTCCAGGGCGGCCCTGTGGACCAGATCTAACCACCTCATGGGCCAGATCCAGCCCATGGGCCTTGAGTTTGACACCCCTGGCTTAGACTTATATACCGCTTCACAGTGCTTTACAGCCCTCTCTAAGTAGTTTAAGGGTCAGCATACTGCCCCCCAAAATCTGGATTCTCATTTTACTGACCTCGGAAGTATGGAAGGCTGAGTCAACCTTGAGCAGATGAGACTCGAACTGCCAAACTGAAGGCAGCCAGCAATCAACCGAAATAGCCTGCAGTACTGTATTCGAACCACTGTGCCACCATGGCTCACAGTATTGAACTCATTTTCTAGGATCATTCTAATTAATCATTCTAATTTTAACACAAAAAAGGGTTTTTAAAAAACATGTGTATGCATATAATTTCAACTATAAGCTTAGGTGGACATATAACACCAATACATTTCCTTTGTCTTCTCACTCACGCCGTGGAACATACTGTATGTCTAGAATGTGATTTAAATTGCATTGATACATAATATTCTATTAAATACTATTTAAATGTTGAAGAACCTCTAGAGTATTATGATACCTTGCTAACATCTTCTTTCAAAAGACAGTGCAGGATGGGCTAAAACTGCAGGGAAGAGTGACTAGCAGAGAAGGAGGGATAAAACAGTTCTCAGCCAGAATTGATAATTTGTGCAAAGTGAGAAATTCAGCTCCTGGGGTTTTGCCTTTGATGGTCTGAGTGAGAGATACCATTTATACAATGTTAACATGGATAGAAAAAAGGAAAGGCTGGTCTTGTCACCTGGACTGCATAAAACTGAGAACAAAGCACAGTGAAGTTCTCACCACAGGGCTGTCCTCCTTAAATACTATTTGGAGACTGCTCCTGATCTAGAACAGAGGTCTCCAACCTTGGCAACTTTAAGCCTGGTGGACTTCAACTTCCAGTCCACCAGGCTTAAAGTTGCCAAGGTTGGAGACCCCTGATCTAGAATGGTTTGTAGCAGATTATAGCTACTATAATATAAAAATACCAATGCTTTCACAATTATACTTATTGCTGCATTGTTTTTCTTTTCAGAACACAATGCAAAGCTCTTTCGATCGACTGCTTTAAAGGACCTATGATCAACTTATTTCAACGTTATGTTGGATGTTCTGCCCAAAGTCTTGGATGCCGTAATAGGAAAAAAATGCATTTTTGATTGCAGGAAGAAAAGATAGAGAAGGGTATTTAATTATCAGTCAGATGCTACTTGGCAAGCTGGTTATCTATGCGGGTAGCCCTCAATGTACGATTACAATTGAGCCCAAAATGCCTGTTGCTAAGTGAAACATTTGTTGACTGAGTTTTCCCCCATTTTATGACCTTTCTTGCCCCAGTTGTTAAAGTGAATCAGTGCAGTTGATAAATTAAGAACACGGTTGTTAAGTAAAACTGGTTTCCCCATTGACTTTGCTTGTCAGAAGGTTGCAGACGATGAACACTGCAACCGTCATAAATATGAGTCAGTTGCCAAGCATCTGAATTTTGATCATGTGACCATGGAGATGCTGCAATGGTTGTAAGTATGAAAAACAGTCATAAGTCACTTTTTTCAGTGACATTGTAACTTTGAACGGTCACTAAATGAACTGTTGTAAGTCAAGGACTACCTTATATTGTCATTCCTATGTTTAGGAAAATCAAATTCCTTGGTGCTTCTCCACCTTTCTCATTAGGTGAATGGTTGTGTTAATCTTTTCTTCTCTTTCCTTTTGTTTCTTCTTAATGAAACAAAAGAGAGCATAAAGGCCTGAATAAATTAATCCTAGGTAGGTTATCTGTAATTACCATGTATGGGACACAATTTTTAGTTTGTAATGTTTTTATATTTTCCACATGTTGATATGTGGCTCACTGCATTTAGAATGGTGGATCACAGTTCATTTGTTAGATGCAAATAGTGTAGATCTGTGTGTGTCTCCATATTTTTAAACAAACTTTTTCTAAATTAACCTATCTGCTGAGGGACCTATAAGGGCATGTTGCATAGAAGCTTTCTGCAATCTGGTGCTCTTTGGTTGTGTTGGAACTACATCTCCCAGAATTCCTAATTCCACATATCTAGAAGGCAACAGGTTGGAAAAGGCTATCTCAATATGTAGAGACAAAGGTAGTGGCCAGGTCTATCCAGAAAATATTTTGAGTTTTTTTTTAAGGCTTATTTGATGGGGCTGCAATCACTGTTCCCTCTAAGGTGTGCGGCTGCGTGGCCGCGCACGTGATGAGAGAACACCATGCAGAAGTTTCTAACTTCCGCCCGGCATTTTCTAATGGGAGAGGCTGCGCGCCTTCACGGCCACGCAGATGAAAAGAGAACGCCGTGCGCCATTTTCAGCTATTACAGGGAACATTGGCTGCAATGCAACACTCAGCTCAAATTTTTCTATGGTAGCTTCTGCAGAGTGATTGTGGTATTTAAGGTGGCTTTAGAAGAAAACTTTCATTGAGAGACATCCAAGTTAGGAACATAGATGTTCCATACATCTATGTCATACCACTTCTTACATTTCCACCCCCCCAAAAACCACACACTCTATCTTAAGCAAGGACTAGTAGTTGTCTTCTGTGTTCTCCATAGTGGTGGATATAGCATCCAGGAATGGGTTGACCTTGTCGTCTAAGCTGATTGGACTGAGTCTGTCAGAGTTGTTGAGGATACGCCTCCGTTTCATTTTGCTGTCACCCTTACAAGAAATCTTTCCAGTCCATTCTTGCTTTAGAAAGAATAAGATGTAAGTTATGAAAGCATGAGGTGTAAAAGATGGTTTCTGGATTTTTCATCCCAACCCTTTAACAGCAGTCATGTGGCTGGAAAGGAAGAGAGAGGATGGCTTAGAATAGAACAGTTGCCAATATTCCCAGGAGTTGCCCAGTTGCCCCTCTCATAAAGATACAATGGGGGATTTTTTTCTCAGCTGAATACAATCCATTTTTTCTCTCAATTTTTCTTTTCCTCACTTCTCCTCCCACACCAAATTTGGTCCTATTCTGTTCAGAGAGTTACCAGTGTCAGGGTTCCAAATAACATCCAAAGCTAAATCAGAGTCCAAGGCAAAACATCCCTCAAAGTTGCAATTTATTAAGAGAGCCATGTTGGCACAGCTGTGAGAAACCCGAATCTAAATTCACGAGGGTTTCTCCACCCAGTTTAAAGTTCATTCCCTTGTCCCCACACCCACAAGTTCACCACGTTGACCATTCATCGTCTGCCAGCGTGTCCTCCACTCCCATCAGCTTCCGGGCAGGTGCTGGACAAAGGATGACATTGAGCATCTAAAAGGAATGTGTTTTGGCTACGTCTCTACAACCCTCATGCAACGGCCCCTCCCAAGTTCCCGCAGCAAGACTATACTCTAAGCATAACAGGTGGCAGGCCAAAGTTGTCATAGATGGCTTTGGCCTGACCACCACTCTGACAGATAGACAGAATCCTGGGCCATTCACATCAGGGGTGGCATTCACTTACCTTCCCTACCAGTTTGCAAATGTGAGCACGCGCACACACACACACACACACACACACACACACACACACACACACACACACACACTTCATTTGCACATGCTGCCTCCGTGCATGCGCACGGCCTTCCGTGCATGCGCAGAGCCTCAAAAACGTGAATAAATGGGACATCATTATGTCCGGGTGGATAGGCGGGGCTAGCCGCAGTCGCCACTACCGGTTCACCAAAACCGGATAGAACTGGCTGAATGCCACCTCCGATTCACATACTTTTTTCCAACATTTTATTGAGTTAGGGGGAATTAAAAAAATTAAGCCACTGCTCAGAAAAAGCCTATTGAGCTGCGGTGGCGCAGTGGTTAGAGTGCAGTACTGCAAGTGACTTCTGCTGACTGCTGGCTGCTTGCAATTTGGCAGTTCAAATCTCACCAGGCTCAAGATTGACTCAGCCTTCTATCCTTCCGAGGTGGGTAAAATGAGGACCCAGATTGTTGGAGGCAATATGGTGACTCTGTAAACTGCTTAGAGAGGGCTGTAAAGCACTGTGAAGCGGTATATAAGTCGAAGTGCTATTGCTATTGCTATTTAGGCAAACTTGTTCCCTTCTTACTCCACAAAGGAAGTTCCTTTCTTGCATTCAAATAATACAGAACGCTACTGGATGACTTTGTGAGTCTCCTTTTACCCCCATTCTTTTGAAATACATATACAACGTTAACACTTCCCAAATTCCACAAAATAAAGCACCCTACACACCCAGGCTGCTGCTTCACCAATGGGCCAGCCTTCTTATTTTTGCAAACTCTGCATATGGGCTTTTGTGGCAAGCTGTTACATCACCCAAAACAGGGATGTTAATTAGATTAACATATCACTATGCCAGCATTAAGATTTGAGTTCTATAACCCCTCCCACTCACACTATTATAGCCTAGCGATCCTGTCATTATCTGGTATTATGAGGCATCTCTCAGGAGGCAAAGAAATTTCATTACTTAATAAAGAAGATTTGGAACTGGTGTCAGAGGAAGGCCTTAAAGGGGAAAAATGGGTTGGAGTGATATTGTGGAGGCTTTTTATTTGCATTATAAGTTTCCCAAACCTCACAGAGTAAGCTCATACATATTGGGTAGTAAGAGAAGAATGCAGGAATCAGATAACCTAGCATTTACTATATTTATTTAGTTCTACAATCAAGGGGTTCCATGCAAAAAGTCTTGAGTGAATTTCCAGAATTATTGAACCTTATTATTAAATTGTAATGTTGATTGTGTCAGTAAGGAAAAATTATTAACTGCGTGGAAGGAAAATATTCTACTGTTTAAGAGAAGGAATAGCAGAGCCTGGGGACAGAATGAAAAGAAGGATCAGCCTAGAATCTCTAAGTATCCACAAATGAACTAAGTCCATCCGCCCTTGAGTGCCATTGACCCTTATCTGATTGTAACCAGTTGAGAAGATTCCTGGGCATAGCCAATAAATCAGCTTAATTGAACCATCATGTAGGAACCTAGTCTTCCATGCCTGATAACTGTGATAATCATATTAAGCAACCAGGATTGGTCCATTCCAATTGAACTATCTGGTATTTTTCATTACATTTAAAACCCACCTTTCCTATAGAAGAGGTAAAGACAGACCCAAAATCACCATGACCCTTTAGACTTGAACTGTGTCTTCCAATACAGGCCAATACTGTTATCTTTTGCACTACACTGGCTTTAGTGTAGCATTCGATTTTTATGGGGGATGCTATAAAGTTTTAATTTAGAATCAAGTTAAAAATTTGGTTGCTTGGTTAGCTAGCTAGTTAGGTAGGTAGGTAGGTAGGTAGGTACATTTACATTTATGTAGCTGACCATCTTATAGCAAACTCTGGGTGGTTCCCACTCGTGATGTAAATAGGTTCTTCTAGCACCGTGATGGCGAACCTATGGCACGTGTGCTCGAAGTGGCATGTGGAGCCATGTCACCTGGCATGCGCGGCATCGCCCGTTCCTCTTCCGGGTTTCTGGCGCACATACACGCATGATGAACAGCTGGCCTTCGTGCATGTGTTAGTGCCGGAAACTGGAAGAGCTGGTCTTCCGTTTTCCAGCATGAGCATGTATGCCGGCCAGCTGATTGTCACATGTGCATATGTGCCGGTAACCGGCAGGCTAGCTTGCCGGCATGCATACGCGCACCGGAAACTGAAAGTTCATTTTCCAGCGCGCGCATGCTCCCTGGGCAGCTCCTCTTCCGGGTTGTGGCCCCGACGAGCGCGAGCGCATTTCTTTTTCGGCACTCGGTGCCGAAAAGGTTCGCCATCGCTGTTCAAGCAGTTTTAAATATTAATGGAAGAATAGAGGGCAAAGAAGTAAGGATTGCTCTTAGTTACTGTCTTCCCACAAATTTCTATATCTTATTCAACACAAAGCATGCAGATCATTTAGGGGTATTTTATGAACTTTTAATCTGTTGGGCATAACTTTGGGGAAAACTTTTACTAGGGAAAATATCATATGAGACAAAGATTCTCCATTTGAATTTTGGACCCATCCATCCTCACCCCTATCCCTGTCCAAGTAGCATTGATATTTTTCTCCTCCATCCTCATTTTTCAGTAGACAAACTACCTATGTTTGGCTTTGGTTTTACTTGGAAAGAATTAAGGGTATGCACAGTTGCATCACAGATATTCTCATTTCATTCCCTTTATTTATTTATTTATTTTATTTATTTATTTATTTATTTTGTCAACATGTGTACAAGATAACAGGTATGATATAAACATAAACAAAAGCAAAGTATGTATAGGTAAAAATTAGACAATAGGGCAGAAGGACAGGGACGGTAGGCACGATGGTGCGCTTATGCACGCACCTTACAGACCTCTTAGGAATGGAGTGAGGTCAACTGTAGACAGTCTAACCTTTGCAATGAAAAGTTATATTTCCTCATTTTTCACATGTGGAAAACAGCAAAGATGTTCAGGAAGCTGTAATTCTGACTCAACTGGACAGCACAAGGCTGGACATGCTTATCTTGCCTCACATACAGTATCAGAGTGTGTAGAGGACAATGGGAAATATATTCCAACAAACATGTTCAATAGTGTTTTTCAAATTAATTCAAGTAGACTAATCTGGAGAGGACTCATGATGTTCCATAGATGGCTTTGGATTCTTGTCCCAATATTGCTGGCCTTCAGATCCTGTAGCTGAAAATAGTTTGCCAATGCAGCCAAAGCCTGGAGCCATCACCGTGTTTTTAGCACAAGTCTATATGTGATACATAATTGATAATAGTTATTCCTGTTATACCCGTCTTTGTCATGCAATTTTAATGAGGATGAAGAAAAAGAGGGGAGGTCTTTATTTTACATCTCCCTCTCTATAAATATGCTGCATTATTAAATGCAGACATTTCCTGCTGTCCCTGCACTTGGCTCTGATCAAGAGCATGCATTGGGTTTTTCAATAAGCTCACCTGGATTGCAGCATCTGAAGCTGTTGGTGCAGCACAGAGCTATTAATGATCCTACCCATAGAGCCATTTGGATAGGCTGAGACCTGTTCTCCCATGGCCATACAGAGAGCTTCACTACTGACAGAGAAGAGGCTTCTTGGAGGTGACTGAGATGAAGACCTAAAAGAAATGGTGATAGAAAAAAAGTAGAAACTTCACACCCTACTGAGGACATTTCTACATCCTCCCTGTTCTCAGCAGCCTTTCCTTATTTTGCTGGAGCACATGAAGCTTATGTTCGTTTCTTATTCTATGCTAACACTTGCAACCTTCAAGAGGAGACTGGACTGCCATCTGTCTCAAATGGTGTAGGAACTCCTGCTTGAGCAGGGGGTTGGACTAGATGACCTACAAGGTCCCTTCCAACTCTAATAATAAATCTAAATCTAAATCTAAATCTAAGTTTTCCAAACTTGTGCTAAGTCATTCTTTTTATGGGTGAAAATTTGAAAATAAATAGTATTTTACAATTTGCAAAAATGACATTTTGTCAATTTGAATGGGATTTAAATCCTGTGAATGATGTGAGGGTGTTGAATATTGGTGGAAGGTGAGACTCAGTGCCCTCCTCTTTTTCCATTTCATCAGGGCACGGGTGTCAAACTCACCACGTCACGTTGCCATCACGTGATGTTTCACAACGTTTTTCCTCTTCATGGAGCTGGGGTGGGTGTGGCCTGTGCGTGACGCATCCGGCCTGTGGGCCGCCAGCTTGACACCCCAGCATTAGGGCATGAAATAGAATAGAATAGAATAGAATAGAATAGAATAGAATAGAATAGAATAGAATAGAATAGAATAGAATAGAATAGAATAGAATTTTTTTATTGGCCAAGTGTGATTGGACACACAAGGAATTTGTCTTTGGTGCATATGCTCCCAGTGTACATAAAAGAAAAGATACGTTCGTCAAGAATCATAAGGTACAACACTTAATGATAGTCCGGGTACAAATAAGCAATCAAATCATATTAGGAACCTGTCAATATAAATCGTAAGGATACAAGCAACAAAGTTACAGTCATAGAGTCATTAGTGGGAGGAGATGGGTGATAGGAACAATGAGAAGATTAATAGTAGTACAGACTTAGTAAATAGTTTCACAGTGTTGAGGGAATTATTTGTTTAGCAGAGTGATGGCGTTCCGGGGAAAAACTGTTCTTGTGTCTAGTTGTCTTGGTGTGCAGTGCTCTATAGCGTCGTTTTGAGGGTAGGAGTTGAAACAATTTATGTCCAGGATGCGAGGGGTCAGTAAATATTTTCACGGCCCTCTTTTTGACTCGTGCAGTATACAAGTCCTCAATGGAAGGCAGGTTGGCAGTAATTGTTTTTTCTGCAGTTCTGATTATCCTCTGAAGTTTGTGTCTGTCTTGTTGGGTTGCAGAACCAAACCAGACAGTTATAGAGGTGCAGATGACAGACTCAATAATTCCTCTGTAGAACTTGATTGCCAACAGCACCTTCTAATCTCTATATGCTGCTACATAGTTTACATTTGCCACCCCCAAATCATGTTTTAGAGATGTACAGGTAGACCTCGACTTATGACCACAATTTAGACCCAAACTTATGTTGCTAAGTGAAACATTTGTAAAGTGAGTTTTTCTCCATTTTATGACTTTTCTTGCCACTGTTGTTAAGTGAATCATTGCAATTAGTAAATTAGTTACATGGTTGTTAAGTGAGTCTGGCTCCCCCCTTGACTTTGCTTGTCAGAAGGTCGTGAAAGATGATCCCATGAAACCGGGACAATCCAACTGTCATAAATATGAACCAGATGCCAAGCATCTAAATTTTGATCATGGGACCATAGAAATGCTGCAACGGTCATAAATGTGAAAAATGGTCATAAGTCACTTTTTTCAGTGCCGTTGTAACTTTGAACAGTCACTAAATGAACTGTTTTAAGTCAAGCACTACCTGCATTGAGATGACAGGTTTCCATAGCTATCTGTTGATGTGACATTCCATACCTCTGAGGGGGCCGGGATTGGAAAAGGCTATTCCAAATAATACTCTGGATTCATATTCTCCATTATGAATGAGAGATCAATTCTCCCTTATTTCAGCCATGGATTAAACAGGTTATTATATCATTTGAAATGCCTCTGCCAATACACCTAAAAAAATGGAGGACAAGGACTTAGATGGACTAAGAAACAGAATCTGCTGACACATGCATTTAAAAAAACAAACAAAAAACAAACAAAAAACAATAGAGGCTAAACCCAAAGGTGCTTTTTCAGGAGGCAACTAGATTATCTTGTTTTTTTTCTTTGAAGATGTTGAAAATGGCCCAACGGGCCAACTGGAAGTTTGGAAATGAACTTCCGGTTGGCCCATTTTTCACCATCCCCAGGCTTCAGGAGGCTTTCCTGAAGTCTGGGGATGGCGAAAAACGGGCCAACAGGCCAACCGGAAGTTCATTTCCAAACTTTCAGTTCGCCCGTTGGGCCATTTTTCGCCGTCCCCAGGCTTCAGGAGGCTTTTCTGAAGCCTGGGGAGAGCGGAAACGGCCAAAAAGAAGGCCGAAAATCAGCTGGCCAGCACGCGCATGCGAGCTGGAGCTGTCATAGGGCAACACCTCGCGTGCCCTCAGATATGGCTCCATGTGCCACCTGTGGCACGCATGCCATAGGTTCCCCATCACTGGTGTAGGGTCTCCTGCTTGAGCGGGGGGGTTGGACTAGATGACCTATAAGGTCCCTTCCAACTCTGTTAATCTGTGATATTGTTCCATTGGCAAGTTGGCACAGTGGGATACCAGCTAATGAGACCAATATTATGATTCCGTTCAGTTATGGCATGAAATTTATATTATTACATTTGCATTGGTCTCTAATTGGTTTCTAAACATATAGGCTTGTTTAGAAAAAGGGAATAAGATTACACAAAATAGAAAACAGGGGAAGCCAGATCAGCTTTGTGGAAGTTCCTTACACCTACCCTTGTGGATTGGTCTCTCTGTTTCAAGTTTTAATCTCTTCCTATGGCTATCCGGAGAGAGAAGCTGTGCCCCCTAAGTATTAAGGTCATACTTTATCCTTGATAAACTGGTGGTGGTGCTTCTCCTGCCTATTCATTTCCCCAGTGCTGTAGGTTTCCATGTGGGATGTTTGCTGTCTTTGAGCCGTAGATATTTGTGATCAAATGCCATCTCTTCAGAAGGTGTCAGTCTCTCATGTTGAGATACTACCGAACACTGCAAAAGGTTCCCTTGATCTGCTTTTGGGCTGGATGCAGAGGAATATTTTGCATTGTGGAGGCCTACGTAGAGCATTGGTTGCCATGGCAACCGTACAACCATTAAAGGAAGATGCAAGAGTGTTGTGCTGTGCCTGGGAGTGGGAAATCATTTATTCTCTGCCATGTTTTATCTGTAGTACCACCAAGTGACAGCTACAGGTTTTTGAGTCTTCCCTTCCTCTTCCTTGGAACTTCATGAAGTGATTCAGACTCCTGCCCTCTATAGGAAGCTGAGCAATCCATACAGTGCTCCAAGAAAAGGCTAACTATGCTCAAACTGTAATCCAAATGTTTACAGCAGCCTGCTCACAATGTGAATGCTTTCAGAAAATGGATTTCTTTAGCAGAGATAGAGAGAGATAATAGTGTCTCTAGCAATGCAAATTAGAAATCTAGTGTCTTTCTTTATTGTAAGAAAACATTATATAAATATCTTTACTATAAATATTTTATTATAAATAAATATTTTTATTATAAATATTTTTATGAATATTATCTATATTATAAAAAGATGTAGAGACTCCGGAAAGAGTGCAGAAAAGAGCAACAAAGATGATTAGGGGACTGGAGACGAAAACATTTTAAGAACAGTTGCAGGAATTGGGTATGTCTAGTCTAAAAAGAATTGAGGCCTTTGAACTATGGTGCTGGAGAAGACTCTTGCGAGTCCCTTGGACTGCGAGGGGATCAAACCGGTCAGTCCTAGACCCGTGGTGGCGAACCTATGGCACGCATGCCAGAGGTGGCACGCGGAGCCATAGAAACTGGCACGCGAGGGTTCCCACCGGCAAACCAGAAGTGCGAAAAAGTGCACTTCCGGTTTGCAGGTGTGCTGTTTTTTGCACTCTGGAGGGTTCAGGGAAGCTCCCTGAAGCTCCGGAATGCAAAAAACTACAAAACGGACAAACCGGAAGTGCACTTTTTCGCACTTCCGTTTTGTCCGTTTTGTAGTTTTTTGCATTCCGGAGCTTCAGGGAGCTTCCCTGAATCCTCCGGAGTGCAAAACACAGCATACCGGCAAACCGGAAGTGTGTTTTTTCACACTTCCGGTTTGCCGGTTTCGTCGTTCCAGGCTCCGGTAAGCCTTTGTGCGGGGGTGGGGGGGGTGTGCGCATGCGCAGGGGGCAGCATGGGGGGGTGTTGTGCGCATGCGTGGGGGGGAGGGAATGGGTGTGGGCACGCGAGCGCATGCGAGCGCACCCCCCCCTTTTTGGCACGCGAGCCAAAAAAGGTTCGCCACCACTGTCCTAGACCCTAGAGAAGATCATTGACTGCTCTTTAGAAGGCCAGATCCTGAAGATGAAACTCAAATACTTTGGCCTAAGAAGGAAGGACTCACTGGAGAAGAGCCTAATGCTGGGAAAGACTGAGGGCAAAAGAAGAAGGAATATTTTGCATTGTTGAGGCTATATAGAGCATTGGTTGCCATGGCAACCGTACAACCATCAAAGGAGGATGCAAGAGTGTTGTGCTGTGCCTGGGAGTGGTTGAGAGAATGAGGTAACTGGATGGAGTTACTGAAACAGTCGGCGTGAGAGTAAATGGACTCCGGGGATGGTAGAGGACAGGAAGGCCTGGAAGAATGTTGCCCATAGGGTCGTGATGGGTCAAACATGACTTCACAACTAACAACAAAAAGTCTAGAAAAAAGAAGGAATGGGGGAGACATGATAGCAGTGTTCAAATATTTGAGGGGCTGCCACAAAGAAGAACTATTCTCCAGAGCACCTGAAGGCAGGACATGAAGCAATGGATGGAAACTAAGCAAGGAGAGAAGCAACTTAGAACTAAAAAGAAATTTCCTAACAGTGAGAACAATTTACCAGTGGAATGGTTTGCCTTCAGAAGTCACTGGAGGCTTTTAAGAAGAGACTGGACAGCCACTTGTCTGGAATGGTATAGGGTCTCTTGCTTGTGCAGGGAGTTGGATTAGAAGACTTCCAAAGTCCCTTCCAACTCTGTTATATTCTTTCTTTAAAAAGCATCTCAGGAAATATATGTCCCCTCAGACCACAAATTAGCTTTCACCTATAGAAAAGTTTACATGCAGATGAGAAACATTCAGATTCCTTTATAAGTAGGATTGCACTCTTGTATTTCTGTTCCATATTCCACCAAAACATGTCATACCAGGATTTTGATGCCACCAGCAACAACTGATGTGTTCTTGGTGGCAGGGTCCAGAGGGATATTTCAGGGTGGTATCATGCCCAGAAAATAAATTACAGGCTGCTTTGATACCCTGTTTGATTTACTTTCTGACACTGGAAGAATCCTGGCAAAGTCAGCTTTGTACATATAGTCGTTAAAGTGGTTAAGATGATGGGTGAAATATGGGCAGAAAAAGAACAAAGCTCTTTGGAGGGGATACATGTTCACGTTTCCTAGACATTGAATTTATTTATGTGTTAATGTGTTTGTTAGATTTATAGCTGATTTTTCTCCAGATATTCAAGGTAGTGTATATACTACCTTCTTCTTCCCACTTTTTCCTATAACAGAAACCTTCAGAGACTGGGATTCATGTTCCATTTACTAAAACAACCCTGTGTCTGTGGCTGAGGGTTAAACCTGGGCTTATTTGATCCTAGTTCTAATCCAATACTTTCAACTTCTCTGTTGCATTGGTTCAAATTTCAGTAAAGTCTGAAACACCTTGCTTTACTTTTCCTTCCATCAGTAAGCATTCTTTTATACAGGAATAAGTGAACGTGATGTTCAATTCATTGGCAGCAAGGTAAGGATCCTAATAATTGAGAATCAAAGCCATGTAAGGCTCCACCTTTCCTCTGCATAACTCCACCTACTGCGTTCTGCTTTTAGGTCACTTTGCAGTCAGGTGGAGCATTGGGAGAGAATTGCAATTTGCTGTTGCCTCAATAATTATTCAATATAGTTTCACAGCACAGTGCTGAAGAATTTGGTATCTACGCTTATCTCACAGGGGCTTCAGAGGAACCGACTCATAAGCTATATGCCAGTGATGGCGAACCTATGGCACGCGTGCCACAGGTGGCACGCGGAACCATATCTGAAGGCACGCGAGGCGTTGCCCTATGTCAGCTCCAGCACGTATGTGCACACTGGTCAGCTGATTTTTGGGCTTCTTTTCGGCCATTGTCACTCTCCCCAGGGTTCAGGAAAGCCTGGGGATGGCAAAAAACAGCCCAAGGGCACAACCAGAAGTTTGTTTCCGAACTTCAGGTTTGACCATTGGGCCATTTTTCGCCATCCCCAGACTTCAGGAGGCTTTCCTGAACCCTGGGGGAAGCGAAAAATAGTTCAACGGGCCTACCGGAAGTCCGGAGGCTTCAATGAGGCCTGTGCGCATGCACGGGGAGGGGGCAGCGTGGGGGATTGTGCACATGCGCGGGGAGAGGGCATTACATTATGGGTGTGGGCACACAGACGCACGCTGTCGTACGCACGCCCTTTTGGCACCCGAGCTGAAAAAAATTCGCCATCACTGCTATATGCTCTCTTTACATGAAGGCATCCCATGGAACCGAGGAGAATGCAGCATAATGCAGACATGGTCAATAATGCTCTTAGTAATGGAGACCCATCATTTTTATCTTTGAAGCAGATTATGCTTGGGCTGCAGAATGCATGCTGTAACCACAGCAGGAAGGAAGTTAGTTCAACGTGTTCAACATTCCCAATCATTTACCTGGTAGGTTTCTCCCAGCGCCCAAGAGAAAATCCAAGTATTTAAAGCTTTATGAAAGCCAACAAAGTCAGGGCCATCTGAAACCCAGGGGTAGGAATCTGCTATTCAAAAACGCAGGTGCTGCAACAAAGAAAGCACACCTCCTGCCTCTTGTTGCAAGTGTGAACAAGATAATGCCTGTTCATAGAGGGAACTTGAAGCATGCTCTTCCTCCTGTCCTTCAAGGCCATCCTTTTGCCTTTTACAATGACCAAGCTATGAATAACTGTAAGCAGGATCTCCTGATCCAGAAATGGGTGCAACTAGCATAGAAGATGGACTTGTGCGAAGGGCCTCTTAGGCACAGCTACTACCTGCTCTAACAGCTTCGAAAACAGAAGCTGTTGAAGAGGGCCCCCCAAATTGTGCACCAGGTGTGTATGGAAGAATGCCATCCCATCAAGAACCAAAGATGGAAAATCTCCAAAAATGGGGGAGGGGGTTGCAACGTCAGCTTCGGTTGAACTGAAGTCAAGATTCTCTAGATTCTCAGAGCCTCCAGATATTAGGAAAGACTAATGGTATTATTTGGTCAACCAGGCTACAGATGTATAGCTGTGTATGCTTAGCTTTTGTATTGAGTTTTTAATTTTTCAGGCTACAATTTCTCATACTTATAAATTCTACTAATCCAATAAAGGATAAGCTTAAGTTTTCTGAATGGACTGGCTAGAGAAGAGGCTATTAGGGTAGATAAGAATAACCTCCATCTTCAGTGGGAATTAATGTTGAATAAGAATTGTTTGGGGGACACAGAAAAAAAAGCTGTTGATTTTATGTCTTAAGTAGCATTTGAGATCCCTTAGAAGCATCTGGTTGTTCATAATGAGAGGATGAATACTGGACTCAATCAACACTTATGTTGATTGAGTAGTTACATTATCTTTACTATGTGATTGTTATTTTAACATTTATTTATTGAGACTGAAAACTATTTAGATAAATTTAAAGTCTTCCAACAACTCTGGGCACTTTACATTACAAATTAGTATAAGCATAAAAGAAGGAAGGGAAGTCCTTTGGAACAGATCCTGAGGTCTCTAGTTATGAATTTTATTTTATAGGCTGAAAATAAATCAGCCTGGTTCTCCTCCTCCCACTAAGACAGAGAGCAAAGGGCAAGGAAATGTAAATCATTACTATATGTGCAAATATAATTGTCTTGTTAAAATAAAGGAGTGTGTTTATTTTTATATGCTCTACTGCAACAGAGACTGTAACAAAACCCATGTGTTTCTGAAACTGAAATGGACTAAGCATGACCAAGCAGAACTTCCATGATTCCTTGAGCAGATGGAAAAGATAGAAAGTTAAAACCTGGGAGTAGAACTGTCAAGAGAATGGACATATAAACCTTTTAACTTTCTTTCCATTCCTTTTCTCTCTCTTTTTAGGTTAAGTAAGCTGATATAGGCACAAGGAGACTTTAAAAAAAATAGGAACTTAATAACATTGCTAAAACAAAGAACAGACTGTTGATGTCAGTCCTTTGTCAACATTTGAGTTTGTTCTTCTTCAACAGAGAAGGAAGAGTTTTCCAAACTAGTTCATTAATTTTTCTTTAGATATTTAGTCAATTATTATATACTTTCAAAGGTGTTCCCCCCCCCCTTCCATGCTTCAATTATATATTTTATGAGAGACATTCAAGGGAGGGAAGGGGAAGGGAAGGGGAAAGTGATGACTGCCAATTGTGAGATTGAAATTCTATTTCTTTTTTAGATATGTCCTATTGTGTCATGCAAAGATCATTTAAAAGGGGCAAGGCTTTCATCACATGATTGTGGCAACCATTTCTGACACACACACACACACACACACACACCTCTGCAGATGGCCCTGCATTGTATTACATAATCGCTGGGTTTTCATAACATGCTGAACTAAGAGGAAGTAGAATTGAATTGTTAGTGGTTCAATGTGTTCAAATCCAGCATTTGTTTTAGCAGGTTAAATGAACCAAATCGTTATACACCAAAATCACCCAATCTTTGTGAACTGAGGGGTGTATTTGGAATGTTATGGCCAAAATGAATAGTGTGTCCAGTTATAAGACACTCGGTTATCAGAAAGCAACCAAAAACACTGAATTTTGATACCATGTTTGCTTTTGCCCTGCAGGGCTCTTCAGAGCTAGGTTGTTTGCTTGGTGGCTCTTATGAAGGATCTCTGCAGGACATTAGAAAACTGCCTTTGGTTCTCTGGGGATTTTCTGCTTACCCTGACATATATCATTTTATTACTTCCATATGAAGTATGGAGTAACATTGAATACTTGTGTAATATTGCAACAAAACTAGCCATTGTATTATTTCAGTAATGTAACTGCAGATAGGTTAAAAGAGATCTGCTAATCACCTGTTCTGCCTTGAAAGCATTTTCAGTGCATCCCAATTGCCAAATACCTTTTTCCCATGAGCAGATTCCAAAGGTAAGTTCAACTCAAGGGTGGGTTCCTCCCGGTTCGGACCGGATCGCCCGAACTGGTAGCAACCCGCTGGTGACGTCACTGTTGGTGCCGTTCCGTGCGCGCCGCCATCTTTTCTTTTCATTTTGTGCAAAGTTTTCCCCTTCCGCGGCTTGAAAAAGAGCCTGCTCGCCCGCCCACGGGTGAATTCTGACCTTTATTTCTTTGCCCGAAGCACAGCTGATGAGCTCCTCAGCTGTGTTTTGGGCTAATTCCTGCTTCTGAGCATGCGCAGAAGCCAAAGTGCACGTGAAACGTCGCGATGCGAACCCGTGGCAAAGGTAAGTGGAACCCACCCCTGGTTCAACTCCTTGCTCGGCAATGAAGCAGGAGACAGAGCAAGCAGTCATTTTCTCCAGCTAAAATGTGAAGGGCAGGATAGCATGTGGGAGCTCATTTGCCTCTGGGCCGGAAGAAACCTTGGTTTCTCAGGAGTTGTTGGGAGTTGGAATTTCTTGTGTGAAAGGCACTCTAGCTGGACTGCAGCCATCAGAAACCTTATACTGCTGTTCTGGAGTGGATAAATAGGGGTAATTGAGATAGCAATAGCACTTAGACTTATATACCGCTTCATAATGCTTTACAGCCCTCTCTAAGCGGTTTACAGAGTTCAGCATATTGCCCCCAACAATCTGGGTCCTCATTTTACCCACCTCGGAAGGATGGAAGGCTGAGTCAACCTTGAGCCGGTGAGATTTGAACTGCTGAACTAGCAATCAGCTGAAGTAGCCTGCAGTGCTGCACTTTAACCACTGCACCACCTCGGCGGAACATCAGAGAATGTTCAGTCTCTGGTATCTCCAAGTTAAAAGATTATCTGGTAGCAAGATTGGGAAAGGACCTTCTAAACTGCAGCCAGTCCAGATAGTTAACTTCAAGAGATAAAGCCAGCTGAGTTTTTTTAATGCTGATTTTTATTTGCATAACCGCAACTGTATTTGGAGAGTAGGTATGGAGGATATCACTGATTACTTATTAACCTCCATCACAAGGCAAATATTATAATTATTTTGTTAATCTTAATCGCAATAACCCCAAAGTAATGAAATATGTATCATGATTGCCTTTTTACTCATGAATCATGGTATTGCAAGTACTTAAGGGCAGCGTTTGCCTTATGATGTTACAATGCATGTTTCATTACTTGCCCCAGTAATGCCTCCTTCTACCTCTGTGGTACTCTGCCATTCCAGTTGGTGAAGATGAATGAGGAAATGCCATGTCTTCATCGTGAAAGACTGGCATCAATCTGTGCTACCCTTCGGTAGTTTTGAGACCCTGGAAGCCCACTAACATCACAACTGCCTTAGTGTAATGCCAAGATGTCAGGTCTGCAAACCACCAGCTTATTTTTAATCTGTCCTCACTGATGTTCTGAGGCACTTTGGTTTGAAATCTACTATGTTATTCTCATGCCTTGTCCTTGGGCAACACAATAGCAGGGATACTGCTGGAATGGCAGCTCTGAGATTTGACCAGGAATATAAAAGTGTGCAGGAGACAAAGGAGAAGGCAGTTTGCAGATGTTCTTCTGTTAATCTGGAGCCACCTCTCTTTAAATTGTACAGTAGACATAATTCGCAACAAGTGGTGTTTGTTCTGTCCCCAGTTACGAACGTATCCAAAAAAACCACTGTTTGAACGAACGTAGTTTAATAAATGAACCACTGCTAATAACTGGCTTAGCAGTGGCAAACACACAAATCAACAGAAGCAATCCTTGCTTGCATCAGTCATCCGCTAATTCGGCTTCATTAGCAGCTGGCGTAAATTCAGTCAGTCTTAGCTCAAAACAAAGGCAATTTGTTCTGGTTATCTCACGTAATGTCCGAATGCTTGGCCAAATGCCCAGGAGTTGGTCTTGATAAGATATCCAACGCAGGGAAAACAGGATTTCACGATACAAGGCACGACAGAGATCTGAGTCTGAACTATTGTTTCCTGCAGCTTTCCAGCTGCCTCTACTGTTCTTAAATAGACTAGGGGAGTGGCCAATTAGCCTCCAGTCTTACTCCTCTTGGCAGCCCTGCGTGCTCTTGCATTCAGGAAAGGAGTAGCCCATCCTTTCTCATCACTGCCAAGAGGTGCTGGAGGTTCCAAAGGCCCTGGCTGCACAGGCTGCTGGTGGGCCATAACACTGTTCGTGACAGGCAGCGTGGGTAAAACAAATATAAAAAGTGTGCCATGGAAATAAATAGCATAGGTATGGTATGTGACAACAATAAAGGTATCCCAAAGGTGCTTTTTCTCCACCATTTAGTCAGAACCGAAGAAGCTTCTTGGATGAGAAGCGAAATGTCTTTGAGGAAAAACAAAGAAAATCCAATTGCCTTTTGAAAAAAATCACCTTTGGGACAGCCATGACCTGGATGACTGAGAATCTCCATAGACATATAACAATAAGGGAACATGTGGCTGGATAGGAGAAAAGCTCTAGCTATCAAGAGTTGCTGCCATAACATATCATTACAGCCCATCACACTTGGTGTATATCTTTATTTTGTCCTCTGCATTATTGGAAAACACTCTGATGTGGTGCACTCTGGTTATTTTTGTCATGGAAAAATAATCATTAGGATCAGGAAAAGCAAAGCAAAACATTCTCTTTACCCATCCTCAAACAGGTATCCCTCTTTTCCCAAGAACTGTCATGTCTTTGATTGTATTTCTAGAAATGGTCTTCGCTTATTAAGCTGGATAGGCTGGTAAAAAGGTATCCAGTGTGACCAGAATAAAAAATATTGCAGCTTGTGCTTGGCCTAGGGGCATAAAGCCAGAAAATAGCTTTGCTCAGATGACAATTTCTAAACTAGTACAGCTTGTCCTTAAAATAGCAACCATCCTCTTCATTTTCTCTCTCCTCTCTTTTATCATCTACAGTCCAATCCTAACTTTTTTAAAAAAATGATATTTAGGACCAAGATCTGCTTGCTTCAATGGAAAGTACATCCCATAAAGCATGTGTAAGCTACTCTAGGAACATTTTCAGAATATGGCTGTTCTCCTCTTTTCCACTTGACCAATATACATAGATACTTTAATGTAGCAAATGTTTCTAAAGGCCTCCTTGACATGAAATCCATTTCCCAACAACTGGTCAATGGGCCTTATGTGGCCCAGTATAAATTAACACTTCCAAAATTTAGCAGCAAGTTGGCTAAATTAGGAAACCTTGATTTTTCAGGTTTTGGGAGAAGAAAAGGGAAAAATATTTTTTTTCTCTAGGAAGTCTTCTGCTCCCTAATCCCTCAATCCACCCCCAAAATCAAAAGACGCCAAAAAATTTCATCATCCCCTTGCAACGATGTTTACTCACCCCCTGAAATGATGACCACCAAATGTCATCTTCAGAAGACATTTTGGGGGCTTTCAGAAACTTTTTAACGCTTCAAACATTTCCTTTGCTGCTTAGGGAAGGATGAAGGTCATTAGGGAACAAGCATGGAAGATTGACTTCTAATTTTTGATTTTTCCATTGAGATACAGTTCTTCTGCTCACTTTTTTCAAATACACACACTTGTTGCTGTGTATGAGGGACAGTTGTCTATTGGCAGGCAGCCTTTTTCATGTTTCTCCTATTACTGATCTTGAGAACCATTGTGGTTCTCACCATTCTATATCAGACTAGGCCTGGGAAAAACTAGGTTCCCAATCATCCACAATGGTCACTAGTGATTTTGGGCAAGTATTTCTCTTATTTATGCTATCAGCGTAATCTATGTGCAGAATTGTTTTGAATGGTGACTTCACTCCATCTCCTAGTTTTGATTTTATTTTCTCTTGCAGCATTGTTTTCTCCATTTCAACGTCACCAATTGTGAATACGATTGTACACACAGTGCAAAATGCTTTTTGAGTGATCAAGGAGTGGAGATATTCCTTATTTTACTGCTCAAGCTTATAAGCTAATCAATCATTTCACAGAACTTTTAAAGGGAAATTGAAACTATTAGGGGGACAATGGACAAAAATCCATTTCACAGATAGAGCAAATAATTTAAAAAATGATTTTTGGGGGGGGGATTTGAGCCACGAGGGAATACCCTCCTCCAAAAAAAACCCCACCACATTTTTCCCTTGTTTTTTTTTTACCACTATAGCAAAGACTCATCCACTTTGCCCTTGCCTAAGAAAAAGACAAAAATAAAAATTTCCCAAACAGGCATTCCCGACATTGCAGAAGTCAATAACAAACTATTTCCTTATTGTTGCCAAGAAGACAACTGAACAAGTTTATCAATTCACCAAGAGTTGAGATGGACTGGAAGGAGACTTCAACTAATGTGCAAAGTGGGGCTTGTGCATGACCAGAATTTTAACCCTATGCAAGCTACGATTCTGTTTTTCTTCTCTGCTGTTTTATTTATTTACATCATTTGTATACCACCAACTCCACAAAGACTCCTTGTGTGGGGGGGAAAAACACCTGAAATATAAAATCCATTAAAATAGCAAAACAATAACTCGCTTCCCCCACCCCCAGCATTCACGTCATAAGCGACTCCCCAATTAATTGTCATAAATTAAAAGCCCTGCAAAAAGTCTCCAATTGGATTGCCTTTTGAAATATTACTGGGAGAGTGCCACCTACAGTTTGGGAGGTAAATTGTTCCATAATAATGGAACGACCTCAGAGAAATAGGTTAATAGAAGTTAATAGAAGTCCCTTCCATTCTGTCCATAACAGAAATCCCTGTTATTCTGTTATTAAATAGCTTACACTTACTCCCTTCTCCCACTCCCTTGATCTCACAAGGAGAGAATTGTCAGAATCCCAATTTGAGATGAAAGCTTCTTGAAAGTTAACAATCCTGCAGGTAACTGGGCATTAAGGCTTTATGTATAATATTAATTTCTAGCATGAGAAAGGAATAGGTCTCAGGGTTCCTACCGGTGCGGTCTAGTGCGTAGCTCCAGTAGGGACCTGCCAATAACCCAATTTGCGCACAACTGCTCCAATACCGTCTCCACCGGGCAGTTGCGCGCGTCGCCATCTTTTTTTCAAATTTTTGGGCGACTTTGCTTTTGCGCATGCGCGGAAGCAAAATCGCGCCAAAATCTCGTGAGGGGATGCACGCACGAGAGAGATTTCAGCGAGATTTTGCTTCTGCGCATGCGTGGAAGTAAAATAGCGCCAAAATCTCATGCGCGCATGCATCCCCTTGCGAGATTTCAGCGCGATTTTGCTTCTGCGCATGCGCAGAAGCAAAATCACGCGAGGGGGTGCGCGCGCATAGCACATGCGCACGAAGCATGAAGAAACGCGGAGCAGCGCACCGATCTGGGTAAGTGAGCAACTCACCCCTGGTCTCAGGATATGGCAGAGAAAAAAACCTAGAGGTAGCTCTCAGTTCTCCTGAATTTACTGCCAACAGTGAGTAGATTGTTCCATTTTATAATGTTCAGTCCTTCACCCTAATAAACTGACAGCTTGGGAGAACAAGTGCAAGAAAAATCCTTCATGTAATACTATAAACTACACAAGTGATTTAGCACACCTATTTTCTATTAAATAAAAGCTTAATAAATTCTCACTCTCTTTTAACACGGAAGTTCTACTTACTTTATTCCATTGGTTCAAACCATGCCAATCTGCCCAAGTGAATTTTCAGTCTCAGCAAAATTTCACAGAACGTTAGTGCGTTCCTGAATCTTCAAGTATCTGACTTTTGAAAAAGGCTTATAAATTAATGAGTAACATTAAATGCTGCTAATACTCATGTATTTATTAAGCTATGTCCAAGGATCATTAAACAGGCACACCAGGTAATTAACTCACTCTCTCTCTTTTTTTTACACACTGGTTCTAAAGAGTTTGCTTGCAAGATAACATATCCCATTGCTTTCGAAATCACTGGAACAAATGCCATGATTAGAAGCAGGACAGATAGAAATTTCTTTGTGGAAAAATGCTGGTACAAATAAGAGAAGCAAATAGGTGAAATTTGGGTCGCAAAGCAAAATTCTTGTCTGTGGTAATGACTTTTTCCCCCTTTTCCCTTTTTCCCTGTTAATGCTCTTTTCTTAGCAGCAAAGTTGTTTGTTTCTTCCTATAATAATCAACAGATTGTACTCAGGGCACTGTGTAAGATAAGAAATTCTGATACCAGTGGAAGGAATTGGACAGGGATGGGTTCTAACTTACCCCTCCGCCAGTCCGCTTCCTCCCATGCCGCGAGGGTGTGCCTCGAGGGCGTGTGCACGCTTTGCGCGCATGCGCAATGCCAAAAATTCCCCCAAAAAAGCCCCCCCCAAAGCCAAAAACAAGATGGTGGTGCATGAGCAGTGCCAGAAACTCAGCTTCTGTGTATGTGCAGAAGGAAAAAAAATCAGAAAAAAAAATTAAAAAAAAAAGATGGCAGCGTCCACAGACCGGCATCGACCAAACCGGCTCCATGATGTCACCAGCGGGTTGCTACCGGTTCAAGCGAACCGGTCCGAACCGGGAGGAACCCACCTCTGGAATTGAAGATAGCCACCATTTGCTCGCAGTGCCTCAGGAAAACCAACCTGAATTCACATAATCCACTTTTAGCTTTGTTAACTTTTTCACTTTGATTTTTACTTTTAACTTGTACATTTTAACCATGTTTTTAGCTGTGCTTTTTAATCACTTTTTTTAACTTTATGATGCTGTTTCTAAACCACACAGAGTCGCTTAGATGAGATAGGCAGTGTACAAATAGTCGCTTAGATGAGATGGGCAGTGTATAAATAAAAAAAATTATTCAATTAATTGTGCTACTAATGATTTCATGAGCCTTCCAGGCACTAGATCTCTATGTCTTTATGACCATAGAGACATTTTGGAGCTGGATTTGATGTCCTATTTGCTCAATGATGCTTCCTAGTTCCTGTTCCAAGTAAGCCAGGGCTGTGAAACTCGCGACCCACAGGCCGGATGCATCATTCACTGGCCACACCCATGCCCAGTTTAGCAAAGGGGGAAAAGTCACGATATGTCATGTGACAACGCCATGATGACGCGAGTTTGACACCCCTGAAGTAAGCCATTCAAACTGTGAAAGGTCTTACTAGAATTTCTGAGAAATACACTTTCCTCAATTCACTTTCCTTTTTGTAAATTCCAAATTGGAAGGACTCATCTCACTATTTTTTTTTAAAGGCTCTCATATTATATCTTCATCATTGTGGTGGCACAGTGGTTAGAATGCAGTATTGCAGGCTGAGACTGCCCGCTGCCAGGAGTTCGATACTGACCGACTCAAGGTTGACTCAGTCTTCCATCCTCCCGAAGTCAGTAAAATGAGGACCCAGATTATTGGGGGCAATATGCAGACTCTGTAAACCATTTAGAGTGCTGCAAAGCACTATGAAGCGGTATATAATTTCTTATCCTACACAGTGCCCTGAGTACAATCTGTTGATTATTATAGGAAGAAACAAACAACTTTGCTGCTATTGCTATTGTCTGTATGTTTATCTTTTTTTTCTTATTTTTTATTAATTAAAAAACAAGAAATAAATAAAAAGGGGCTCCCACCTGAATATGGAAGCAACGTAATAGAATTCTATGTTGCACAGGATAATCCTTGGCACACCCATGATCAATAATCCATGGATATTGATTACCCCAAATTGGAATTGAAATCCACTTGAGAAAGAGCTTAGTACCAGTCTTTCCCTAAATCTGAGTTCTACTTTTGATAGATGGGTGTTGGGGACATTGGATCCAGTGAATGTCTTACTTTGTGAAACCTCACTTGTGCTGAAAAGAACCACATCCCAGTGTCAAATTCATAAACTGGGTGAAAAACATAGTTTAGGAAAGGCTCCACAGGACAAAGTGTTTGCAAACTTCTTTTTCAGCTATGTAACATACCGAATGGTCTGACTTGCTTATTTGGCAGAAAGGTTTTCCCTAAGGAGAACATAGCAAAATGATAGGAATATACACTATGTTCTTTGACATTTGCTTTTCCTTAAGCAGATGGCTGACTGCAAAACTGCTTCTGAGAAAGAAGAAGTGGAAACCCATTATATTTGGGGGTGGGGAGTCAGGTTCAGAACCATAGCTAGCTCAAAGACTAGGAGTCAGCAAATTACTGGGGCACCCTTCTTGTTTGAACCAGCCTGAGCCATGTTGTTTAACTAGGAAAAAATTGGAGAGATGGAAGAAGTTGGGGAGCCTAGCTCTATGTATAGAGATTTGGTTGTTTGACCCAGATCCCCTCTTCTTCCAGTGCCACAGCTAAAGCTCAGCATCCTTCACATTCACAATATCTAGCCTTGAGATCCTTAACTTCTTCCTTAAAAATCAAACTACTATAGAAAACATAGTCAGCTATAATATAGAGCAGGGGTGTCAAACTCAAGGTCCGGGGTCTGGATCCAGCCCACAGGGTGCTTAGATCTGGCCCATGGGGCTGCCCTGGAAACAGCAAAGGACCAGCCTGCGGTATCTCTGCCAGTGAAAATGGAGCTTGGGAGGGCCACAGGCGGCCCTTGCAAGCTCCAATTTCACTGGCAATGGGTTGTAGGAGGCCGTTGCAGCCGAAAACAGAGCTTGGAAGCCCATTTACACTGGCAGAGCCACCACGGGTGCCCCTGACACGAGTGACATTGAGCTGGCCACGCCCACCCTGGCTATGCCGTCCCCAGCCCCCCGAGGTTCGAAACTCGACTGCAGAAAATACGACTTCAGCAACAGAGTGATCAATGCCTGGAATGCAGTACCTGACTCTGTGGTTTCTTCCCCAAAGCCCAAAACCTTTAACCTTAGACTGTCTACAGTCGACCTCACCCCATTCCTAAGAGGTCTGTAAGGGGCGTGCATAAGCGCACCATCGTGCCTACCGTCCCTGTCCTACTGTCCTATTGTCCAAATTTACCTGTACCTACTTTGCTTTTGTTTATGTTTATACCATACCTGTTATCTTGTACACGTTTTGACAAATAAAATAAAACAAATAAAATAAATAAAGAGGTCAAACACAACCCTGATGCGGCCCTCAATGAAATTGAGTTTGACACCCCTGGTATAGAGTAAGATACATATAGGAAATACAAAGTTAGGGAGCAACCGAGAGAAAAGGGGGAACATTGACTTTCCAAATAGATCCAGCTAAAACTGAACTTTGGGTACTCCTCAGTCACAGGTTTCAGATGCTGGTTACATTCTCCAAATTCATCAAAAGTTGTCTATTTAGAAAGAGGCACAGTTTGGCACTGAAACACAATCTTCGTATAATGATTTCCTTCCTGGCATTGTCTGTTGACAGGATTAATGAAGGGAAAAACCTCCTTCCTGTCTGAAACCCTGGGGAGTGGCTGGCAGATCACACAGACTGAGGTGTGCTCTGACCCACCTCTTTCTCTAGACGTGAGATAATGCATGCCCTGAACCCGCTTGCAAGGGTCATTCCTTGCACTTTGGTGTGCAATGAAGATGCATTCAAGAGAAGCAGGGAGCTTAAATAAAGAAGCAGCACTTGAGACTTGGCTGTGCTACTGCCCTGCTGTGCTCATGCGGCTGCTACCTTGGCAATCTGCCCTTTGCAAAGCTGCCGTTCAGACAGTGGCTCAGTGCCAAGGAAACACTTGATGTAGGGCAATTCCAATTCCACCAGCCCCCCCACACCTTCCTCATATGCATCTGTTTCCAAAATGCTCATGGCTGAGTAAGGATCTCTCTCCCCCCCCCTCTCTCTCTCCCTCCCTCCCTCCCTCCCTCCCTTTCTCTCTCTCTCCCTCTCTCTCTCCTTCTCTCTCCATCTCCCTCCCTCCCTCCCTCCCTCCCTCTCTCTTCCCCCCCCATCTGTGTGTGCCTGCACTGATAGCAGACTTAACAGCACCTGGCTGCTCTTGTGTGCATTGACATTTTCAGCCAGCTGCAGAATTGCCACTTAGAAATGGATTGTTTCACTTCATGGATTCCATTACTAGGTGCTCTGTCTGTAATACTTCAGGTGTGTTACAAGTCTTGAGCAATGTGGGTACATTTAAAACATTCACATACAATAATAAGTACAGCATATATCATAGGATACCTAGCTTTCAAAGTTTAAAGCAGCCAAATATCAGCTAATACCAGTGGAACAATTTTACTATTCCTCAATCCTTCAGTAAATTTCCAGAGAAAGGATAACTTACCCTAAAACTGAAACTGAGCAAAGCTCATGAGAAAACCTAGCTTACACTGAAGGCATGAAAGCAACTATAAATATAAAGAGTCGTGGTGGCGCAGTGGTTAAAATGTAGTATTGCAGGCTAATTCTGCCAACTGCCAACTGCCAGCAGTTTGATTCTGACCAGCTTAAGGTTGACTCAGCCTTCCAGCCTTCCATCCTGGGTAAAATGAGGACCCAGATTGTTGGGGGCAAGATGCTGACTCTGTAAACTGCTTAGAGAGGGCTGTAAAGCACTGTGAAGCAGGATATACGTCTAAGTGCAATTGCTATTTTCCAGACTGGTTTATTCCCAAGGTTAGTATCCAAAAATCGTGGCTTCTGAACATGGATTTTCTATCTAGCTTTGCCTTTATCTAGCTGTTACTCCTTCTGTGATTGTAGCCATACTGTTGGGTTACTACAAAGTCACACATAAGGAACAAGTGTTCCATAATTATCTTTTTACTTTGACCAACAAGGTGGCCTGGGGAAGCCTTCAGATAGGCCCTTGTATTCAATATTACATTATCTCTGAAGGTACACTGACGCTAGTGTTCCACGCTGAATGTGTGTAACCCACTTAAGGTGGTAGCCACTATCATCTCACATCAGTGGTGAGTTTTCGGTTGTCTCCTTCAATTCATTCTCATACAATGGAAATCCCAACACACCTTCTGCTGTGCAATGCTTTTAGAATACGAACATTGCTTCATTTATGCTTGCCTCCTGGCTCTGTTCTTCCTGCGAAAGAAAGCAGAAGGCAGGGGGATCAATAGCTCTAATACAAAACAAAACAAAACAAAACAATGAGAAAACAGTTATTTATGAAATTGATCAAGGTCTGTCTGCTGGGTGGCTAACACGCTTCCCACAGATGCTTTCTTTCCTGCTTCTTGGGCTTTGTGACCTACCCACTTTATTGTGTTTCAATTATTTCATTAACAAAGAAGAATTCATTGCAAAGGAAGGCCCCAGCTTTACACACCTTTATTTCCAACAATGCATTTGGTCTTGCATACAAAAGCATTCTAAGCACACAAAAAACGGTAGAGAGTTGCACTTCAGTGCTTTGTTTTGAAGTGTGCCCACTCTCCTGACAAAAGGCAGAGCCAAGCTTCTTAGCTGGCTAGAGAGGTATTGAGGAGCAAGCCAATATCTTTACTTTCTGGAATGCCTACATCAACTTCTCACTAGTCCAGCTGTTTCTGCTGTCCCTGGAAGATTGGAGACATCTAACTAATTTAGAGCATTGTTCTATGCCCAGAAGAGGCTGGCCTCTGGGTTATGAGAGAATTAGAATAGAAACAGTCCCCACCCCACCCATCCCCCTCCATGCCATCACTCTGCTAAACAACTAATTAGCAATAGCAATAGCAATAGCACTTAGACTTATATACCGCTTCATAGTGCTTTACAGCCCTCTCTAAGTGGTTTACAGAGTTCAGCATATTGCCCCCAACAATCTGGGTCCTCATTTTACCGACCTCGGAAGGATGGAAGGCTGAGTCAACCTTGAGCCGGTGAGATTTGAACAGCTGAACTGCTGAACTAGCAGTCAGCTGAACTTGCAGTGCTGCTTTTAACCACTGCGCCACCTCAGCTCCTTCAATTCCCACAACACTGTCAAACTACCTAGTAGGGCTACAATACTATTATCCTTCTCATCTTTCCTATTATCTATTTCCTTATCTTCTTATGACTATAACTTTGTTGCTTGTATCTTACAACTTATATGAATTGTTTTATTTAGTATCCTAGTATGCTTTATATTGATTGCTTATTTAGTATCCTATGGCTATCACTGAGTGTTGTATCTTATGACTTATGAAGAATGTATTTTATGATTATAATCATGATTTATCACTTATTGTTTGTATGTACACTGAGAGCTTAAGCACCAGAGACAAATTCCTTGTTTGTCCAATGACACTTGGCCAATAAAGAATTCTAATTCTAAAATAGCTTATGTTCCTCTGCAACTGATAATTCAAAATATAGCAATAGCACTTAGACTTATATACCGCTTCATAGTGCTTTACAGCCCTCTCTAAGCGGTTTACAGAGTTCAGCATATTGCCCCCAACAATCTGGGTCCTCATTTTACCGACCTCAGAAGGATGGAAAGCTGAGTCAACCTTGAGCCGGTGAGATTTGAACAGCTGAACTGCTGAACTAGCAGTAGCCTGCAGTGCTGCATTTAACCACTGCACCATCTCGGCTCTTAAATATGCTACCTCTTAATTCATGAGGCAGTGTATAGTCCATCTGCAATCATTAATAGTCTTTTCTTTTATTGGCCAGTGAATGTCACTATGTGTAATTGAGGCAAAATCACATATTCTCCATAGTGGGTGGAGCTAGCCTCCAAGGATGGGTTAAATCAGCCCTCTAGCCAATAGGACCGAGTCTTAAAAAAGGTATAAATAGTGCCCTTCCAGATTGGCACCCCCTCTTTTAATCTCGGTCTGTAGCCAAAAGGCATTGTGCTTTTCCATCCTTGGAGGCCAGTTCCACCGCTATTGATCCAGACTTCTATCTCATCTTCTGTGAGTCAACTTAAAATTAACATCATAAGTCTCCCCAAGTGACAGCTGTCAATCCTTGGGTTGAGCGCAGCTCAGGCGGACGCCTGGGCTGCTTCCATAGGTCCCAGTTGGGGTGGCTGCCTCACTGGGGCGAACTTCGCTGCTCGTCGCTCCCTCAGCTACCTGTCATCTACTCGGGGGGAAAGCCAGAAAACGCAAATTGATAAGCCGCAGAAGCCCGGCGCTTGGGCGGCCATCGGCTTTCTCCCCCCAGCTGGAGCACTTCCTCCCATAGCCGGTTGGGCTCCTCAGCTCGCATTCTGGCCGCCCCCAACAGATAATTTCATGTCAGGCCTACCCGTTCCTGCCGCTTTGACCGACGTTCCTGTCCGGCTGTTGACTTCAGCAGGCCGCTCGAGCGCTCCTGTATTGGCGGGAAGAGCCGTTACAAATTCGGCCTCCGGTGATGTCACCGGCAGCCATTTTGAACTCGACGTTCCTGTCTTCGGGTTGGCTGATGCTCCGCATAGGTTCGCTGCGAGCCCTGTTTGCTGCAGAGGAGCGCGCGCACGCGCTGTGAGCCTTGCCGCCGCACCGACCTCCGGGAAGTTCTCCTGCCTCCAGATTGGCTGGCAACCATCAGAGCTTCGCTGCGAGACCTCTCTGCCGGCGAGGAGCGCGCGCACGCGCTGTGAGACCCGGCTGACGAACCAGCCTCCGAGCATCAGAGAGCGTCGGAGATCGTCGCTGGAAGCAGCCTAATAAAGTCTTTACCTTGCCAGGCATGGCTGAGGGGGCTAATAAGGGCAAGGCCAAGTCAAAAACCAACAGGCCTTGCCCACCCGAGGAACGAGAGGACCCACGAGCTACCAATGATAGCAGGGACAGGTCCCCCCTAGGCACCCCCCCCCCGCCTCCCAAGACAAAGAAGACCTCCAAATCATCTTCCAAGGGGGATGGCCACAGGGGATCCATGAAGCCCTCCTCTGGGAGCGCAGGGGCAACACATCAGGGCACCCCCCACTCTAAGGGGACCCCAGGCCCTACCCACGGGGGTACCAAGCAGGCAGGCCAGGGGCATACACATGGTCATGCCAACTCACCTGGTAATGTCTCCCTCGACAGCCCGACCATCCACCTGCGCGAGGGAGACGTGTGGGGTGCCCCGGGGGCCACCGAACAGGTCAGTCACCGCAGGGCCTCCTCATCCGTCCATGATGACCCGCTAGAGGATCCAGCGGTTCAACAAAGAATGGATGCGGCCATCAAACGAGGTATCAAGGCCGCAGTTAGGGCCATGGCGCATTCTTCTCAACCACCCGCCACACGCAGAGCCGACTCACCACCTCCGATCCCGGCTCCTGTGTCTTCTGATGAGCTGGAGGTGGATGACTATTCTCTCCATAGTTCGCCCATCCCTCTGGGTGACCTGGAGAGAGAAGAGGGCGAACTTGACGACAGGCAGGTGGGCAATGAGCATCTCCAGCCCCAACTGTCTGAGGACGAGGACTTGGCTCCGGAACCATCAACGTCCACCGCCCTCTTCCACCCCAGCCTCTTTCGCTCCCTGTTGCACAAAGCACGAGCAACAGCTAACATTCCTCCGTCTGCAACCGACCCTCCGGCCACGACGGATCAGGGAGACCCAATCTTTGGCGAGGCTGCCACTTCCCCCACGGAGGTAATTCCAACTCCAAAGCTCTTCGTGGAGGCAGTCACTAAGCAGTGGCAGTCTCCCGCCACGGGACCTTCCCCTAACAATTTGGACAAACGTTATTTTAACGTTTCCTCTCAGCTGGCCCAGCACCTACCGGTTCCCGAAGTTGACCCGCCGGTGTTGGCTCTCTACTCCAACGCCCCCGTTCCGGGAGACCCGGATGATTTGCTTCGCCCAGAAGAACGTCGTACTGAGTCCATTCTTCAGCGGACTCACCAGGCGGCTGCCTGGGCCGGTAAGGCATCTACAATGGCCTCGTTCTTTTGCCGAACCTCTCTTAAATGGCTACATGGTCTGCAAGACCACATCCCACAGGCAGACACTAGGGCACACCAGGACATAAATAAATTAATCGCTGCTGCCCAGTTTACATCGGACACGACGCTTCAAGCGGGGCGTTTTGCGGCCAGAGCAATGGGAACGGCCGTCGTGGCCAGAAGGATGCACTGACTCCCCAGCTGGCCGGCTGACCTGCACCATAAGTGGAAGCTGGCCGCTGCCCTGATTTCGGGTCAGTCACTGTTTGGTCCTGCTCTAGATCGTATAACTACAGAGACTAAGGATAAAAGGAAAGTACTCCCCTCATACACCAAGAAACCCCCTAATAGGGCCCCTCCATACCGTCGGGGTTCCAGGGCGACAGAGGCCCCTTATAATAGGTACCAGGGTCAATATTCATCCGGCCAGGGGCAGTATGGGAACTCACAGGGCCAGTATACGGCCTCTCAGGGCCCGTATGTGCCACGACAGCGCTCGGCTGCTGACAGGCCATTCCAGGGTGGGCAGTCCAAATGGCCCTTTAGAGGAGCCGGTGGTCGCCCTTACCGCCGGTACAAGTGAACCTGATCCGGTCCCTCCCATTGGGGGTCGACTGGCAACCTTTGCCAGTCGGTGGGAGGAAATCACCAATGACGCATGGGTTTTACAAACCCTGTCGTCAGGACTATACCTCGAATTTATCTCCACCCCTCCGAGGTTTTTTCTCTGCTGCCCCTTGTCTTCCAACCTTTCCAAACGGGTCCTCATAGATCAGGCCATCCGGCATCTGCTGGAGATTCGAGCCATCCAGCAGGTGCCTGAGGACCAGCAGGGGCAAGGTTTTTATTCCATCTTATTTGTGGTTCCAAAGTCCTTGGGGGGATGGAGAGCAATTCTTGATCTAAAACGCCTTAACAGATACATGAGGTACAGAAAATTCAAAATGCACACCCTGCAATCAATTCTGGCGGGCATCAGGCGCGGTGACTTTCTCGCCTCAATTGATCTCACGGAGGCCTACCTCCATATTCCAATTCACACATCTCATCGCCAATTCCTCAGATTTTGCTATGCAGGGGTGCACTATGAATACCAGGCGTTGCCCTTCGGCCTGTCATCAGCGCCAAGGGTATTTACCAAGGTTCTGGCCGCCTTGACAGCCTATCTCAGGACTATTCCCGTGCGTGTTCAGTGTTACCTGGATGACATGCTCATCCAGTCCTCTTCCCTGTATCAGGCACAGCAGGAAATCCAGGTAACCCTCAACACACTTGAACACCACGGGTTCCTCGTTAATTTGGGTAAGAGCCAGCTGTCCCCCTCTACCAGGGTTACCCACCTGGGGGCCATTATTGACTCTCTGGAGTGCAGGGTCTACCTGTCCCAGGAACGGAGAGACAGCATATTGGAATTAGTCCAGCATGTTCTGGCCCAAACAAGGGTGCCCCTGAGCCAGCTGTCCTCCCTCCTGGGGAAGATGATTTCTGCGATACATATCGCCCCATGGGCACATCTGCACTCCAGAGACCTTCAATGGTTTCTTCTCCCCTTCCAGCGGGCAAACCGAAGCAACTCCCCAGCAAGGGTCCGGATTCCGATGGTGGTCAGACGGTCCCTCCAATGGTAGTCTTCGCCCGCCCTGTGCAAGGGCACCAGCTTCCTGGAACCGCAGAGGCTGACGGTGACAACCGACGCCAGCACCACGGGCTGGGGGGCTCACTCCGACTCCCTGGTCACACAGGGAACCTGGTCCAGGTCGGAGCAAACTCTCCCCATAAATTTATTAGAGCTCAGAGCAGTCAGGTTGGCCTTGGTCCAGTTTCAGAACTACCTGCAGGGTGCTCACGTCCTGGTCTTAACAGACAATGTGACGACGAAGGCCCACATAAACCGGCAAGGGGGGACCATCTCCAAGGCCCTCATGAACGAGGCCTTGTCACTGGGACTCTGGGCAGAGCGTCACCTGCAGTCCATCGCAGCAGAGCATATCTCCAGGGTGAGCAACACGACCGCAGACTGGCTCAGCCGGAACACCATCGATCTGGCAGAATGGTCCCTACACCCGGACATATTTCAACAAATAGTGGAGCGATTCGGTCTGCCGGTCATGGACCTCTTCGCCACCCCGGAGAACGCCAAACTGCCCAGGTTTGTCACCAGATTCCGGACTCAGGGTGCGGAACACACGGACGCTCTCCGCTGCCAATGGCCACAAGGGCTTCTGTACGCCTTTCCCCCCTCCCGCTGATACCCAAGGTCATTCGGAAGGTCCTACTGCTGAGAGCGGAGATTATCCTTCTGGCCCCCCACTGGCCCAGGAGGACCTGGTTCACGGACCTTATATCCCTGTCCGCGTCACATCACTGGCGGATCCCGCCGACAGAGTGGTCGCTTGCCCAGGGGTCAGTACATCATCCAGAGCTGCACTGGCTACAACTGACCGCCTGGCGCTTGAGCGGCTCACTCTGCAACACCGTCTAGTTCCGGACGATATCTCCAGGATCATGCTGGCCTCTAGGAGGCCATCGACGGAACACATCTACTCTGCCACCTGGCGCACATTTTGCCTCTGGTGCGCACAGGTGGGATATTCGCCTGTTGAACTCTCTATCATCAACATTATCCAGTTCCTGAGACAGGGGCTCGCCAAAGGTCTCTCCCCTAACACCCTGCGCAGACAGGTGGCAGCTCTCTCCACGGTTCTGTCCTGTCAGAACCTGGATTCTCTTTCTGCTCACCCGCTTCTGAAGCAATTCCTCAGGGGGGTTTCTAACTTGTGTCCACAGGTGGTGCACAGATTCCCCACGTGGGACCTTACCAAGGTACTATCCGCCTTGACAGTGGCCCCTTTCGAACCCTTGGACGCTGTTCCCCTGTCCCATCTGTCCTATAAGGTGGCGTTCCTCGTAGCAATTACTTCAGCCCGCAGGATATCAGAACTCGCAGCTCTGTCAGTTAGGGAGGACCTGTGTGTCTTCCATGGAGACAGGGTGGTCCTACGCCTAGACCCTGCCTTTGTACCCAAGGTAAATACGCACTTTCATAGGGCACAGGAAGTTATCCTGCCTGCGTTCTTTCAGGACCCATCCACTGACTCCGAACGGGCATGGCACATGCTAGACGTTAAGCGCGCTCTTGACATTTATTTACCGCACACGTCTTCTCTTCGACATACAGAAACTCTGTTTGTGACATTTTGCCCCTCTTCCCCGGGATGCAAGGCTTCTTCCGCTACGATTGGTCGATGGATCCGGGCAGCCATCTCCCTGGCGTACAAACATTTGTCCTTACCCAGACCAACGGGCCTAACTGCCCACTCTACCCGTAGTGCGGCCACCACAGCCGCATGGAATGCTAGAGCTTCTGTCACCGAGGTCTGTAGAGCGGCCACCTGGTCCTTCCTGACACCATTTGTCCGGCATTACAAATTGGACATTTATGCCTCTGAGGAGGCGGACTTTGGGGCAGGTGTTGCCAGCAAGCGATCTTCCCAGCCAGGTCAGTTGAGCCCACCCTAGGGACGTCAAGCTTTGGTATGTCCCATCCTTGGAGGCTAGCTCCACCCACTATGGAGAAGGGACGTTGGTACTCACCTGAGACGTCCTTTCTCGTAGGGTGGAGCTAGCCTCCAAGTCCCTCCCTCGCTCTGGGCCTGGCTGGGCAATTGATCCATTCTTCTGTATATAGTTATTCAATTCTCTGACCTGGGATACATTCCCTTATATATAGTTATAACTTCTCTAGTCGATTTTTTGTACATTGTTAATAAATTGTCTGGTTGTTTTGGAAAAGCACATTGAGTCTGACTTTATCCCTCGATCAAAAGAGGGGGTGCCAATCTGGAAGGGCACTATTTATACCTTTTTTAAGACTCGGTCCTATTGGCTAGAGGGCTGATTTAACCCATCCTTGGAGGCTAGCTCCACCCTACGAGAAAGGACGTCTCAGGTGAGTACCAACGTCCCATTTCCCTATGCCTGCTCTGAAAAACCAAGTGATCTGCCCTATATTTCCTATAATTCTCTTATATGGAATAATTCCAGTTTCTGTTTCTTTAGCTACTTGCTCTACGCCAAAATAATTAATAATATCTCTATCACGTCCTTTCTTCCTTGCATTTATTTATTTATTTATTTATTTATTTATTTATTTATTTATTTATTTATTTATTTATTTACTTACTTACTTACTTACTTACTTACTTACTTACTTACTTACTTACTTACTTACTTACTTACTTATTTATTTTGTCAAACACGTGTACAAGATAACAGGTATGAACTTTATGAACTACATTTAGATCAGATCGAAGGCGACGTAGCTCTAAGTTGTCTAAGCCTAAAATTTCAAGTCTGGTGGAATAAGGAATTCAGTTGCGAGCAGAGGAGTGGAGAACTCTTCTTGTGAAATATTTCTCTCAATTGTATTGTTTCCTAAGCTAAAAAGCCCAAACCATTCCTAATGGGGAGCAGACAAAACAAAGGACCAAAATATAAAGGAGGACATGTGGAGGTGAATAATGATAAAAGAGAATTGGCATCCTTTTCCTCGTTTGCCTTTTTCTCCAACTCCCCTTCTCAAACTCATAGCCATATAGAAAGGTGATTGTAGTGATGTTGATGTTGATGATACTTTCTTACTAGACAGAATTTGAGGCATATGTTTGCATGGTCCAATAATATCGAGAGTTGGTAGAAGAGAGCTGTAGGGAGAAAGAAAGTGTAACTGATAAATTATACTATATATGGGCTTTCCTTAAGGATATCAGGAAGCCTCAATTGTAGCTAAATAAAGCAAGAGGGCTGCTAACTGGTGCCTAATATTGAGAGTGTATTACATCTGTGCTTGAGAAACTTGCAGTAGCTGTCCATTTTTTCTTCGCATGCAGTACTTTAAGGTATGCTTTTTTAATCTACAAAAATCCTAAATAGATTTAGGCTTGGTTGTCTGATGGAAGTTTGATCTCCATATGAGTATGTAGAAACATTAAGGTCAGCAGGAACATCCCCATTTTGGAATCTAATTCTTCAAGGTCCATCTTTCACACACATAGCAGAGAGTTTTCTCTTATGATATTCCCAAGGATATGCTCTTCCAGAAGTTATGCTCAGGCCACAAACTCTTTCTCTTTTTAGGAAAAGGGTCGAGAGTTTCTTCTTTAGCAAGATCTTTTGACATTTTAATTAGCTTAATCGTGATTTTATCTGTTTTTAATGACATTTTAAAATATTAAAACAAGTTTGTTTTATCCATAATTGAATGCCATGTGGGAATAAATTGTGTGTATGTATGTAGGTATATAGGTATATAGGAGCCGAGGTGGTGCAGTGGTTAAAAGCAGCACTGCAACCTTCAGCTGACTGCTAGTTCAGCAGTTCAGCTGTTCAAATCTCACCAGGCTCAAGGTTGACTCAGCCTTCCATCCTTCCGAGGTGGGTAAAATGAGGACCCAGATTGCTGGGGGCAATATGCTGAACTCTGTAAACCGCTTAGAGAGGGCTGTAAAGCACTATGAAGCGGTATATAAGTCTAAGACAGTGGTTCCCAACCTGGGGGTCGGGACCCCTTTGGGGGTCGAATGATCATTTCCCAGGGGTCGCCCTGGCATTCTCAGCTCCCACCACCACCACCACAAGCCTGGCCATATCGGCTCAACTCGCCCAACCCCTCCGATTGGTCGGGAGAGGTGCCATTCTGTGAGAGGTGTTTGTGACGCCTGGCGGCTGAACTTTGACGGCATCAGCTAAGGTGCGGGATGTCGCAAGATTGCGTGCTGGAGAGTACAAGGCAGTGCTTAAGACATCTGTGGCTGCCCCTGTCTCCTGCTCGCAGTGGCAGTTTCTTCCCGCTGGTGTCGAAGGGAAAGGGAGTCACGGGAGGGAACGGCCAGCAAACAAAGAGGCAAACAGGGAGGGAGGGAAGAGAGAGACTGAGAGATATTAGCGCAGGCCTAGCCTGATCATACAACCTCGGTGCTGAGGGCGCCACCGCCAGGGGCAGGAGGAGCTAAGCCGGAGGGAACTGGAGAAGGAGGTGGTCCCGGAGCATGGTCCATCACCGCCACCCTGCTCCGTATGATTTGCTGGAAGTTTATCTGATTTCTAGTTTTTCGACACTGCAGGCCACAATTTCTCAACCTCAACAACTTGAATATACCTGGACTTCAACTCCCAAAATTCCCTAGACAGCTTTGCTTTGAATTCTGGGAGTTGAAGTCCAGGCACCTTAAAAGTTGCTGAGATTGAGAAATATAATAACTTGATAACTTGTTGGTTATCAAGTCTAAATACAGAAGTAGACTTGTTGTGGAAGATGATATTCCTTGTGCTCTTGCAAAGACTGGCCCGAGAATTTCTAATCTGGCATAATTACATATTGTTTTTGTGATTAATTGCTATGCTTTAATTATGTTCAATTTGTAACAATGAAAATACATCCTGCATGTTAGATATTTACATTATGATTCATAATAGTAGCAAAATTAGTTATGAAGTAGCAACGAAAATAATTTTATGGTTGGGGGTCACCACAACATGAGGAACTATATTAAGGGGTCACGGCATTAGAAAGGTTGGGAACCACTGGTCTAAGAGCTATTGCTAGTGTGTGTGTGTGTGTGTGTGTGTGTGTGTGTGTGTGTGTGTGTGTGTGTGTGTGTGTGTGTGTGTGTATTGTATGTATGTGTGTATGTATATGTATGTATGTATGTATGTATGTATGTATGTATGTATGTATGTATGTATGTATGTATATATGTAATTAAAGCCTCTTTACCTTACTGTTACTTTTTGTAAAAACTGCTCCTCGTTTTGGTTCTTTTGGAAAGATTTGGACTTTAAAAAGTCCCAATTCAGCCCTAAAGGTTCTTCATGTTCTGCAAGCAGAAAACAACAACAACCAACTTTCTGTTCCACTCCAGTCCCTGTCATTCCCCCTGTCAGCTGTTTACTGCCTGTTCACAGCATGGATTCGGGCAGCTAATTGTGTAATAGATGATCTTGTTTGTTGGGCTTATTGTCAGCCTTGTTAACCTCCCATCAGGGGTTTCTTTCATTTCTCCCTAACTGCATTGTGCCTCTGGTTTAGCTATCCTGGCTTGGGGCCTTTCCTACATAGTCATTTATTTGCGCAAAGAGGCTTCTTCTTAATTCTCATTTGTGGTGCCCAATTTACCAGGTCTATCTTCAGCCTTCCCCAGCAACACCTACCAGAGTGTGAAACTCTTATTATTCATAGCCAAGCTTTTCCCATGCCACTTTTATATGCAAGTCCAAAGCAATTGCTGCCTGAAATCTGTTTGGGCACAGGTCACAATTTGAATTATTTTAGTTGGACAGTGAGCATAAAGGGGCCTGTTAGTATTTAGGCAACTGCTAGTCCAGGATCCTGTTTTAAAAGTGAGAATCACAATTTCTTAGAAGTTGAACATGGGCATAAAAAGCTTCTACCATAGTTTGTCTAATATTCTGGAAGCATACTGGTTCTCAATAAGGAATATCAACAAATTTTGTTTTATTACCATTTTTAAGCAGATCGTCCAAATGTTCATATCTTGAACTACTTTGTGGATTGGGAGTCTTGTTATTGTTATTTGTTATTCAGTTCTCAGCTGAAATATTAAAATATATCTACAAAAAATGTGTGTGTTTGGGTGTGCACATGCACGCTCTTTCACTTCACCAAAACCAGAGTACAAAAGACATAACTCTGTACTAAAACAGAGTTGCTTGCTTCAAAAAGACTCCAGGTTTGTTTCTGGACAATATTTATTTAAAACCTTCTCAGGCGTCACATCTGGAAAAGAAGTGATTGCTGCCTAAATGGTCTACTGTTGTTTTCAGTGTAAAATAATTTCAGAAGGGGAGAATCTGTACTTCTTCTCCAGATGTTGTTGAGATCCCCAATTCCCCTCATTTTTGCCAGCCTGGTGGTCATCAGAGGTAATGGAAACTGAGTATTTGGAGGTTCACTGGTCCTTCAATCCATTGCCTTGCAGAGAACCCTTCCCAAATGAGCGTCTTTAACAACACCATAATCAGCTTTTGTAAAGAGCAGTTTTTCTACAGTTTTTTTAAAAAAACTTTTCCTCTATAACAGGTATTTGTATATGGTATGTAATGTAAAGTCAAATGAGGGCACTATAGTATGAATGTTCTTGCACATGTTGTACGCCGCCCTGAATCCCCAGGGAGCAGGGCGGCATATAAGAATCGCTAAATAAATAAATAAATAAATAAATAATAAAAAATAAAAAATAAAAAATAAAAAATAAAAAATAAAAAATAAAAAATAAAAAATAAAAAATAAAAAATAAAAAATAAAAAATAAAAAATAAAAAATAAAAAATAAAAAATAAAAAATAAAAAATAAAAAATAAAAAATAAAAAATAAAAAATAAAAAATAAAAAATAAAAAATAAAAAAAAAGATTGGAAGATCAGATTGCATAAAATCCACGAATGAGCCAAGAGTTTCATAATTAAAAAAACAAAGCTTGGCAAGAAATATTCCAGTTTAAATCATTGACTCATCCTGTTGATTGTTTATTCTAACATTCCCCAATATTTTGCCTTTCAACCGACAATGCTGCCAGTTAAAGCTGAGCTGTGCTGAATTATAGCACCACTTTACTAATGCTGGGAGAGGCAAGCATGACTTTAAAATATGATTAAGTCTGGAGGGTCTTCTCTCAATATTTTCTAACTGAGTTGTTGCTTTTAAGAGAGGGTAACCAGAACTATGATAGTTATTCCTACAAATGGCCTTCAGGGAACAGCTGCAGATCAATAAATTCAGGGACTGATGCTTCAATATAGGATTTTGCGGTTCATATTGTAAGTCTTCTCAACATCTAAGTTGTGAAGTCAGACTGTATAAACCATCTAGTTCAGTTCTATTAAGTTCAAGGCTTTCTGAGAAGGCTACTTGGACTGCAAAATCCATGTGACCACCAGGTGACAGCAAAGAGTTATTCTACCTGGGAGAAACCAAAGATGGAACCTGGCAGTAGTGGGTTCTAACTGGTTGCTACTGATTTGCGCGTGCGCAGAAGCGTCCCGGGTGAGTGGGCGGAGCCTCCTGCTGCCGCCACCGGTTCACAGAACTGGGCCGAACTGGGAGCAACCCACCGCTGGAACCTGGGATCATGCAAAGCACACAGTCAACTATTCAGCTACAGTGATAACTGACATTCCATATGCCTGGATACAGTGCAATGTAATAGAGATTCAGCATTATCACCATGGCCATAAAATGTTTCAGGTCTGCCATATCATATATTACATTTCCATTTGCAGTATCAACTGAGACAACTGTGTTCTTTTGGAAAGTTGAGGCTATTTCTAGCTACAGCAGGACCCTCAAGATAAGAAAAAGCTTGAAGGGCAGCAAATACTTCTCTCTTTGTCGTTGTCAGCCCACTATGTAGACCAGACTAGGAAATCAACTTCACATTATGGCTAAATTTACTTTTATTGAGATTGGCTATAATAATAGAATCTTGCAAATCTGATTACTTTGTACCTGCTCCACCTTGTTGTGCTTCAGTAAAATTAGGGAGGTGTCTGTCTGAGCTGCTTCCAAATGTTATCTCATTCTGAACTTTCAAAATGTTTCATCCCCTTTTATCTATGTAACAGTTCCTGTATATTTCCATCAAAGTCATCTTCCTTACTTTACAATAGCAAAGTTCAGATACCCCTTAGAACAAAATTCCTAGGCTATTCCAATGAAATGCTTCATTTTTAGCACAACCAATGTTCAAGAGTTTTGGGGTCATATTAAATTCTCAGTGATATCTATAGAAAAGCCAAGAAGGGTTGTCTCACAGTGAAATGGGTGGGAAAGAAGGGAAGGGAGGGAGGGAGGGAGGGAGGGAGGGAGGGAGGGAAGGAAGGAAGGAAGGAAGGAAGGAAGGAAGGAAGGAAGGAAGGAAGGAAGGAAGGAAGGGAAGGAAGGAAGGAAGGAAGGAAGGAAGGAAGGAAGGAAGGAAGGAAGGAAGGAAGGAAGACTGTTTAATTTTGAAAGAGAAAGGACAACAGAATAGACAATATGAACTGTTTAAAAGTGGATGGGCAGAAGAAACAAAAGCTTTGAACATCTGCAGAGTGCTTATGTCAATTCACCAAGAGCTGTCAGGGTACCAGACAAGTTGATAATTATTATTTTATCTATATTTCTAAGCTTCTTTTAAGGTAAAAAGCTTCCTAAGGCGGCTAGCAAAAATAAAACTATATACATTGCTTTTAACAAAAATCCACAAACAGCAGTGATTAAAATTATATGCCACAATATCAAATCAGATACGGCTCTACTGAAAATCCAGAAGAAAGCAATTCCAAGCCATTCAAGAAAAGGCTTGGGATACTAAATTGGCTGTCAGTTAGAGCTTTCCTGAAACCTGGCAGTGGTGGAGCCTGACAGATCCCAAGTGGGCCATTCATAAGTGAGGCTGTGGCAGAAAAGTTATTTCCTCCTACTTTAATCAAATTTCAGATCTGTACAGGTAAAAGGGGACTCCATTCTTATTCAGGTGACCTTTAATGATTGCCTTCTAGAAAGCTTATATTTCAAAATAACTTCAGGAATAGAGCATAATTATTGAAAAGAGAATTTTGGAATTGTACTGATTGGCATATTTAGGTGTCTATCATTTCTTCCCCCACCCCTCCTCAATCTGATAGCTAGAAGTTTTTATTGGCCTCAGAGTTTGGCAGAAAAACAAACAAACCCATACTGACCAAGAACATCAAGCAGACTTCTGCATAGATGTCAGAGGCTCATTCAGAGTCATTCTTTACTCAAATCACCCACTCTCTGACCAAGGCATGGATTATCCTCTACAAGCTCTAAATTGTGTATTTCAGAGGTGGGCAGCATGTAGGATATATGGAGGCCACAGAGTCCATGGAAAGTTGTATCATTAATCATTCTAACTGATAATTTTAGGCTGCATAACTTTTTTAAAAAAGGAACTAAATCTCGAGTTGACTTAATGCAGCTGAATTTTAAAAAACAAACAAGAAATTCATCCATACCCCAAAATGAACATTTCAGTCCTACCCTGTATAACGGTGTCATCAAATCATAGTCAAAAGGATGCCAAAAGAAGTTGCTTACACAGTTGTCCTATCTGAAAACCAAACTGTCATTGAAAAGTCAGAACCAGAGTTCTGGATGAGGAAGCCTGAAAGAGTGCAGGGTTCTGGCAATTGCTATCATCTCAAGACTCCAGACAGTAACTTCTCCACATGTGGTCGGTTCAGTTTCCATCCAATTAACTCGTTTAATGCTCAGCTTAACTCTATTGAATAGAATTTGCGGGAAATGTTGACCGGATCATCTCCTTTGTAATGCAGTGTACCAAATGCCAGGTCTCAGTAGATTCCTTTGAATTCTTTTCTCCCTTGTATTTTTTTTTTAATGTCAAAAGCCACATGGAATTGTCTCTTCCTTTCTCCTTTTCTCTGATTTGTGGTATCAAATAGAATATGGCATATCCCATTGACTCATTAAAAAGCAATGCTCAAAAAAAAAATTAAGGGGAGTTATATTTTATTAGATCTGTATCAGCTTTTTGTTTTGTTTTGTTTTGTTTCTTAACCAGAATTTATTATTATGATTGATACCAGTAAGCCTTTGTGGTATTTGTTGTTTATTATTATGTGTGGGTAATCTACAATTAGATTCACAGTAGTAAGACTGGTGGAAACTTAATAATTCAAATCTAACCAAGAAGCTAAGAATTATTGTTAGCATCTAAGAATATAGGCCAGCGTTGGTGAACCTTTTCAGCACTGAGTGCCGAAATGGGAGTGCATAGGCGCGGGAACGCTGGAAACCAGAATAGCAGTTCCATGGTGCGCATGCACGTGCCGGGAAGCTGAGCTTCCAGTTTCCAACATGCGCATGCACACTGGTCACCTGGTCTTCTGGTTCTGGTGCACATGTGCACACAAAGACCAGCTGGCCAGCATGCATGTGCATGCCAGAAACCGGAAGCTCAGCTTCCCGATGCATGCATGGTTTCCAGTGCTCCTGTGCATGTGAAGACCAGCTGGCCAGAACCCGTAAGAGCAATGGGCGACGGCTGGCATGAGAGATGGCTCTGCGTGCCACTTCCGGCACGCGTGCCATAGGTTCACCATCACGGATACAGGCATTCCCAAGCTGGGTGTCTTTCTGTAAAGTTAGGGGATTTAGAACAGATCAATTCAATATTTCCAGATATTGAGGAAGCACTTTAGGTATGGTTCCACGGGCTCCAATCACAATTGGTATAGCAACAGATTGCTTTTTTCCATAAGTGTTCAACTTCAGTCTACATTGTCCTGGTATTCTATAATTTTTTCCCAGTTGTTCTTCCACAGTCCTAGCATCACCTGGTATAGCAACATCAATGAATCAGACTTTTTTCTTTTCAAAAACTGTTATGTCAGGAATGTTATGAACAAGTTTTTCTTAATGTAGTCAATAGGCCATACTTTTCTTCCCCCATGGTTTGTTTCACGTGTAGGAGTTCTTACCCCTTTTGGCTCTTGGCAAATACAGCCAATCAATATAAATTTTTGGGTGCAAAGTATGTGCATTATCATTAGTTTTGTTTTCTCTTCTGATCCAAGTTATCAAATTCCATCTGTGTTCAGCCAGCTATTCCTGCTGTATAATTAATAACAGGAATTGCCCAGATATTAGTTGCTTTAATTATGTTACCAGTACTTAACTTTGACTTCAAAATTTTCCACACCCACTTAATATATTTGGTAGAAGTATTTTCTTGGACTTTATTCTGTACTAAATTGGAAGCTTTCACAATTCCCAAACATTTATAACTTTCTTTTCCTAACTCAGTGGAAGGTGCTTTTTCAGGAGGCAACTGGACTTTCTTGTTTTTTCTTTTGAAGACATTTCGCTTCTCATCTAAAAAGCTTCTTCAGCTCTGACAGGATAACGGGGAATGGAAGGATTTATATTCCTTGTAGACAGCTGGTAATCTGCATCCTTTTAGAGGGTCCTTGAAGCACTTGGAGGTTTATCTGGACCAGGAGCATTACTCAGATGACCCTGAGGACACAGATAAACATTCTTACTCCCACACCATTCCAAAGGTGTTCATCCCAAATTGTATAGCTAAAAATCTGTAGAGATTTTCAGTCATCCAGGTAATGGTTGTCCAAAATGCAGTCGGTGTTGGCAGGAGGGCAGAGATCGTCCCCCAGGCCCCTACTATGTGGGGTGCCCCAGGGGTCGGTTCTCTCGCCCATCCTGTTTAACATCTACATGAAACCGTTGGGTGAGATCATCCGCAGGCATGGGGTGTGTTTCCATCAGTACGCTGACGACACCCAGCTGTACATTACCACCCCGTCTGACTTCAGGGAGGCAGTTGATGTAATGTGCCGATGCCTGGACGACGTTAAGAACTGGATGGGGAGGAACAGACTCAGACTTAATCCCGACAAGACCGAGTGGCTGTGGATAATGCCTCCTAAGGACCATGATAACTGTCCCTCCTTGGTCTTCGAGGGTGCAAAACTGACTCCCTCAGACCAGGTCCGCAACTTGGGGGTCCTCCTAGATCCACAGCTAAAATTAGATCATCACCTTTCTGCTGTGGCTAGGGGGGCCTTTGCACAGGTTCGCCTGGTGCACCAGCTGCGGCCATATCTGGAGAAGGAGGCTTTACTCACGATCACTCATGCCCTTGTCACCTCGCGTTTGGACTACTGCAATGCGCTCTACATGGGGCTACCCTTGAAGAGTATCCGGAGACTTCAGTTGGTGCAAAATGCGGCTGCGCGTGCTGTGGTGGGTGTGCCGAGGTACACCCACGTGACACCGATTTTCCGCCAGCTGCATTAGCACTTTAGCACTATAGCACTTTACTTATATACCGCTTCATAGTGCTTTACAGCACTCTCTAAGCGGTTTACAGAGTTCAGCATATTGCCCCCAACAATCTGGGTACTCATTTTACCCACCTCGGAAGGATGGAAGGCTGAGTCAACCTTGAGCCTAGTGAGATTTGAACAGCTGAACTGCTAAACTAGCAATCAGCTGAAGGTCGCAATGCTGCTTTTAACCACTGCGCTATCTCAGCTCCGATTGGTTGCCCATCGGTCTCCGGGTCCAATTCAAGGTGTTGATCACCATCTTTAAAGCCCTTCATGGCTTAGGACCAGGATATCTCCGGGACCGCATTCTGCCGCATACTTCCCTCCGACCGGTTAGGGCCCACAGAGTTGGCCTCCTCCGGGTCCCGTCGGCCAAGCAATGCCGGCTGGCGGGCCCCAGGGGGAGGGCCTTCTCTGTGGCTGGCCCCGTGCTCTGGAACCAACTCCCCCCAGAGACCCGAACCATCCCCACTCTGCTGGCCTTCCGAAAGGCCGTTAAGACATGGCTCTTCCTGCAGGTGGGGGGGACAGCTTAACCATTTGAGCTTACCCCCCAAGTATGTATGTGGTTGAATGGATGGATGTTGTTGTTGCTTTTATACTGCCTTTTTAAATTTTGTACCGTTTTTAAATTGTTGAAATTTTGTTCATTCTTGTATCTCTTATGTTGTACGCCGCCCTGAGTCCTTCGGGAGTTGGGCGGCATATAAGAATAACAAAATAAATAAATAAATAAATAAATAAATAAATAAATAAATAAATAAATAAAAGGTGCTTTTTCAAAGGTGCTGAAGAAGCTTTTTGGATGAGAAGCAAAACGTCTTCAAAAGAAAAAACAAGAAAGTCCAGTTGCCTCCTGAAAAAGCACCTTTGGGACAACCATGACCTGGATGACTGAGAATCTCTACAGACTTTTAACTCAGTGAAACTGACTGACATGAGTAATGATGGACATTCTTTCATTGGAAATCCTTAAGCAGAGACTCCAAACATAGCCATCAGTCAAGGATATTCATTTGGAAGACCCTACAGTAAGCAGAGTGTGTGTGAGACCTCCAGAATAGTTTTTCTCTTGAAAATTCTGTGATAATTCATACTATTTTGTTTACCTGTTAAAAAATCCTTCAGATTTTTGCAAATTAATATTTTTGTTCAAATGACCAAGTATGCAATGGTCTGAAGATTGTATACTGTGCATTTGATTTATGCCTATGGACTAGTACCACTCAAACTCATCTGGTTCTATATATCCAAAAATAATAGAATTATAGACTTGAGAGGAATTATAGAGAATGTGGAATAACTTTGATATCATCACAGACCGGCAAGTGCTATTATCCTTGTTCTTGCCCCAACCAAGCAGAATTCTATTTGTTTGACATATTTTCAGAAGGGCAACAAACAAGCCTTACTAACTTCATTGTATCATTTGAACAACTCTGTGAAATAGATAGGCTGAATGACTTACCAAAGGCTCCATAGTAGACTTGATGATAGTTCAGGGTTTTTAAGTGAGACAAACCCTAAAGCTACCGTTATTATTTCAAAAGCAACTTCAACTTCAGGAGGAGACAGATTGGATATGAAAAGGGAAAAGAGAAAATAAAAGAATCTCGTGAAGATTTACCTCAGTTAATATTGGTGACAATACTGGAAAGAGTTTATTTTATAAAAGGTTAGGGAACTTTTCTCTTCAGATATATCTGAATTACAACTCTTCTGCTCTGAGATTTTAATAAAAAGGGAAAAACATATTTAATAAATGAAAAATAAACTAAATGTCCATCACTGGTGAAGTTAGCTGGGTCTATAGAAAGTTGTTGTACAATATTTGAAGGACCATAATATTCCCACCTATGTTGTAAATCCAAAAAATTAAGCTGCTTTTGAACATAAATTCCATTTTCTGGATCAAGACAAAACTGTTCTAGATTCCTTGTGTTTAAAACATCAGTCTTTGTATCTTTGACTAGAACAGAGACCTGCTTATAACATTAATAATTATGTCTCAGTATTTGAATTGTGTTCTATGTTCTTAAAGAATCCATGATTCATTGTGCTAGTTTTGTATACCTGTGTTGTTAAACTTTTTCCTTTTTCCTTAAGCCATTTGGTGAATATGCATGCCTAGAAGACCTCAAGAGGGCCTCAAAGCAGCCATGCTAATCTTAGAGTGCCTTATCAAATTATTTAAACAGCCCTAATAATTAAGAAACAGTTTCAATCAGCTAAGGTTTTATAGCATCATGCTTATCATTAATAATTTCTTCCAGTGGAAGAGAACAAGGGCAGATCCAAAAAACACACTCCCTTCCTGTCATGTGCAACTCATAGGAATGTATCTGCACCTATGGGAATGGGTGTTTGTATCTGAGCTGGTAGCTTCAAATCTTCTGAATCATAATTCTGCAAATGGATGGAAATTAATCAAGGAGAGAAGCAACCTAGAACTAAGAAGAGATTTCCTGGCAGTTAGAACAATTAATCAGTGGAACCGCTTGCCTCCAGAAGTTGTGACTTCTCCAACACTGGAGATTTTTAAGAAGAGATTGGACAACCATTTGTCTGAAATGGTATAGGGAGGGTTTCCTGCCTGAGCAGGGGGTTGGACTAGAAGACCTCCAAGGTCCCTTCCAACTCTGTTATTCTATTCTATTCTAAATGTGATAATAGAAAAATTAAATTACAAAAATATTTTGTTGTTAACAGCCCAGAGTCACTTAGATGATATGGGCGATGTAGAAATGGGATGAATAAATAAATAAAGGATTAATAGACATTTTGCCTTGATTGCATAGGTCTAGTAAATACAGAACAGAACAGCATTCTTTATAAGAAAATAGACACACATGTGTGTCTGCATGTGTGTGTGCCCTTTTGACAAAAGTGCTTAGACTCAAAGAACACTATTTATCAATGCTTTGTTCTTTATAACTGCCCTCCCCAGCCAGGTCCTTGTGAATGTGTGGAGTTACAATTCCCTTTATTGAAAATCAAAATGTCCAATATAATCTCTTAGCTTGACAAACCTGGATTTTTAGAGAAGTTGGAAAGCTGCTTGTTTGTGAAATTTTGACGGGTCTAATTAAGATGTAGATTTGGCTTTTTTGTTTTTCTCCAGCATGGATAAATTGGGTGGCAAAGCATCAGTTTAAATAGCTTTTCATAAATGTATTCTATTTCTTTTTCAATCTTTAACACAAAACGGCTGTCAGCCACCTTTGCACTTGGTACTCCCACTTAGCACTTGAAGCTCTCCTGTAAGAAGTGGTTCACAGCATCCCTTTTGTTTGCCAACTGCTGGATGGTGTGAACTCCAAGTGCCTGCTCTCTTTCCCAGCCCCTCCTTTTCACAACATTTCTGTTCACAACCCATGACTGCTAAGAAAACATCGGCCTCTGTGATGTATTTCCCGAAGCAGTTGGCAAGAAATGAACACATGTCTACAAAAATGGAGGTAAAAGTTAGAGATTTTCTTCTTTTCTTTAAAGCCAATATTGTTGAAGCTTTTGGCTTTCTTGTAATACAGTAGACAGTACACCTGTCACTCAGCTCTCACCTGTGGCTCTTAGCAGCTGTAGCATGCACAGCGGCCACACTCCGGGCAACAGCTTCAACAGGCTGGCCAAACCAGGTTGAGAGTAGCCGTTGGGTCATCGACCTTCGGTGAGGTAGGGACTTGTCTATCCCGAGCATGTGAAAACAGATTCCGGCGGACTGAGCGGATGAAATCTACTAGAATAGGACAACAGTCATGAAGGCAGTCTCTGCAAGCGATGTGGTATGCTAAGAGCACGGCAAGACACAAAAGACGCCCTGGTCAACCACTGCGCCCAGCCCATCTCCAACTGTCTCGACTCTTGTCCTGCTAGTTGGAGCAAGATGGATTCTGGGAAGAGAGAGTAAGGCTGACTATGTGCACCTCTCCCTCACTTTAATCCAATTCACACGCAAGTCTTGACATCCCCCCCAATTCCTGTGAAAAGTCCTGTGGTGATGGGCGAGCGACAAAGCAGCAGGTGTGGATACACTGGGAACTGTAGCTGCGGACCTGCACACAGGTGACTCAGGTCTATGATAGATGTCAAGGTCCTCTTCGAATACGATGGATGAACATCAATACAGTAGAACCTCTGGTCATGACCATAATTCGTTCCATAACTTTGGTCGCAAACTGATTTGGTCGCAAACTTGGTCATGGTCAGAAGCGTTCGTGACCAGAAGTTCTACTGTACTCTGTTAAATAGGTGATTGACCTGAAGTGGAGGCCCAGAGCTATTTCTATCTAGGCTAATAGTTTGTGCCGATATTTATTAGACTTACATCCCACTTTCATTCTGGAACTCAAGGCGGCACACATACTGTAGGGCTCCTTCCTCCTAGTTCCATACAAAACAATCCTGTGAGGTAGACTAGACTGAGAGAATGACAAGTCCATAGTACATCCAGCGTATTTCTAGAACTGAGGGTAAGCTAAAACCTGACTCTCACCATTTCTAGTCCAGCACTTTCACTGCTGCAGTATATTGACTCTCTAGTATACATAGCTCCTGAAGTGCAGAAATATCAAAGTGATGTTTTTGCAGTATTTAGGAAGGCATAAAGGAATTCACAATTACACAACAGAGAGTAGAGAACAGAGAGAGTATCCCAACATAATAACTCACACCAATAGGTAGTTGCTCCTCCCCCCTGTTTTTGTTTTGTTTTTTTAGTGATTTTATTATATACAAGCAGGCAACACAAGCTGATTGGATTAGAAATGTTTTCAATGCTTTGCATTTTACCATCCTCTGTCTACAATTTTTCTTAGAGTCACGCTTGTCAAAGCAAATTTTACTGCATTCAGTGACTACCTCCCAGTGCTACAGGCAAACTAAAAGTAAAATAAGTGTTTATGAGTGTCTGGAGGGCAGGGGAGTAAAAATACAAGTTGCAGTGTGCAACTTACAACTTATTCTTGCCTGTGCCTGCTCCACTGTGGAAGATGCAAACTCTAGTCTATATACATTGAAGTTAGTCCTCATGATTTTGTCCCACGTGAATGCAATTCCTTTATAGTGTTTCCATATTTTTTTATTATGCAATCATCTTGCCTCATTAGTGGGATTTCACAGGAATTCAGAGATTGTCAAATTCCACCCATGGTTTTTCACTGCTTCCCTTTCTTTCCCCCTCCACAAATAAACCCATTAAGAAGAAAAAGACAATATAGCTGCACAACTACTGTATTTTTCGGAGTATAAGACGCACCGGAGTATAAGACGCACCTTAATTTGGGGAGGAAAATAGGGGAAAAATCTACCTACCAGGTATTCATCTGGCTAGCGTCCTTAGTCTATTCAGCTTCATTATTTTATCCCCTGGTTAGGGCTGAAAAGAACAGCCCTAAGCTGAAAGAGGGAGTAGGAATGAAAACAAGCCTGCAAAGATGGGGTAGGAAGCCGGGAAGATCATTAGCACCTCCTTAGGGCTGGGGGGAAAAAGCTTCGGAAAAGCTACATTCAGAGTATAAGTCGCACCCAAATTTTCAGCCTCTTTTAGGGAGGAAAAAGGTGTGTCTTATACTCCGAAAAATACGGTAGCTACTGAAAATTTTACATTTGACAAAAGGGTTAAAGAGGCTGTCAAGAAAGGAAATAATCTAAGGAAAATTGCATACTCTAGAGCTGCCATCATGATTCAGATGTTTTGTATGCTGTAGGCATGGGACTACATATCCCATGATTCCAAGCAGTAGTGGGTTCTAAAATTCGTTGCTACCGGTTCGCACGCATGCTTGTGCGCATGCGCAACGCTTCTGTGCATGCGCAGAAACGTCCCGGGCGGGTGGGGGGAGCCTCCCACCCCCGCCGGTACTGGTTCGCAGAACCAGGCCAAACCGGGAGCAACCCACTGCTGATTCCAAGCCATTGAGCCATTTAGTGTACTATTCAGGCACCAGTTTCCTCTATCTGCTTTCATAATACTGCCTTCACTCCATAAATGGCAGATCTCGCCCTGTTTCCCTTGATACCTTGTCTGGTTTTACTTTCTAATTCTATGATAATCAGTTTGAGTGAATGAATTACTGTTTCACACACAGAGACACAAGTCTTTATGTTTTTTAATCTCTACATTGCTTCCTTCCAACCCTGCATGAGCTGGTCACAAGCTAGCATTTGACTCAACTTACCATTTTATTGGGGTTCAACTCTACCATTGTGAGTTTTGATCAAGGCAGCGGGAGTTCTGGGGGAAAGAGAAGAGTTCCCCTATGAATAGGAGAGTTTCATCTCAACTCTCCTGTGCCAAAAATAAATTCTACAAGCTGCTCATTAAAGTGAGACTGGAAAGTGGAACTTGCTAATGACTCCTGGCTATAGAGTAGAGGTGCTTTGCGCTTTTGTATTTTTTATTGTTACACACACACAAAAATGAGTTCACCTTTGATACTTCATGTTTAAAAAAAGAAAGGAATCCCAGAAGCAAAGATAAAAAGGAGAGAGAGAAGGGGAGGAAGAGATTTGATTCTACTAGAAAGAGGACAGTGGCAGACCATTTTTCTTTTGCTTCTTGAACTCATCTTAAACAAGGCCTGATATGTTAGTTATTGGGAAAAGTGACATTTTGATCTTTGTCCTAGGCATCAAACAGGGTTAATGCAGGGGTGAAATCCAGCAGGTTCTGACAGGTTCTGGAGAACCGGTAGCGGAAATTTTGAGTAGTTCAGAGAACCAGCAAATACCACCTCTGGCTGGCCCCAGAGTGGGGTGGGAATGGAGATTTTGCAATATCCTTCCCCCAAGAGTGGGGAGGGAATGGAGATTTTGCAGTATCCTTCCCCTGCCACACCCACCAAGCCACGCCCATCAAGCCACACCACGCCCACCAAGCCATGCCCACAGAACCGGTAGTAAAAAAAATTGGATTTCACCACTGGGTTAATGCCCCAGATGGGGCAAATAATAAATCCCCTGATGAAATTATATTAACCTATAGGGCTTACAGCTGAGCTTGTCAGCTGGAGAGCTGACAGCCTGGGTTCGAGACCCAAGTTCCGCATGTTGGGATGAGCTTCCGTTACATACCCCAGCTCCATCCCATCTAGCAGTTCAAAAGCATGAAAATGCAAGTAGATAAATAGGTACCACTTTGGTGGGAAGATAATAGCATTCCAAGTGCCTTTGGCATATAGCCATGCTGGCCACATGACCATGGAACTTGTCTTTAGACAATGCTGGCTCTCTCCCTTGGCCAAGAAATGGAGATGAGCACCATGCCCTAAAGTCAGACACAACTGACAGGGAAACCTTTATCTTTACTTTTTATAGGGCTTGCTAGACTCTTTAACAGCTTCTAAAGATGGTAGACATAGAGTAGGGTTACCAGATGTCGGGCAAAAGGAAGACCTGTCCTCCTTTTTGTCCTCATGTTCTCCCCAGCAGGGATCGTCTTAAAATCAAATATTACCCTTTTTGAGTGCTTTGGTGGTCTTTTGGGACTGTTTTCACAACAGTAAACAATATGTCATCCTTCCCCCGCCCCCATTTGTCCTCCTTTCCAATTTTTTAAAAATAATGTTTATTAAGGATTTTCACATAAAGTATAAAAGACAGCAGAAGTAGAAAAAAAGAAAAGATAAAAAAGTTCCAACTTTCAACTTACGATACCAATCAATCAATCAGAATGGAATGGAAGGGACCTTGGAGGTCTTCTAGTCCAACCCCCTGCTCAAGCAGGTGACCCTATACCAGGGGTGGGTTCCTCCCGGTTCGGACTGGTTCACCTGAACCGGTAGCGACCCGCTGGTGATGTCACGATGACATCACCCAACCAGATTGGTCGGTGTCGGTCCATGGGTGCCGCCATCTTTTTTAATTTTTTAAAAATGTTTTAAAAAAATTTATTTCCTTCTGAGCATGCACAGAAGCCAAGTGTGGAGAGGTGGGGGTGGGCGGCACTGTTTTACAGTGGTTCTCCTCCTTCCTCTCTGACAGGACGCAGTCGGTGTTGACAGGGGGGCAGAGGTCGAGCCCTAGGCCCCTACTATGTGGGGTGCCGCAGGGCTCGGTCCTCTCGCCCATCCTGTTTAATATCTACATGAAGCCCCTGGGTGAGATCATCCGACGACACGGGGTGAGGTATCAGCAATATGCTGATGATACCCAGTTGTACATCTCCACCCCGTCTCAGTTCGGGGAAGCTGTAGACGTAATGGGCCGCTGCCTGGCCGATGTTAGGGTCTGGATGGGGAAGAACCGGCTAAAGCTTAACCCTGACAAGACTGAGTGGCTGTGGATATTACCTCCTAAGGACTCGACCAATTGTCCCTCCTTGGTTCTTGGGGGGGAGAAATTAGCCCCCTCAGAACGGGTCCGCAATTTAGGTGTCCTCCTAGACCCAGAGCTAAAATTGGAACAACATCTTTCAGCTGTGGCTAGGGGGACCTTTGCACAAGTACGTCTTGTGCACCAATTGCGGCCCTACTTGGAGAAGGAGGAACTTCTTACAGTCACTCATGCCCTTATCACCTCACGGCTGGATTACTGCAATGTGCTCTACATGGGGCTACCCTTGAAGAGTGTCCGGCGACTACAATTGGTGCAAAATGCAGCTGCGCGAGCTGTGGTGGGTGTACCTAGATGCACCCACGTAACACCTATCCTCCGCCAGCTGCATTGGTTGCCCATTAGTCTCTGGATCCAATTTAAGGTGTTGGTCGTTACCTTTAAAGCCCTACATGGCTCAGGGCCAGGTTATCTTCGGGACCGCATCCTGCCGCATACCTCCCTACGACCGGTTAGAGCCCACAGAGTCGGCCTCCTCCAGGTCCCATCGACCAAACAATGTCGGCTGGCGGGACCAAGGGGGAGGGCCTTCTCTGTGGGAGCTCCCTCCCTGTGGAACCAACTCCCTCCAGAGATCAGGACCATCCCCACCCTGCTGGCCTTCCGGAAAGCGATAAAAACCTGGCTCTTCCGGCAGGCGGGGTAAATGAGATACTCTTTTAACTTTTGTAATTTCTGTATTTTTAATTATTGCATTTGTATGTTTTTTTTATATTTTAATGATAGCTTTTATTTTATAATGGATCGAATATGTTGTGAGCCGCCCTGAGTCCCTAGGGATTGGGCGGCATAGAAATCCAGCAAAATAAATAAATAAATAAATAAGTTCCAGCCATCTTTTTTCTGGCTTTGGGGTTGTTGTTTTTCCCTGGATTTTTTGTTACTGCACATGTGTGCGCGCCCATGAAGCACGCCCACGTAGTGCGGGAGGGAGCGAACCGGCAGCAAGGTAAATTGGAACCCACCCCTGCCCTACATCATGTCAGATAGGTGGCTGCCCAGTCTTTTCTTAAAAATCTCCAGTGATAAAGCCCCTACAACTTCTGAAGGCAAGCTTTTCCACTGCTTAATTGTTCTCACTGTTAGGAAGTTTCTCCTTAATTCCAGGTTGCTTCTCTCCTTCAGTAATTTCCATCCATTGCTTCTTGTCTTGCCTTCTGGTGCTTTGGAAAATAAGCTGCCTCCCTCTTCTTTGTGGCAGTCCCTCCAATACTGGAATACTGCTATCATATCACCCCTAATCTTTCTTTTCTCTAGACTGGCCATACCCAATTCCTGCAACCGTTCTTCATATATTTTTTGGTCTCCTAGCCTTTAATCATCTTGGTTGCTCTTCTTTGCACTTTTTCCAAAGCCTCGACATCTTTTTTGTAATGTGGTGACCAAAACTGGATTCAGTATTCCAGGTGTGGCCTTCTAAGGCTTTATAAAGCTGTACTTTATAAAGTACACAAGAGCTGAAGTGGTGCAGTGGTTAAATGCTGCGACTGCAGGCTGACTGCTAGTTCAGTAGTTCAGCTGTTCAAATCTCACTAGGCTCAAGGTTGACTCAGCCTTCCATCCTTCCGAGGTGGGTAAAATGAGGACCCAGATTGTTGGGGGCAATATGCTGAACTCTGTAAACCGCTTAGAGAGGGCTGTAAAGCACTATGAAGCGGTATATAAGTAAAGTGCTATTGCTATTGCTATTGCTACTAATACACGGTTCTCTTCTTTCCATATTCATCCCCTGTACAATTAGTAAATCCATTATTTCCCCAATACATTTTTTACATTTCAACAAAAGTCCATAAGAGGTTTCCAGTCTTTTATAACAACAATACTGTTTGTCTTATCCTTAATCAAACAGGTCAATTTTGCCATTTCCCAAGTTCCCCCATCTTCACAATCCACTCACCCCTTGTAGGTACTTCAATATTTTCCATCTTTTCTTTATTGGGGAGCCTTTGGCCCATTTGTAATCCATGTTAGACATTTGAAATATGTAGTTGTGCTCCTCTTAGAAAAGTCTATGGTCCCAATAAAGGATAATTTTTATAGCTCAAGGTTGAACTGAGAAGTCCTTGGTTCTCTTTGAACTTGGTTGTTTTCTTGCAGACATTTCATTACCCAAGCTAGGTAACATCATCAGCAGTGGTGGGTTCCTACCAGTGCGGTCCACTCTATAGCACCGGTAGCGGCCCGCTGGTGACGTCACAGTACCGGTGCGGTCGGTTGCCAGTGCCTGGGTGCCGCCATTAAAAAAAAATTTTTTTTTACATTTTTTTGAAAAAATTTCTTCTGCGCATGCCCAGAAGCCGAGCTTCCGGCACTGCGCATGCGCTGTCTTCCTACCCCACAGTGAATCCAAACAGGGGAGGATGGCTGAGGGAGCGCGTGAGACGCTGAAAGAAAGGGCGGCAGGAGCTATAGCTCCATTCCCCTCCCTTCAGCAGTCCAAGAAGCCACGAACGTGCGGTGATGATCCTAAGCATTTTCGCACGTTTGAGGCTTCTTGAGCTGCTGAGGGGAGGGGGAATGGGCGGCAGGACCTATCTCAGTTGCCCTCCCTTCAGCAGTCTGAGAAGCCACGCCCACCCGGTCACATGGCTGGCAAGCCACACCCACAAAATAAGCCACGCCCACAGAGTGGTAGTAAAAAAAATAGGAATCCACCCCTGATCATCAGTGTTAGTAGTCTATAATTTTGGTGCCCAACATAATAGTCTCTTCTTCAGTGTCTCTCTGTGTTTGTTGAACAGCTCCTCTTTTTTAATCCACTTGCATTTCCTCTGATTCCCCTTTAAACTTTTTGAAGAAGTCATTTGAACTGAGTTAAATCAGAACTTCTGCCATTTAAAAGTTCAAATCACTCTTTCAGATTTATCCCAATGAAATGATGTTTAGATTTGTCAGTCAAAAAGATATATTCTTTTCTCTTATGCAGAATTCTGATAGGTATTTCTATGAGCACAATTACCTCTGAATTATTAATCCTCCGTTTAAGATTAAAATATTATTGAAGATCATTCTCGTCTTTTTTTTTGACAAAGTGCACAGCTTTTGGTATATTTCTTAATTTTGTATATCCTGTGTTAATTCTGTATATCTTGGTCCTTCTGTAGCCATATCTTTTCATTCAATTCCCAAAAAATTGTTAGGTGTTACGGAGTTCTTGTGCTCTTGAGCATGTGCACAGCGAAATGTGTTGTTGCAGTTTGATATGAGTTGCTATGATTCAGTCAATAAACAGATACGTTTAAGTATATTCAAGTAGTTTACTTAAACAAAGTAGCAAAGTTCAAATAGGAAGTCCAAAGTCATACACGGTAAGTCAGTCAATACGAAGAATCTTCTTCTTGCCTATCTTTCTTTTAACTAGCAAACAAAGATTACAGCTAACAAACAAATCTATACTATCAGATAGTTACGCTTTACACAGCAGCTCTTCACATTCCTTTACACAGACACGAAGTCAATTACTCAACAGTGAAGCAGCAGAGACAATCAGCAGAGAGAGTCAGAATCAGCAGGAAACCAACAGAGCTCTGAACAAGCATGCTCTCTTGCTCCCTTTTATAGTAATCAGCCTGCAATGCATTTAAAGCAATATTCATATAACATTGATTTGTGGCTTGTTCATATATAGCAAACCCAATCGTTTGAACAGAGTCCTAACATTAGGGATTCAACATCCTTGTCCCTGATATCTTCACCAGGTTCCCCTTGGACTGCTCTCAAGTTTAAACAAAATTCTTTCTCTCTTAATTCCAGTAGTCGCAATTTATCCATTTTTTTTGTTTATGACTGTCTTCTTTTCAAAAATATACATTTTTTTTAAAAAAAGTTTAACCTCTCCATTCATCTGCATAACAGGTTGGTCAAGTTTTTTATTCCTCTGTTCTTCCATTTGTGTCTTTCCGCCATTTTCCCTTCTAATGAAGTCAAATCTCTTTTAATTGAGACATTTTCATGGGCAGTTACAGCCTCAGTCACCGATGGTGTCACTGGTACTATGACATTCTTTTGCATTTCTTCAAAAATCTTTTGTAAAATTTCTGGTGTAATTTCTTTCTCTGTCATTTGCTCTCCTCCCTTCTGAAAGTTTTGCTGCTTTCCTAGTAGTAGCCATTCCTCTTTATTCTGAAATACAGAACAGGGAAGTAAATATAAAAGAGAGGCTTTTGCCCTCTTTCTCTGTAATCTTAACTGTTTATTTGGCACCCTGTAGTTTAATAGTCACATGGTCTTTCCTTTATCTTGTTGTTTAGCAAAGCCAACCAATCATCCCCTTCAGCAAATTGAAACACTTCTCTTTCTCAAGGAGGTATGTATTATTTAATTAATTCCAAGTACTTAAAATGAATTATATTTCTAATTCACCTGTCCTCTTAATTCATTTTAAACTTCCTTAGTTCAAATTGTTGGCAAGCTTTTTGCTTTTAAGTATTTCTATATCTTTCTAATTGTCTTTTTACTTTTTACTTTAATCCATGTTAAAGGATCACCAACCAGGCGGCTTGATCACTTCACTGCTGGGAAGATCTCGATGACTTTCAATTTTTTTCAGACTCTAATGTGCATTAGAAAGTAAAGTGGGTGAACTCAGTGTAGTTTAAGCAGGTTCCACTTGAGGCTGTGAGCTTGAACTTTCTTCCTCAGCTGCTGGTGCTCAATTCACAAGTTGCCTGCAAGATAATCTTGTGGGTTTACTTGCAAAGATCTGCCTTCTAGAGCACAGATGAGCAATTCTAGTGCTTCTCCTTATCCAGAAGAGATGTGCAGGTTGGAGTTTGTCATCCACCTTCTAATCTCCATTTCAACATCATCTCTGCAGTGTGAAGATGTATTAATCTGCCTGGAAGCCATCTTTCTTTCCAACTGTCTATATCACTCCTTTGCCTGTTAAGATATTTGGTAATCCTAATGTAGAGAGACTTCTCATGCTAGCAACTTTTCTTACTCAGGGTTGGAAATATTATCACATGTTTATGATTTCCAGACAGTGACTCCTTAGAATTAAGAACTAGGGGTAAGGAATGCAGGTCAGGATAGTCAAAGATTTGGTAAGAGGACACCTATCTGCTTTGGACAAGTTCAAATCTCCTGGACCAGGTGATTTATATCCCAGGGTACTATAAGTTGGCAGAAGTGATCTCATAACCATTGAATGAAATCTTTCAGAGCTCCTGGATCATGGGGAAACTGCCAGAAAGAGCTGATGTGGCTCCAATCTTCAAAAAATAGAGGGTGGGGAGGAAATCCAGAAAAATCAATATCTGGGGAAATCATAACTCGAGCTGAAGCTTTTTAAGAAAAGATTAGACAACCTTTTTCCCAGGATGGGCAGTTACATTAGAAGACCTCCAACATCCTTCCAGCCCTATGATAAAAACCTGGCAGAATGGGGCAGAAGTTGGTGAAGGTAAACATTTTTTATTCCAAATTTTGCTGCCTCGTAAATTTAAATTTACTATTGAAATGATCTGATCCTTTCCAGCGGAGGGTTCCAGTTATTTTTGCTATCGGTGCTCATCACGAGCATGCGCAGAAGTGAACTCGCGTTCCATCGGGCGATTTCACTTCCGCGCATGCTTAGGACGACATTACAAGCTGAAACACAGCTGAGGAGCTTCTCAGCTGTGCTTCGGAGGAAGAATAAAGGTCGGTATTGAAACAAGGGCGGGTGGGAGGGCTTTTTTCCGACAACTCAGGACGCGGAGAAGCCGGGAAACAAGCGCCTAAAAATGACATCATCGCCAGGCTCCTACCGGTGCGGCGTCCCGCACAGCACCGGTAGAAACCCACCACTGATCCTTTCTATGCACAAGTAAATGTACTATTTATTACATTTGCAGCCTGACATAAAACAGCTTAAGGAGTTGTTTCCCCCCATGTGAATCAGTCAAATTATAAGTATCTTGCAGTATCTAAAGTATATGTGGAGAGCCAGATTAGTGTAGTGGTTAAGGCACCAGGCTAGAAACTAGAAGACTTGAGTTCTAATCCTACCTTAGGTATAAACCAGCCAGGTGATTTTGAGCCACTCCATCTCTTTCAGCTCTAGGAAGAAGGCAATGGCAAACCTCTTCTGAAAAACCTTACCAAGAAAACTTTAGGGACTTATATCTAGGCAATCTCTGAGAACTGGACATGATTGAACAGAAAAAAAATATTTATTGCACAATGCCAAAAGTCATATGATTGCGATAAAAATAATAATTCTCACTCATCCTACAGAATCTCACAAGGATTTCCATGAATCAGTTTTACTTTGTTTGTCCTCATCTGTCCCATCACTGCATCCAAGCAGTGGTTGGGAATATGTTGTCAGGGTTCCAAATAGCATCCAGAATTAAATCAGAGTCCAAGGCAATGTATTCCTCAAAGTTCCAATTTATCAATAGAGCCATGTTGGCATATCTGGGTGAAAGCCGAATCTGAAGCTTCCCAGGTTTCACCACCCAGTTGAAAGTTCAAGTCCTTGCCCCCACACCCACAAGCCCATCATGTTGCCCAATCTTCTATTGCCATGCTGGCAGAGTCCACCCATCTCTTTCCGTGCAGGTGCAGAGACAAAGGATGACCTTGGCTTTCTAGAAAGAATTTGTTATGGCTACATGCTAGCAACTTCATACAATCCCCTCCCCCCATTTTCCCATAATAGAAAATGCATTGTTGAATAGTATAAAGTGTGACAGGCCTAAGATCCCAAATAAAATGGCTTCGGCCTGACAGGCGGCCTCCCCTCAGAAGAAAAATGTATCCTAAAGAAAGAGAAAGAAAAATAACATAAGGGGTTAACACAGCATCACTAACCACCTCTTATCCCGCCCCCCAGGGGGACCCTTTGGCTTATCTGGATATTTATCATGGAATTGCTTAACCAATCTGTCGACTTTTACATCCCAACTTTTTACCCATGTAGCCTCAGACAAAGGGTACCCCTTCCAATGCACTAGATATTGTAAACGACCCCTATACAATCTAGAGTCTAAAATTTTCTTCACTTTGTAATGAGTCTCCCCTTGTATGACTACTGGAGAAGAGGGTGGTTGGGTCTGTGGCCTTAAGTTAGACCCAATCATCAGTTTTAATAAGTTACAATGAAAGACTTGGTGAATCTTTCCCAATATTCTAGGCAAATCAAGCTGAACTGTGAGTCGGTTGATTATCTTAACTATTGGGAAAAATTTTGGTCCTAGTTTCTTGCTAGGCATTCTCAAGCATATATATTTGGTAGACAAGAAAACTTTATCCCCCACACGGAAGGGGGGCTGGAGTGATCAGTGCTTGTCAGCTTGCTTCTTGTATGCTTCTGCTGCTTCAGCCAGCGCTTTATTCATGTTCTCCCACCCCGTTTTCAGTGTCTCCATCCATTCAGCTAGGGACATGGAAGTGGGGGCTTCTTGGGGGTAGTTCAGGCATGGGGACAAATTCCACGCCGCTGGTAACTTGAAAATGAGTTAATCCTGTGCTGCTATGGACAGCGTTGTTGTATGCTACCTCTGCAAATGGTAGCAACTCTGACCAATTGTCCTGCTGGTAATACACATAACAATGGATGTACAGCGTTGTTTGACCATTGTGTTCGTACGTTCTACCACCCCATTCGTACTCGGATGAAAAGCTGAGCTGAGTCCTTGTGTGGATCCAATAGCCCTCAGGAACTCTCTCCAGAACTAGGCTGTGAACTGGACGCCTCAGTCGGAGATGATTCTTTTTGGCACACCGTGTAGGCGGTAAATATGTTTGACAAATAGCTTTGCTAGCTTCCTCGCTGACTGTAGCCCTGAACAAGCAATGAAATGAGCTTGTTTGGAAAATAAGTCGATGGCCATCCAAATCACCGTATTTCCGTTGCTGTCTGGGAGTTCTACGATGAAACCCATTGTGATTTCTTCCTTCCCAGGGTCGGCTGGGGTTAGCTACCTGCTGCAGTAATCCAGGTGGCTTGCCTGGCTGGTTTTTTCTGGTTGCACACATAGCACAGCTCTTAACGTAGTCTTCCACCTCTGCTTTCATCTTTGGCCACCAAAACTGGCGTCGGGTTAGGTGGAGAGTTTTTAGGAACCCAAAGTGCCCTCCTAGTTTGGAATCATGGCTTCGTTGCAGTACTTCCAGTCTTAAGCTGGCAGGTATGTATAGTTTGGATCCCTTCCATGCTAAGCCTTCTCTCATAGTTAGGACATCTTTATTGCCATTGAATTATTGAAGTTTCTCCTCAATTCCAGGTTACTCCTCTCCTTGATTAGTTTTCATCCATTGTTTCTTGTCCTGCCCTCTGGTGCTTTGGAAAATAAATTGATCCCCTCCTCTTTGTGGCAGCCTGAGATTCAACCTGAAAATAAGGAGAGATTTTCTGATAGTGAGAGCAATCAACTAATGGAACAGCTTGCCTTCAGAAGTTGTGGGAGCTTCATCACTGGAAGCTTTCAAGAAGACAAAAGCTGGACAAAAATGGTGTAGGGTCTCCTGCTTGGGCGAGGGGTTGGACTAGATGACCTACAAGGTCCCTTCTAACTCTGTTAATCTGTTAAAATACTGGAATACTGCTGTCATGTCCTCCCTAGTCCTTCTTTTCTCAAGATCAGAGCCAAACTCTGACCTTGAGGCCCTGGACCTCTGCTTCAGGCCCATTCTCAGTACTGCTGATGAGTGTTGCTGTTCAAGGTGGCCCAGTTGGGAGAGAGATGAAGAACTGTTACTCTGTGTGTGAGAGAGAGGGGGGGGAGAGAGAGAGAGAGAGCAGCAAAGACTCATACTCTTTGTCTTTACCTGATACATAGTAGTAATGATGGAGATGGAGGACAAGAGGTGTTGGCCTATGTCAGGGGTAGGCAAACTACAGCTCTTTGAGGACCTGTGGACTTTAACTCCCAGAATTCCTGAGCCAGCCATGCATGCATGACTGGCTCAGGAATTCTGGGAGTTGAAGTCCACAGGTCCTCAAAGAACTGTAGTTTGCCCACTCCTGGCCTATGTCAAGATGGTGAAAAAAACATTAATTACAGATTTAGAGGCACTCTCTTCAACAGTATTGTGAGAAACAATAAAAAAAGAAGACCTTGGGGCATAGGATTATTTCAGCCCCTTCAAAGATGAATGCAGTGTCTCTCTATATAGTATATACATACATAGCACCAAGAAGACATCATTTCTAAGTTTCAGTCAGTCTTTAAATGTGCTGCTATGTTTGCACCAAGATCTAAGCCTTCAAGCTACAAAGGTTGCAAAAAAAAATATTCTGCTTGAACATGTAGACATCATCTCATCTCTCCCTCCCTCCATGCAGCCATTTTCTAAAATGCAGCCAGGAAAAAAAATGGAGATGGGGAAGAAGGATCCCTTTTTTGCCTCTCTAGAAAGGATGGTCTTTGATGCCGGTGTGCACTGCTCTTGCTGAGTGTAGAAGGAAGATGGCCCCTTGCTAAGAGATGCAGTGCTCCTGAACTAAAAATAGCAGCTATCTCAGGCTGCACTGTCCAGATTTCACACAGTTACTTCCCTGACAGTTATTTTTGTACCTAGGGCAGAATTAATTTTAATGGCATAGGGAGGGATACAATCACAGAAATAATTTCTTGTTTGAAAAGCCCATTCTTCTGTTTAAAAAAGGACAGCAGTTGTACATCCCTGTTTCTTGCTTGATCACCACAACCTGTAAAGCAGATAACTCATCCTCCCCCTCAGAAAGCCAGTTCAGAACTGCCTTCTTGGGAATTCAGTCACTTTAGGAAGTAGAAAGTCTGCCCTCTCTTTGAACGCCACCATTCCAGTTTAAAAACAAACAAATCTATCCCCATGCAAATGGAAAATATTTGTTTCTCACACCACCCTTAATTTTCACAGGTAGGACCACTAAACTCCATTGCTGGCCTCTTAGAAAAACACAGCCATCTGCATGCCCTTGAACGAGGCTGAAAATAACAGGAAGCAATTCTCAGAAAAGGAAATTTGTCAAATCATCTTTTTCCCCTTGAAGGCACCTAACTGAGAAATGTGAGAGGCATTTCTTAACCAGGGAAATGGCTCAAGTAAATGTGTCCAGAGATACAGAGTCCCTCTTTCCCCAAAACTGTTAGCCTTGCAGCCGTTTCAAACACATCATGGCTTAGTTAAAAATAAACTGAGTAATTTGCCAAACAGGAACTTCTTGGGATTACTGGGACATACAGCTGATCCTACGGCCCTTCCACTTTCTTCTCTATGTTTAACTTTTCAACCAAATTGCCTTTTAGGCCAATAAAAAAGCTCAAATATCCTGCATTTTGGATGGACTCAGACTACCATGCTCTCAAGCTTAGCAAAGTTAGTTTGGGTTGCCTGAATTCATTTGTCATTCAAAGGGCAGGATTTCTGTGGATTTCCTTCATCTGTAGAATCTTCTTAATAATTCAGAGTGTATGGATTGGAATGGACTAAATAGATCATCTGATCAACCTCCTGTTCACTGCTGAAATCCACTAAAGCAGGGGTCCCCAAACTTGGCAACTTTAAGACTTGTGGACTTCAACTCCCAGAATTCTCCAGCCAGCATAGCTGGCTGGAGAATTCTGGGAGTTGAAGTCCACAAGTCTTAAAGTTGCCAAGTTTGAAGACCTCTTCACTAAAGTAATTGCAATAGTGGTTCTTCCATCCCTACTGAAAACTTCAACTAAGGGGGAATCTGCTATTGCTTTAGGAAGAACTCTTCTGTTGTGATAGTTCGCATTATCCAGAAATTCCTCTGAATATTCACCTCAGATCTCCTTTGTTTTAATTGCAGAATAACAGTTGGAAGAGACCTTGGAGGTCTTCTAGTCCAACCCCCTGTTGAGGCAGGAAATCTTATACCATTTCAGACAAAGCCTTATCTCATTCTTGGTTTCAATGCCCCACCTCTTTTAACCATTCTCCTACTGCTTGATTTCTGGACAACTTATCATTTTGGTAGCTTTCCTGCTCCGATATCCCTATACATCTTTCAAAGTGCGGTGCCAGAACTAGAAATTAGATACAGTAGTGCAAAGGATGGTCTAAGTAGCATAGAGTACAATGGAGTAATTATTTTGTTTAATCTGAATTCAGTGCTTTTGCTAATGCAGCCAAAGATTGCACTGACCTTTTTGGTTGCTGCATCACACTACCTATTCATGTTCAGCTGGTGGTGCAGCAGTATTCCTAATTATATGCAGGGCCAGTATGACAGCATGACAGATTTCTTCAACCTGGTATCTGTGCATCTGTGCAGTTGATTTTTACAACTGAGGTGGAGAACCTCATACCCGACACAGTTCCAAACAACATAGATAGATTTGGTCCAATCATCAAGCATGTTGAGGCTATTTTTAATTGTGAATTTGTCCTCTAAAATATATTATTCAACCCCTCTAACATGATATCATCTGAAAATTTGATACTTACGTTTTCCATTCCATAAGAAGTTAAATAGCATTAGGCCAAGAATGGAGCCTTAGGAACGCCATTTGATTCTTCCCACCAGGTATGAGCAATTTTTAGTGTGATTATTCAACTAGCTGTAAATCTAACAGAGTACTGTAACAATCCAATCTATTTTTATCCATCTAGTCCATAAGGGTATTTTATGAGACTATGTCCAATACTTTGCTAAGATCAAGATATAATAAATCCATAGCTAGTCTTTCTGTCATAAAAAGAACCAAGCTTAGTCTAACAACATTTTCTGAACAAGCCCGTGTTTGCTCCTGGTACCATTCTTTTTAAAAGTTCACAAACTTAATACTAGACAATCTAGTCTAGAACTCTGCAAAGCAGAGACGTTAATCTAATAGATAAATTAGTTAGATTCTAGTGAGACTGTAGTTTCTAAGATTAGCCCTCTTTCCCTTTTTGAATATTGGACTTATGTTGACTGTTCTCTAGTCTTCAGCACCTTACTAGTTTCCTGTACTTTTTAAAAAATATTGTCAGCTATTCTGAGATTATGTCTGTCAGTTCCTTTACTATTCCGGAGATAATTCATCATGCCCTTGAGATTTGAATTAATGTAAGATAATAAAGTAAGTCTATACTAAACTGTATTTCTCCCCATTCTTCCTTGTGTTAGGAAGTGTTTTCCCCCCTCTTCTGCAAGAAGACAGACAAATCAGTTCCATCTTCCCCATTCTTCCCCCTCTCCATTTTTACTTCTTCATCTTCCCCAGGCAGCACGCCAACAGCATCTTTGATTCTTAATTATGACTTATCTCCCCACAACAAATCTTATTTTTCCTTTTCTTATTTCTTATTTAAAAATCCATTGAGAATTTTTTAGCTGCCTCTCTCCTTACATACTTGGCTACCAATTTTATACCATCGTTTTCTTAGTTGTCAGTACTGCACCTGCTTCTGTTTCCAATCTCTTTTTGGTTCTTAATGAGCCAACTCACTGGAATAATTTATATTTTTGCTTTGAATGTCTCATTTTTATAATATTTCAACTTTGTAGTATCTGTTTATCCTTTAAGATTTTAAACTATAATAGAATGCCTAATACCTTTCGCCTAAGTTCAATAAGACCTTCTTTGTAATGTCCTATTTACAAAATTAATTTATCACATTATTGTTTTTGCTTTTTCCTGGTTGCCTTGAAGTCTAAAATGGCATAGTTTCCCTCAAGGAATTAACAACTTCATCTCATTAGCCAATGCCTCTTGATTGATAATGCCTCTTGATTGGTCAAAATAAGATGAAGGAAACCTGACTTCTTTTGTTTCCTCTTCTACCTTCTGAAAAAAAAATAATCACGAAAGTTCAGAAATTTGGATGTTTCTAGCTATGTTATTTTTTTCAACTGACATTAATCTTCAATTACTACTATAAGCTGCCTTCTTGAGAACTTAGACTTAGAATAACTTTTAGAATAACATTATTGTCACTTTGAATGTACACTAATCGGCATACATTAAAATGAAATTTCATTGCATACAGCTCTCAAAGGGTCACCACCGCCAATATACACTACATAAACATGACAAAATAAATAAATATAAAAGTATGCATATACCCACATATATTATATGACACGGAGAAACAACACAGTCTAGTTCGAATCTATACATGGACATGGTAAGTAAAACGAATCTTGCGAGTTTACCAGACAGATGGCATAGGAAACAAAGCTGTTACAGAATCTGGTAGTCCTGCTAGAAATACTTCGAAACCTCCACCCAGAGGGGAGCAACAGAAACAGCCCGTAAAGTGGGTGTGTGGGGTCTCTAACAATGCTTTGAGCTCTAAGCACATAGCGCTTATAAGCAGTATCCTGAATAACAGGAAGTGACCTTCCTATAATCTTCTCAGCTGTTCTTACCACTCTCTGAATGGACTTTTTATCTGAGGCACTGCTGCCACCAAACCAAACAGTGATGCAGTTTGTTAAAACTCCCTCAATTGTGCCCAGGGGCAGGTTTCTCATTAACCTTGCTACCGGTGCGCTGCGCGCACATCACCACGTTTTGTGCGTGCGCTCGCTACGCACGCACCCCCCCTTGTGCAATTTTGCTTTTGTGCATGCGCGGAAGCAAAATCTCACCGAAATCTCGTAAGGGGATGTGCACACGCGTGCGATTTTGGCGATTTTTTGCTTCTGCGCATGTGCGGAAGTGAAATCTTGCTGAAATCTCATGCACACACGTGTCCCCTCGCGGGATTTTGGCGAGATTTTGCTTCCGTGCATGCGCAAAAGCAAAAAAATCACCAAAAATGCGCAAAAAAAGATGGCAGCTCCTAGGCACCAGCAACCGACCGCACCGGGTTGGTAGCCTCTTGATGATGTCACCAGCCCGCCACTACCAGTGCAATAGAGTGGACCGCACCAGTAGGAACCCACCACTGATTGTGCCTCAGTAAAAAGTGGCCAGGACAGTAGGAGAAAGATGTGGTCTCCTCATCTGATGCAGGAAATGCAGTCGCTGGTTTGCACGCTTCAGTAAGGATGATGTGTGGAGAGACCAGTTCAGATTGTTAGTTATCTGCACCCCCAGATACTTAATACTGTTGACCACCTCTATAGCTGCATTCTTGATACTGAGTGGAGTATGACTATGCCGTCTCTTTCTAAAATCTTGATGAACTTGATGAATTCGGAAAGGTATCATACACATCTTCTGCTTTTGTTTGTTCCCCATAGTTTATTCATTGGTATACAAAGACTGAAGATGTCAGGGTTAATTGGTCTGACTACATCTGTCTGATTCCCAAATAACTTTTACTGCTTCCTGCATAGCCATAGGTGCCATCTTTCTCAATGGCATCATCTTCTTTCAACTTGTTCTCATCCAGGATCCTACTTGTCCTTCTTGTTCACTGATTAGGGATAGAAAATGCACAGAAACATTACTTTCGCCCGCAGCTCCAAATTAATCCAATATTCACTACTCCCACTGGAATGCCTTCTGCCTCTCTAGGCCTTTCTTTATGGCTTCTCTGCTGCTTCTGGACAATTTCCTCCGTCCTTGGGGATCTCATTCTGCTGGCTTTAATGGAGAGGTCTCTGTGCGATATCTGTGTGTTCTTCACTTTCCCCAAAGAGTTTTAAAGAAGAAAGAGTAGCCTCCAGCAAAGAGGGACATCTGCATTGTCAGCAGGCATAATTAGCTACATACTCAGCATCCATCCTTTTGGCAGAGCCTAAGGCTGTCTTGTTGTTCCCCTCACACAATTCCCTGTTGGCCTGAACTGGTTGCTCCCTGTCTTTTTTTTTTTTTTTAGGGCTAGGTGATAGCTGTGGAATAAGCTCCCCCATTAGCTGATCAGCTGTGGCTTTAATCCCCTTCCTTTCAGACTGACAATCGATGCAACAATAAATCAGTGCAAACAATAAAAAAATACCCTTGGCCAAAAGAAGCTGCACAGCCTTCTCCCAAATTCTCCATATCACTCCGTAACTCACCAGCTCCCCCACAAAATTTCCTCAGTTTTTTCTTGCTCTTCTGTTTTCTCACCCTGGTTTGGTTGTGATTGCACAGTTGCTTCTCCTCTTTCTAAAGTCTGTTTGTCATTCTCCTTCCTTATGTTTCTGAACACAGTGAACATCTCTTTTCCTGCAAAAAGACTGGCTGTCTCCAATATTAAACTCTCTGGGACCTAAAACATTCACAGGGATCAAATTGTTCCTGAACCTCCTCCACAGCATGTTCTCCAACTCTGAACTTTAACGAACTGTAAATTTGGTGCCATTGAACATTAATTTTTTAAAAAAAACAACAGTTGGTTCTTCTTGGGTAGCCTCTCAGAAATCCCTTAGTGAGTATGACATCATAGATTATGTTTACTTATTTTTACATGGATTGCTCAATGTTTTTTGTATATATGGCTATACCTAAATAACGTCCACACAAATCTTCAACGCATTGTATATGAATAAATGATTTCAGCTTCCCATAGACATTTCATGTAGCCCAAATGTTCCTTTCTCTCTCATTCTTTTTTGTCCTATAATTTGATTATTATTTATATATTTATATCCTTATTGTTTCTCCATGGGGATAAGAATACTCAGCGTGGCTTCTGAATATTGACATCAGAATACAGAGATGGAAGGACTTTGGAAGTCTTCTAGTTCAACTCCCTGCTCAAGCAGGAGACCCTATATGATTGGACCTGTCCAATCTCTTCTTAAAAACCTGCAATGATGGAGAACCCACAACTTCTGGAGGCAAGCAGTTCCATTGATTAATTGTTCTCACTGATAGGAAATTACTCCTTAATTCTAGATTGGATTTCTCTTTGTTAAGCTTCTATCTGTTACTTCTTGCCGAGAGATACTTTGGAGAATAGGTTAACCCTCTCCTCTCTGTGACAGCTCCTCAAATATTGGAAGACTGCTATCATGTCACCGCCTGTTAGATTAGACATTCCCTAGGATTCCTAATCTCTTTCACAGCTACTACTGTTGAGCCAGGTGCCACTTATTCTATACCTGTGCATTTGTTGTTGGTTTTTTTGCCTAAGTGAAAACCTTACTTTTCTCACCACTGAATTGCATTCTGGTGGATACGGCCCAGTGTTCAAGTCTGCCAAAATCCTTCTGGATCTTGAGCCTATCTTCTATTCCCCCCTCAGCTTTGTGTTGTCTGCAAGTTTGATTATCTCCCTTTCTATCATTTCATCTAAATCATTTAAGAAGATGTTGAAAAGTATTGGGCTAAAGACAGAATCTTGGAGCATCCCAGTCCATGGTCCCCTGTAATTCTATTGAAGACTGCATGTTAAGTGCAGGAGGTTGGACTAGAACATCTCCAATGTCCCTTCCAACTCTGTTATTCTATTATTCTGTTATCTTAGCATATGAATTCGGCTATCATCATCTTAAGCAATGAAATGGTTTTTGGTTTGGGCTTGAAATGATATGCAAGTGCTTGTCTTTGCCTGAGTTACAGTTTTAAACAACTTTTAATTGTAAATTATTATTGTTGTTGTTTATTGTTTTAATGTTTACTAGATTTTAATGAGGGATAGAATCAAGATCACGTGAAGTGTTAATACCACTTTATAATGCCTTGGTAAGGCCACACTTGGAATACTGCGTCCAGTTTTGGTCACCACGATGTAAAAAGGATGTTGAGACTCTAGAAAGAGTGCAGAGAAGAGCAACAAAGGTGATTAGGGGACTGGAGGCTAAAGCCTATAAAGAACGGTTGCTGGAATTGGGTATGTCTAGTTTAATGAAAAGAAGGACTAGGGGAGACATGATAGCATTGTTCCAATATCTCAGGGGTTGCCACAAAGAAGAGGGAGTCAAACTATTCTCCAAAGCACCTGAGGGCAGAACAAGAAGCAATGGGTGGAAACTAAACAAGGAGAGAAGCAATCTAGAACTAAGAAGAAATTTCCTGACAGTTAGAACAATTAATCAGTGGAACAACTTGCCTCCAGAAGTTGAGGGTGCTCCAACACTGGAAGTTTTTAAGAAGAGATTGGATAACTATTTGTCTGAAATGGTATAGGGTTTCCTACCTAAGCAGGGGGTTGGACTAGAAGACCTCCAAGGTCCCTTTCAACTCTATTATTCTATTCTAATGTTTGTAAGTTGCTCAAAGTCTCAAGTTCTAGACAGGATGGGCGGCACACAAATCTAATGAAATAAACAAACAAACAAATGAACAAACTGATCAGTGTTTTACTGACACTGAAAAAGGTATAATACCTTTTTATCACATCAGAAAATCATTACTAATACTAATTTTAAATTTAACTACAGTTTTAAAAATGAGTTCAAAATTTGCTGGAGAAATTATTTTTTAAAATCTTAACCTGATAGTGGAAAGATTATAAAATTAGCAGCAGTTGAGTTTCTTTAGTATGAATGGCCAAATCTGTCAATTTTGATTTTGATTTACTTCTTTTTTTTTAGCATTATTTATTTAATCTTATAACTATTTCAGTTTGTGGGGTTTTAAATGTCCATGTAGCATTAATATGCACATTTATGCAGGCACTTTTCCCTACTAGGCATTTTTGTGCTTAATTTTCCTAATTTATATATTTCTTGCTCACAGTTTGTCCTTAATATAATGCATTTTGTATGCATTTTAAAATACAGGAATGTATTATCACTGCATTCTGGTTTGCACATAGAATGAGATATATAATTTGAGTAAATTACACAACCAAATTCTCTGCAGTCTGCATCCTAGTGACAAGGGGCTGCCACTAGAAAAATACATTCCTCAGAAGAATGGATCTCTGAGAATAACCTCATGATCCAGGAAGCTCTATGCAGTAGAAAATCATCTGGTCCCAAAATTGCATTCTTCTAGATTGCCAGGAGATATATATATTTGAGGTTTGTATGGGGGCTTGCTCATATTTCCTGAGGATAGGGTAATATTAGTGGCACCAAAGGCTAAAATAAATCTACTGTTGATCTACTTTGTGGCAGGGTATTCTCGGCACCAATATCTATGGCTTGGTATACCCATTCATCAATGCACTGTGCTTGTTACTTGAACTCTAAGGTTACCATTTCTCCCATCCCTGTTGGTAGAAGCCACCATAGGAACCTGGAAAAGAAATATGATAAATAATTCCAGTGCCCTCTAGTGGATTTCAAACAAACTGATTCTAGTAGCCTTCAGCCTTAACAATTCCGTAGTATTTTTTTTCTTTCTCAAATGGAAGCTGATCTACACATCCTACAGATGGGTTTCTTTTCTAGTGCACCTCTAGCACACTTTGTAGCTGTTGGATTAATGTTGCTGGTTTTGGAAGCAGGAACTCAGACAGAAAGGAAAGAAGGAGGCTAATTTAAGGCAAAACATTCAAACTGAGCAGCATAAATAAAATATCCAAAATATTTTTCTCTTTAGAATTGTTCTGAAATAGGGTAGCTTCCAATTCTAATAAAATAAAATTTAGTTCCTTAAAGTAATCAGAGGACTAAACAGGTGATTCAGCAGAGAGAAAAATAAGGATTTGTGATTTTCTTAAATGTATTTTTAATAAATGTATAAGGAACATCTATCCTGATATTCTATCAATGTATCTGCACCTTTTTATATAGTCAGTGCTATGATGCTGGCTGACCATACGAATGACATGTAGCAAATAGCACAGTAGATAGAGTATATGATGCAACAAGAAGTCGGGATTCAAAAATAATGTATCATAGACAAAGTTAGACAAGGAAAATAGACTGAATTATTGGAAGATGTACATGTATAGTAAAACACTAATGCAAATACATGACACCGTGTATCTGGATAGACTATTTATTAAAAAGGGGAACAGATGGACAGGTTTTAAGATATTCAACTGCTGGCTAAAAAGTAGTGGGTAGTATGTGGTCCATTATTTATTATGAGGAATGAAAATTTGTCAATAGAAGCCAAAGTGACTTCCTATACGAATGTACTTCAGGATATTTTATCACAGGAGAATCAGAGTTGAAATTGTCAGGGGGGAAATGAAAACAAATTGAATGAAGTTAGAATTAAGAGGTATGCAGATGTAGTTAAACAAGAAGACATAGGTCAAGAAAGAGTGATGAATGAAGATGGATTGAATACAAAATTAAAGAAAAGGGGCAGTAGATGAAATAATTTAGAGATGTAATGAAAGTAAGGATAATTTGCAAGGATAGAAAGCTAAAATTAGCTACCTTTCTTTTAATTCCTGCTTTAATTTCTTTGCTTTTTATTCTTTAATCTCTTTCTGTATTTTGTGTAACACTGCTTATCCTGAAAAGGAATATCATGACAGGTATCAGGTATGTATGTACCGTATGTATGTATGTATGTATGTATGTATGTATGTATGTATGTATGTATGTTTGTATGTTTGTATGTATGTATGTATGTATGTATGTATGTATGTATGTATGTATGTAATTTGTATGGCTACTCATCTCAACAAGTGACTGGGTAGCAAGCAAATTTTAAAAAAATACAAAAATTAAAATACACCGCAGTCAAGAATAGGTTATTCACCATAATCACTAAAATATCCAAGAAACAGGTCCCTGCACACACTTTCCTCTTTTTTAACAATTAAAATGAATTGATGAACCAACTAAACAGTATATTAGAGTTGTGGGATGAAACTCTTCCTACTGCTAGGTTGCTAAATCTCTTTGAAACCACCTATTATTAACAAGATTAACTTTTTGCCTGGAAGTATAAGTACCGTATTTTTTGGAGTATAGGACGCACCTTTTTACCCCAAAAAAGAGGGTCAAAAACTGGGTGCGTCCTATACTCCGGATGTTACATTAGGCCACTGCCGGACCACGGGAAAGCCGCCGCCGCTGCCTCCGCCGGACCACAACAAAGCCGCTGCCGCTGGCCACGGCCGCGGCCGTCACCACCGGACCACGGGAAAGCCGGTGGCGGCGGACCATAGAAAAGCCGCCGCGGCTGCCCCACAGCAAAGCCGCTTCCGCTGCTGCTAGCCGCCACCACCGCCGGACTACGGGAAAGCCGCCAGCGGCAGACCATAAAAAAGCCGCCGCGGCTGCCCCAAACAAAGCCGCTTCCGCTGCTGCTAGCCGCCAAAATCGCTCCAAACAAAGTCGCTGCTGCTGGCCATCACCGCCGCCACCGCCAGACCACGGGAAAGCCACTGCCGCCGTTGCTGGCCGAAGCCTGTTTCATTGCGTGCTTTGCAAAAGGAAGGAGTTTGAGCGATGATGTCTGGACGCGGCAAGCAAGGTGGCAAGACCCAGGCCAAGGCAAAGACTCGTTCTTCCCGCGCCGGGCTGCAGTTTCCCGTGGGCAGAGTGCATCGGCTGCTCCGGAAGGGCAACTACGCCAAGCGCATCGGCGCCGGCGCTCCGGTTTACCTGGCTGCCGTGCTGGAATACCTGACGGCCGAGATCCTGGAGCTGGCGGGCAACGCGGCGCAGGACAAGAAAACCCGCATCATCCCGCGTCACTTGCAGCTGGCCATCCGCAACGACGAGGAGCTGAACAAACTGCTGGGCCGGGTCACCATGGCCCAAGGCGGCGTCCTGCCCAACATCCAGGCTGTCCTGCTGCCCAAGAAGACCGAGAGCCACAAGGCCAAAGCGAAATAATTCCCACGTTCCCGGCCAGAAAGAACTAACATTGCCAACTTCCAGGTTTGCTGTGGGGCTTGTGGACTTCAACTCCCAGAATTCTTCCTCCAGTCATGCTAGCTTAGGAATGACTGGAGGAGGAATTCTGGGAGTTGAAGTCCACAAGTCTTAAAGCTGTCAAGTTTGAAGACCCTTGCCACCCCTAACCCAGGGCTCTTCAAACTTGACAGCTTTAAGACTTGTGGACTTCAACTCCCATTCCTGAGCTAGCATGACTGGAGGAGGAATTCTGGGAGTTGAAGTCCACAAGTCTTAAAGCTGTCAAGTTTGAAGTTTGTAAAAAGTGTATATGGTTGTAAAAAGTGTATATGGTTGTAAAAAGTGTACATGGTTGTAAAAAGTGTACATGGTTGTAAAAAGTGTACATGGTTGTAAAAAGTATTCTGCTACACTGGTATTTTATTAAATAATATATTACTACACCATTTGGTTCAGAATACTTTTTTTCTTGTTTTCCTCCTCTAAAATCTAGGTGCGTCTTATACTCCGGTGCGTCCTATACTCTGAAAAATACGGTAACTACAACTTCCTTCTATTGCTGGTTTGATATTCCCCAACTGATTTCCCCAATCAACTTTTCAAATTTAAGAAAGGCATTCCAGTTTGACTCTTGGGAAGAGGGAGAAATATGCTCAGAGAAATTCAGGACTAGATGCCACACTTTCAGTAAATAAGGGCAGCTAAATTAGCTGGCATCATTGATACAGCTTTGTCAGAATTGCATTTCACTTCCTGCATACTGGAGAAGAGTTCTCGTTCTCCTTACTGCCTTACTTGAAACTCTTGTGCAGTTTTGCCTCTTGCATTGAATGTGAACCAATCCACTTGAGTTTACAGATACATTTGTCAAGCCAAGTCGAGACACTTGACAAACATTTGTTCCGGGACACAAACATTTGCCATTTACTGCAAACTGCTGAGGAACAAGGTTAGCTAACATTTAGAATCACATTAGCTAAACTCAAGTTAATCACCCATTAATTAATCCAAGTGCAAACGGAGACAGAAAAAAAACTGCTTTAAAAAACACTAAAGAAGGGAACAAACCAGAGGTGGGTTTCAGCAGATTCTGACCAGTTCTGGAAAGCCGTTAGCAGAAATTTTGACTAGTTCAGAGAACCGGTAAATACCACCTCTGACTGGCCCCACCCCCATCTATTCTCTGCCTCCCGAGTCCCAGCTGATTGGGAGGAAATGGGGATTTTTGCAGTAACCTTCCCCTGGAGTGGGAGGAAATGGAGATTTTACAATATATTTCCCCTGGAGTGGGGTGGGAATGGAGATTTTGCAGTATCCTTGCCCCGCCACACCCATCAAGCCACACCACGACCACCTAACCACGCCCACAGAACCGGTAGTAAAAAAATTTGAATCCCACCACTGGAACAAACCATGGAGTAGGAAGAGAAGGAAATGTGTTGATACATGCCTCAAGCAGAGGAGGACTATACCACTTCTAGCCAAAACAAAGAACATTCTGGCCTAGCTCTTTCCGTGCTGTATACGGTTACAAAACTTGAACAATTATGTGAAATGTCATGTGTTTTATCTCTTTTTCCCTTTTATTTATTTATTTATTTTATTTGTTTAATAGATTTGTATGCCCCCAACTCCCGGAGGACACTGGGCGGCTAACAGCATATGAAATACAAAATCTAAAAAACAGTTAAAAACAATTAAAAAACATTAAAAAACATACTACTTTCATAGGCCGGAGCTTATCCCTGATATTCCCAAGCTCAACGGTCCCATGCCTGACGGAAGAGCCAGGTCTTAATTGCCTTATGGAAGATCAGTAGGGTGGAGGTGGTCTGGATCTCTGGGGGTAGCTGGTTCCAGAGGGCCGGAGCTGCCACAGAGAAGGCTCTCCTCCATGGACCCGCCAGCCGACATTGTCTGGCTGACGGGACCCAGAGAAGACCGACTCTGTGGGATCTCACTGAGCTGTGCGGTAGGAGGCGATCTCGAAAGTAACCTGGTCCTGAGCCATGTAGGGCTTTAAAAGTAATAACTAACACCTTGAATTGTGCCCGGAGACCAATGGGAAGTCAGTGCAGCTCACGGAGAATAGGTGTAATATGGGTGTGCCTAGGTACACCCATTATACTCGCGCGGCTGCATTCTGGACTAATTGTAGTCTCCGAACACTCTTCAAGGGTAGCCCCATGTAGAGCGCGTTGCAGTAATCTAACCGTGAGGTGACAAGGGCATGATTGACTGTAAGGAGAGCATCCCGATCCAAGTAGGGCCGTAATTGGTGTACAAGACGAACTTGTGCAAAGGTCCCACTGGCCACAGCTGTCAGATGTTCTAATTTCAGCTGTGGATCTAGGAGGATGCCCAAATTACGGACCCGCTCTGAGGGGGACAATTTCTCTCCCCCAAGAGTCAGGGATGGACAGTTTACCTCATCTTTGGGAGGCAGTACCCACAGCCATTCGGTCTTGTCTGGGTTGAGTCTGAGTCTGTTAACTCCCATCCAGACCCTCACAGCTTCCAGCACCGGTCCATCACATCTACTGCTTCACTGAATTGACGCGGGGTGGAGATGTATAACTGGGTATCATCTGCGTATTGTTGATACCTCACCCCAAATTGGCGGTTAACCTCACCCAGTGGTTTCATGTAGATATTGAAAAGGAGGGGAGAGAGAACCGAGCCCTGAGGCACCCTGCAAACGAGGGGCCTAGGGATCGATCTCTGTCCCCCTACTAACACTGACTGTCCCCCTACTAACACCGACCATTGAGATAGGAGGAGAACCACCGTAAAAAGGTGCTTCCCACTCCCAACTCCCCCAGTCGTCCCAGAAGGATACCATGGTCAATGGTATCGAAAGCCGCTGAGAGGTCAAGAAGCACCAAGATTGAGGAATATCCTCCATCTCGGGCTCGCCAGAGGTCATCCATCAGTGTGACCAAAGCAATTTCTGTGCTGTAGCCAGGTCTGAAGCCAGATTGAAAAGGGTCTAGATAATCGGTTTCATCCAATAACTGTAGGAGTTGGAGCGCCACCACTTTCTCAACAACCTTTCCTACAAAAGGTAGATAGGTTGGAGACTGGACGAAAGTTTTTTAAATCAGCTGGATCCAAGGACGGCTTCTTGAGGAGGGATCAAACCAGCGGTGAAATGCTCCCGGTTCGCTTTTACCTGTCTGTCGTCGGAGAGCCGATCGCGCAGGTAGCGCAGCGCTCCACCCACCCGCCGGGACACCGCCATTTGAGTTCTTCTACCCTCCTGTAAATGCGCAAAGGGTAAAAGAACTCAAATGGTGGTGTCCCGGCAGGTGGGCGGAGCGCCGTGCTACCTGCGCGATCGGCTCTCTGACGACAAACAGGTAAAAGCAAACCGGGAGCATTTCACCCCTGGGTCTAACCACTGCCTCCTTCAAAGGTTGTGGAAAAGACCCCTCACTCAAAGAAGCCTTTTATCCTTTCTTCATTTTCTGACCATCTGTATTTCTACTTTTGTTTGAAAGATGCTGTAGTCACTAAGGAACGGATGATGGGAAAATGTTCCCATGATTTGTAGAGGATTTAGCTCAAGATTTCTGAACTCTAATGGAGTAGTCATAGAGAAAATTTCCTCTCTGGAAAAGCATAGAAAGTAGAAACCAGGAAAAATACCTGTCCATGTTTATTTTTATTTCCTAAGCAAATGTAACATTTATGAAAAGAGGGAATTGACATTAGTTGGGATTTACTGGGTTAAGGGAAAAGAGAAACATTTGCCCTATGTGTAGTTTTTATTCCCTTTTTCCCTTGCTGAGAAAGATCCCCCTTTCAGTTTTTAATCAATTAAGTCGTAATAATGATTGACATAGCCACAATTTTAATTTTACAAAATATTAATTTGAAGATTGTAAACTTTTGGAAATTATAGTTAAAGTAACTGGAAGTTCTTTCAACACTGAAAGGTGTTTTAGGCCAGTGTTTCCCATGTGTTTAGCAACTTTAAGATGTATGGACTTCAGGTCTCAGAAATCCCCAGCCAGGATTGCTTGAAGTTCACACATCTTAAAGTTCCTGGAGTTAAGAAACATTAGTTTAGATGAAAAATAATGATTTTTTTCCTTCCTATATACCTGCCATGCTCAAAATCTGTTCCTTCTTGTGCTCCGTTCACCTGGCCATAACTAGCTTTGGTTTGAGCTCATTCTGCCAACTGTTTTCCATGTTAGGACTGCCCCAGATGTAAATGAGGGCACTTCTGGTTATTGCTAGAAAAGAAGTTATTCTGTATTTTTTCTATTAAATCCCATTCAGTTTGACAAAAGAGACTCTTCGAAATTCATTCAGATAATAACATTATACAGAAATTCTTGGGGGTGGAATACGTAAGGTGACCAGATTTTAATATTTGTAAAGCGGGACACCATTGACGGGGGGGGGGGGGTTTCTAGGGGAGCAAGACAGGAGGGGTCCGTCTCTCTTATCCTGCAGCTTTGTGCACCCCCCCAAACACCCCCCCCCTTCATCGCAGCCAGGGGTGGGTTCCCACCGGTGCGGTCTTGCCTGTTCGTCGCCGCAGAGCCGAAGAAGCTGGTGGCGTTCGCGGCGCGGGGCTTCCCCCGCCCACTTTCCCCGTGAGCTGGGGTGGGAATGGCCAGCTTGACGTCACTTCTGGTGGCCAAGTGCTAAGGCAGGACTTCCCTCAGACCCTCCCTCACTCTCATTATAATCTCTCTCCTTCCTTCCTTCCTTCCTTCCTTCCTTCCTTCCTTCCTTCCTTTTCTTCTTTTTCCTTCCCTCTTCATTCTCCTTTTTCTTCCTTCCCCTCTTTCCTTATTTTCCTTCCTTGCTCTCTTCCCATCTTTCCTTCTTTTTCTTTGTGTTTCCTCTTTCCCTTTCTCCTTTCTTGTCCCTTCTTGCATGCTCAAATGCAAATGGGGAAACATTTCTCCATTTGTTTTGTTTTTAGTTCATTTAGCCTCTGCCAGTGAAAACGGGCCCTGTTTTCGCTGGCAGAGGGCTGCAGGAGGCCGTCATGGCCGAAAATGGGCCCTCCCGAGCTCCATTTTTACTGGCTGAGGCACTGCGGGCCAGTCCTTTGCTGTTTCCAGGGCAGCCCCATGGGCCAGATCTAAGCACGTGCAGTGCCTTGAGTTTGACACCCTGGCTTAGAGTAAGGTGACCAGATTTTATTTTTTGTAAAGCGGGACACCATTGATGGGGGGGGGGTTCCTAGGGGAGCAAGATGGGAAGGGTCCGTCTCTCTTATCCTGCAGCTTTGTGCACCCCCCCCAAACACCCCCCTTCATCGCAGCCAGGGGTGGGTTCCTACCGGCGCAGGCTTACCTGTTCGTCGCTGCAGAGCCGAGGAAACTGGTGGCGTTCGCGGCGCGGGGCTTCCCCCGCCCGCTTTCCCTGGCCGCCGGGACGCTGCCATTTGCATTCTTTTGCCCTCTGCGCATGCGCAAAGCGTTCTGCTTGCACAGAGGGCAAAAGAACACAAATGGCGGCGTCCCGGCAGCCGGGGAAAGCGGGCGGGGAAGCCCCGCACCGCGAACGCCACCAGCTTCTTCGGCTCTGCGGCGACGAACAGGCAAAACCGCCGCTGCCCCTCTCACTGCCCTCCCTCCCCGCCTGGCAGGAGGAGGCAGGCGAGGCAGGAGGCAGAGGGGTGTGCAGGGCAAATTCAAATTTAAAAAGCGGGACTTTTTTGAAACGCCGCGGGACGCGGGACAAATTATTAAAAAGCGGGACTGTACTGCCAAAAGCGGGACGTCTGGTCACCTTAGTTTAGAGGGAACTCTATCTGTGAGATATTATTGGAGGAGTAATAAAACTAAAGTGGCTATTTATTCTCCTGTTGCCTCCTGTTCCCCTCCAGATATCCCTTTATTCCTTCCAACTTTATGTTGCTATACACATATCCTAAGTCAGTTTAGGACTTTGCTTTTCTACTGAAGGCTTCCAAGTATCTCTGCCTACTCATTCTGTTCACAGCCTTCCACCTTCTTTCTCCATATGTCTCCTGACTTCCCTGTTCTAGCTTTTTAACTCAGATGCTGCTTGCAGTTCACCATCTCTAGATTTATTCTCCTGGCTATGTATTTTTTTCCATTGCTCTATCCAACTCTGGCCCAGCCTTTTAGCTCATTGCAAACTTTGCTTTCTATAGCTGTTATCTTGCAAATATTTATTTGTTTGTTTGTTTGTTTGTTTGTCAAACATGTACAAGATAACAAGTATAGGTATGAACATAAACATGAACAAAGGAAGTAAAGACAGATAAATGGGGACAGTAAGTCAGGGACAGTAGGCATGCTGGTGCGCTTATGCACGCCCTCTTAAGGGTTTATGGACCTCTTAAGAATGGGGTGAGGTGTCCATAGTAGACATTTTGATTCTTTGATCAAGTCTCAAAATACATTTATATTTTAGAGATTGTCATCACACTTCCAGATACTTATTGTTCCCTAACTATATATTCCTGTGGAGAAAGGTTCTCCAGAAGTTGAAGATTGGTCTTGTTCCCTGTTTCTGTTCAGGCAACCATGGTGCCCCAACACTTGAAGCCATCTAACCAGGGGTGGGTTCTAACTTATCTTGTCACTGGTTCGCTTCCTCCCATGCTGCGCGGCTGCATGTGCATTGCGCGCCACATTGCTGCACTGTGCAGGCACGCGCACACAGGCGCAGTGCCAAAAACTCGGCTTCTGCGCATACGCAGAAGCAAAATCCAGAAAAAAATAGCAGAAAAAAAGCCAAAAATAAGTTGGCGGCGCATGTGCAGTGCCAAAAAGTTGGATTCTGCACATGCGCAGAAGCAAACACCAGCAAAAAATAGCAAAAAAGCCATAAACAAGATGGTGGCATCCACGGACCCTCACCAACAGAACCAACTCCATGATGTCACCACCGGTTCTATAGAACCGGTTAGAACCGGTAGGAACCCACCTCTGCATCTAACGTGGTTGACAGCTCTGCAAATACCACTATCTTTATCCAGTTTAATTTATACTTCAGCTGCACCAAGAAAGAGTCAAATGAATTTGTTCAGAGGTGTAAATCAGTGCATTCACTGGCATCTATTTGCTATAACAGAGACCTGTGACTATGGAGCATTTGCACTTCAAAGAGAGCTGCAACTACATGCTGAGAAACCCACCAGCAAATAGTTTTGCTACTTTTTTGGCAATATTTTGCACTTTTCTACAACCATCAAATACAATCTCCCCCACCCCACCCCCATCCAAGTAATCAAGGCAATGTTTTGCTTGCTTGCTTGCTTGTTCAATCTTGTATGCTGCCATATTTTAGAATAACTCCTGGTGTTTAGCAACAGAACAATACAATAAAACATCCACAATAAATTAATAATTAAGTAATTAAATTAAAACATCTACAATAATAGTAATAATAATAATTAAAACCATAAATAAAAGCCGGAGCATTGTAATACAACAGGCAACAACATCTTCTCGGTCCCTGAAACTTCAATGAAAAAGATTTGTCTTTATCAACTTCCAGAATGTGATCAAGAATGCACCATTCTTGGCTGTTCCACAATATCGGGACCGTTATGGAAGAGCCTCCTGGTCTCAGTCCCCCTTTTTTCATGAAAATGAGGAAACAGCAAGTTTCTCTTAGGGTAAGATATTGGATGAGAGTCCATTCGTCTAGTGGCTAAGCTAAGGCATCAGGTTAAGAAACCACGAGACCATGAATTCTAGTCCCATCTTAGGCACAAGGCCAGTTGGATGATCTTGGGCCAGTCACTTTCTCTCAGTCCAGGGGTGGGTTCCTGCCAGTACGCTCTTACCTGTTGGTCGCCGCAGAACCGAAGAAGCCGGTGGCGTTCGCGGCGCGGGGCTTCCCCCCCCGCTTTCCCCCGCCCGCCTAGACGACGCCATTTGCGTTCTTTTGCCCTCTGCGCATGCACAAAGCACCCCTTTCTCAGTCCTAGGAAAGAGGCAATGGCAAACAATTTCTGAAAAACCTTGCCAAGAAAACTGCAGGGATATATCCAGACAGTCTCCAAGAATCAGACACAATTGAACAGAAGATGAAGAAAAAATACATTGGACAGACTGATGCCAGTGGATGAATACTTTAAAGTTAAAACCAGTACTTTGAATTGTATCAGAAATCTATTAGCAATCAATTCAGGTGTAGTATCTTGTTGGTGTCTAATGCAAGCTAGTAAACAGGCTGGTTTTTAGTTTTCTCCAGTGGCACACAGTTAACTAGTAGGGATGCATATATGAATATACAGATTTGCAAAGACCGACACAACAGAGGAATGCATCTAGGCACATTTTCTTAGCCATCTATCTATATCCTACAGACTAAACTTGGGCAAAGTGGCTTAACTATGTAACTAAAAGAATAAAATTGCATTAAAAAATACCAGTACTGTACGGTAAAAACATTGATGTTACCTAAACTATCTGGGCAATGGGTCTATACTTTCTTCTTACTCAGAGTAAATAATAATGATATTGATTTATTAAAGTTGTATACTGCCTAACTTTGGGCAGCTCACAACAATAAAACAAAACAAATGACAATAAAAGATAAAAAATAAAGGGGGGAAAACCCTAAAGTCATAGCCTTTCTTTGCCTTCAGTGATGTCACTGACATTAATGAGATAATATGCACTGTAATGAAATTATGATCACAGTGTCAACTCTGATTCACAAAGATCATAATGCGAAAAGAGGATTTCAAGTTTTTTTAAAAAATATTTTTTTCTGCGCATTCTAGGAGCAATTGCTTTTTCTACGCAAAGGGTAAAAAGAAATGGGAATTGTAGCTCAGGGTTCAAATAAGGGGTCCTTGGTGCTCTCAGAGCTTGGTTGTTTTCTTGCAATTGTTTCATTACCCAAACTAGGTAATATCATCAGTGCTAGCACAGACTACCACTGATGATGTAACCTACTTTGGATAATGAAACGTCTGCAAGAAAACAACCAAGCTCAGAGAGCATCCTGGACCTCTCAGAAGTGGAAATTCTTCTGATATTTCCACCGGCTCCCACTGCTACGTTTACAGTGATATCATTTTTTTAAAAAATGTGAAAGTGGAATAAAAAGTAGAATCCTGTTTTTGTCCAAGGCATGACTTTACAGCTTAAATATCAAATTTTGTATAATTAGAGCATATTGCCACCTAGTGTCAAACCTGAGTCACTTCTTGCTCATTCTTTTAGAAAAAAAAACAAGTTTCCAGGTCATCCTGCTTCGTTCAGAGTTGACCTTGTTTTGCTGCTATTACTACAGCTATTATACAAGTCAGGGTGAAATTTTTGAGCTCCACCAAAACCATCTTACCATACATGAAGGACACTCTCCATCCTTTTCACAGTTGAAAATAAGAACATAATAATTTTGCCTTTAACCAGATTTCTGTCCATTTATATCACTGTTGTTCGCTCTGATTGATTGTGGTTTCTCTGGGAGAGATTACAAAGCATACTCTATCAATAACCCCTCCTGAAGTTCTGGTAGTGGGACACAGTTGTTCTACCCCAGTTCTCTAATCTGCTTTTTAATTTTATTAAATTTATTAAGGCCACACAATCCAAAAGACTCTGAGTGGCTAGACGGGTACCAATCCTCACATTGCACATTAAAGAAAGCTTTTAGGTATTACTTTCATTCATTCTGCAATCATTGATTTTCTGAAGTAAGAGGCATTGGTCAACTAATCAGAATTGTCCTTTTATTCATTTATGCACATTTTTCCATTTTTAACTTATGCATGATTTATGGAATTAACACCATCTCCTAAGAAAATGAAGACACACGAACGTGGAACTAATTAAATAACCCACTTGTTTAGGCCAATACATGGGGCTAAAGTACACATTATCAGTGTGTTTGAATTTTGGTGTTTAGAGAAAATTTTTAAGAATATTGCTTTGGATGCTGACCACAGGGTTACAAGCTGTAAGTACTTGAAATCCATCAAGTTTGTAAGAAAGAAATGAAGGTGATGATATTGAGGTGTATGTAATTGCTATTCATATTAAATAGATGAAAATGCTATGGTGCTAACCTGACTATGTCTATAAGTCAGCCAACAATATTCATGGTACAGTCTTATATACTGTATGTATACCCAAAAATGCTCCACTTAGAATAGATGACTTACTTCAAGTAAGACTATATAGATTTGCCATCATTGTTTCTATGACAGTCAGTTTGAAAGATTTTGATAAAATAAGCAACTGCTCCTCTTTAATTGACCTACAAAAATTATTCCTCATATTAAAAAAAGTACTTGTATTTTTTTTTCCCATTTTAGAGAAGGAACTCCATTCTGAACATTTGGAGAACAAGATAGACTGCTTTAAATTGATTCTTTGTTGCAATATATAACCTGCATCCTCCCCAGACAAGGAACAATACTAAATGTTTTCATTTAAGAAAATGTAAGAAAATTTATTACATTGAGTAATATCTCTGACTGTACAGTTTAGATTCCCAACCTTGGCAACTTGAAGATATCTGGACTTCAACTCCCAGAATTCCCCAGCCAGCATTCGCTGGCTGGGGAATTCTGGGAGTTGAAGTCCAGATATCTTCAAGTTGCCAAGGTTGGGAAACACTGGTTTAGAAGGATGATAAACCTCAATGAAAAACATGGGAGCTAGGAGGAAAGACAATGAACTAACATGGATGAAGGAATTACCTTTCACCTGATTCTCTCATCATTTCTTATTTTGTCCATACTTTCTTCCTGTCTCCAGGTATATCCGAACCATGTATCTGGGGATCCAAAGCCAGAGGCAAAAGGAACACCAGCGGCGTTTTTACTGGGCTATGATGTACGAGTATGCAGATGTCAACATGCTGCGCCTCTTAGAGACCTTTCTCGAGAGTGCCCCACAATTGGTGCTACAACTCTGCATAATGATCCAGAAGAACCGTGCAGAAGCTTTACCGTGTAAGTGATCTGACTGGTGCTCCTCATTTGGGAAGAGTTTCGGACATGTCTGGATTTCTCACCCAGGTGGAAGGTTCAGTGGTTGATATGGTCCTTCACATTAGTCAAGGGCAATTCCCCCAATTGAAGAGAATACTTTATTGTACTTTAGGGTACAATTGTGGGATCCTTGGTGCTCTCTGAGCTTGGTTGATTGCTTGCAGACATTTCATTATCCAACTAGCAAACATCACCAGTGCATGGCCCTGACAGTTAGTTGGGTAATGAAATGCCTGCAAGCAAACAAGCAAGCTCAGAAAGCACCAAGAATTCCACAATTCCCCCAACCCGCTACTTCCTTAAGATTAAAGAAGGTGTAGCTCAGAATTTCTGAAAGCTAAAAGGCATCTTCTCTAAGAAGTTCTGTGAGAAGGCTTCCAGTCCTGCTTTTGCAGAATCTCAGTCTACTTTCCCCTGCCTGCCTTGCGGTGAACATTCTTGTGGAACATTAGAGAGGAAGGCAGGTGTCTAGCATTTGCTTTTTCATTATTACATATTGATTTTCCAAGAAGGAAACCATAGAATGATTTAACAATAATAGTGCCATTTCAACAATGGAATTTTTTTTCTTTTTGCACGTAAATTATTGTATATACATTTGGAGGAAGGTAATAGTATAAAGTAAATAGAATCTGAAGGATTGTAACCGGATACAGTACAATGAGAAAGAAAAATTTGCAGTGAACGTTGGCCATTAATAGCAATAGCAATAGCACTTAGACTTATATGCCGCTTCATAGTGCTTTACAGCCCTCTCTAAGCGGTTTATAGAGTTCAGCATATTGCCCCCAACAATCTGGGTCCTCATTTTACCGACCTCAGAAGGATGGAAGGCTGAGTCAACCTTGAGCTGGTGAGATTTGAACAGCTGAACTGCTGAACTAGCAGTAGCCTGCAGTGCTGCATTTAACCACTGCACCATCTCGGCTCTTCAAAATGGCTGATAACTCTCAAAATTAAAAATGGCTGATAACTCTCTTGCCCTTAGTTTGCCTTGGCATAGATAGGTGATCAGTTCACTCCCCTGGCAAGAGCCAGCGGTGAAATCTACTTACCTTCCCTACCGTCACACATGCTTTTTCACCCTCACCAGAAGGCTTTGCGCATGCGCAGAGGGTTAAAAAAAGAAAATGGTGATGACCAGGCGGGTGAGTGGGTGGAGCCTCGTGCTGCTGCCGCTACCAGTTCTCTGAACCACCGGCAGCTGCTGCTACCGGTACGCCCAAACTGGGCCGAACCGGTAGCATTTCATCCCTGGCAAGAGCAGTCCAGTACTTGCTGGATAAAGATATGAGGGAAAAGGAGGGAGGGAGGACAGGAGGCAGAAGAGAAAAAGGAAGAGAAGAAAGGTATTAAAAAGAGAACGTAAAATATTCTGAAACCCTGTCTTTAGCTTCAGCCTCTGACTGATTAACTCTGAAGGAATGCGAACTCAGCAGTTCACTGCTTCCAGCATAACACATCCCATTCCCATGATTTTGTTTATGAAATAAGTCTTGGCAGAGAACAGGATTTAACCCCATTCCGTTAATCCTGGACTTTCTTTTACAAACTCATGGAAAATTCTGATTCCGAAATAACTGCTGATATGGCACAACTATTTTTTCTCCTATGTTTCAAAAGGACTTGGAGAATTCACAAACTCCAAAGTACTGTGAGCTAAGCTAGCTTCTAGCCACAGATCCCGAGGCCTTTGATTTAGGCAGAAAAGAAATTTGTGACAGTTCGTATTTTTCATTTTTTGCAATGGAATTAAATGTTTTTAAGTTTCCTGAGTTTAGATCACTATTTCCTCAAACTTGGTAAGTTTAAGATGTGTGGACCTCAACTCTCAGAATTCCAGAAGCAGTGCTGGCTATTCTGGGAGCTGAAGTTGACACATCTTAAAGTTGCCAAGTCTGAGAAGCACTGGTCTATCAGGGGTCCACAAACTTGGCAACTTTAAGACTTGTGGACTTCAACTCCCAAAATTCTCCAGCCAACATAGCTGGCTGAAGAATTCTGGAAGATAAAGTCCACAAGTCTTAAAGTTGCCAAGTTTGAAGACCTCTGGTCTAGATAGTGCCAGCAAGCATAGAATGAAATTATGTTTGTTTTCTTTCTCTCCTTACCTCTCTGCTCTCTCTTTCTCAGACACATACACACACAGGTATATAATAGGAGGACATGTTTATCTACTATTTCAATTTCTTGTTATTTTTCTAAACTGGAGAAACAACCTATTAACTCATACAGGACCATCTCACATAAGCTTTAAAGCATTCTAGTGTCCTTAGCCCTAAGACATCTTAAGAGCCCTCGGGGTCTTTATCCACCCTTTGGAGAGAATTAACTCAGCAGCAATTTAATCTTCCCTAATAACTCCTGCAATTCCCAGAAACACTCAGTGGACCAGGGCATTTGCAGAGAGGAGATGAAAGTGTTAAGACGGCACCTAAAAAGAGAGTGGGGCTTCATTCACATCATCACAGTTGCCATTTTGATTTTTTTGGACACCCATGGTGTCCAAGAGGGGCATCTTTTATGGTGATAAAAGATGCCCCTCCCATGAACGATAGGAAGGCAAGATACTATTGTTACTTGTATGAGATAACAGTTTGTGGGTCGTCTGACAAATAAGGAGTTCTGTGCTGGAGGTTGAAATGTGTCCTCTCTTCAAGAGACTAAACTAGGATGCCAGAGTCACACTATGAATGCTAATGCTACTTTATTATAGGGTTACAGCAGGGGTGTCAAACTCAATTTCATGGAGGCCCACATCAGGGCTATGGTTGACGCCGGGGGGACGTGACCGACTGGGTGGGTGTGACCAACTGGGTGGGCATGGCCAGCTTGACACAGCTCACTGGGCGTGGCCAACTGGGTGGGTGTGGCCAGCTTAATGTTGCTCACTGGGCGTGGCTGACTCATGACGGAACAAGTCATACCAGCTAACAAAATCTTCCATTCCTTTACTTTCCCTTCCATTCCTTTATTTTCACAAGAACTAGGGAAGGTTGTACCTGAGACACTTTCTCAAGGTACATTTTTGCTTTGGGTTCAGATTTATTTTATTCCACCACTGCCTTGGCTGGGGCTCTTCCTCCTGTTCGTCAAAGTTATTACTATTGCCCATTACAGAATGCAAGGAGGGGCTCTCTATAAATAATACTTTTGAGTCTCCAGCTGGCAGCTGGGATGAAACCAGTTAAACAATTCAAACAGCAACTGATGGGAAAGGTTCAAAATGCTAGTCCATTAACTACATGTGGCTTGCCACTTACAGTTCTTGAAGTAGATGAGCCCAAATATATAAACCTTGTTATGTATTGGAAGGAGGGGGGTCAAGGTTTTAAGGAACTTTGCAAGTATTTAAGGCTTACAGCTTATCTTCAAAATTCCTGAAACCCCTTTCAAAATCAGTGGATCAGTGGATTACTGATTCCAGCCCCTTTTGGAGTGCAGCACTCAACTTGTCATCTACAGTTTGGTGTGGCTTTTAAACTGTTTTACATGACTAGAGAGTGAAAACCCTGCCTTTTCTTTTATTTGTTCAATTTATAAGCCATCCATCTCATGTGACTCAACTGTTTTACATTTACCAAGGCAGTAAATCTAAGCATAAAGTTTATTAATTCAGTTGCAGAGTAGCAAAACAGAAAAGAGCCTCCATTCATGATAAGTGTTTTCACATGGAAAACTACATTATTTGGACGGCATATAAGAAAGCCAAATAAATAAATAAATAAATAAATACATATTAAAATATGGCTGCCATATCTGGGCTGCAAGCATCTGAACAATTATTAGATGGAAACACAAAACTGTCAGTATATAAGGGTTCATGAATTGGAATAGACATGGTAACAGGTCAGCCAATGGGGACTGTTTGGTGATCCAAACGGCTCGGAGCCTGGGTGTGGTTTAGGTTCATTGATCTGTATATATATTGAACCAGGCAGCCCAGGTTCAAATCCCAGTAAGGGTATGGCTATCTGACGAGAGCTAAATAGGTCGAAATAGATCTATAATAGTCTCCCTTTATTTTCATTTATCAGCAAAAAATGCTACATATATATATGAGTGCTTCTGTGATTCTATAGCTTCTGTGATTATATTGATTCTGTACTTCTGGATTCTGAATTCTGGTTCTGGCTTTTGCTGTATGGTATTGTATATAAAGAAGTTTCTTATATAAATGAATCCTGCTGAATTATTTACTTGTGTGCTAGTTGGATTGCTGCAAAATCTAAAAGGTTATGGGCCCAGAGCACACCAGACACCCTAAGACTGAACTGAAGCTGAAGGACTGCCTGTGTTAAAAGACTTGCAGGATGGCTGTTGATTTCCAGGAGAGCTCTCTGCCTCGATTGGGACAGAAGAATTATATTATTTGGACTGCAAAATTGGAATACTTCCTGAAGGCTAAGGAGCTCTGGGATATTGTTATTAATCCACCCCAGGCACCATTAGCAGCAGCAGATCAAAGGCAGCATGATAAGGCACTGGCCTACATCATCTTAAGTTTAGAAGATGAACAATTCTGAATGTAGCTAATTTAAAAACTGCAAAAGAGGTTTGGCTGAAATTAAGAAGTGTACATGTGAGCATGCAGTATTGTGCAATTATCGAGACAATTGTACAGAGCCAGACTGTTACCACATGAGAAGCATTTGCTGTGAATGCAAATTGTATTTATTGAGTTGGAACAGCATGGCATGCATATTCCTGAATCTCAGAAGGTACTGTTGGTGTTAAATAGTCCTGATGAAATGTGGGACATTGTTTCAGCTGTTTTTGAGTGCAAACCAGAACAGGACTTACAAATGGAAACCCTTAAAGCCTGTTTGATTTCAGAAGAAAACAAACGCCATTTTAGAAAAATCCATGAGGAGAAATTCCTGAGATGGGGGCCCAAGGAGCAGATAGAGAACAGCAACAGACAGGATGTATGCAGAGATGATGTCTGCAGAGACCAGAGTAACAGAAGAGCCCAGCAAAGATTTTCTACAAAGAAAGCAACGGAAAAGCGGTATCACATCTGTGATGATAAGATTCATTTGAAGAAAGACTGTTTACAAAGAAAAGATACAACAGATGGACATGCTGCTGTTGCAAAGGCTAGCTATTGTAATAGCAGAGACAAATGGTTAATAGACAGTGGGGCTACTCAAACAATTGTTAACAATTCGAAATTGTTTTTCAAAATGGATCCAGCTGGAGGAGATGCCGTAGCCTTGGCAAATGGCCAGAAGGCTAAAGTCATTGGAAAAGGCAGTGTGGTGATTCCATGTCTGAAGGAAAAGTTTAGTAACATATTGTGTGTGCCTGAAATGGAGCATAGTTTACTGAGTGTCTCTAGTCTAGACCAGCAAGGATTTGAGACCACATTTGTAAATGGGAAGTGTCTCATAAAGAGAAATGGGAATGTATGTGCACAGGGATAAAGCAGGATAATCTTTATGTGTTGCAGAGACAATAGGTTCAATGTGCCCAAACATTTGGAAATGTGGCACAATGTAATTCATATGTTCATCTCTTGAATAGAAACCTTGGCCATGCCAGCTTCAGAGTTTTGCAAAAGATGCAACAGTTTTGAGAAGGGTTAAACTTAAAAGGGTGTAAGGCATACTTGGACTGTGCAGTATGTAAATAATCAAAGTCCAAGGTATTCCCAGAAAGCAAAAGTAGCACAAGGAAGACAACAAAAGCTCTAGAGCTGGTACATGCAGATTTGGTTGGGCCAATGCAAGCCAGTTTGGGAGGAGCAAAGTATGCACTGGTCATTGTAGACAACTACAGCAGATTTGGGTTCTGCTATTAACTACAGAGTAAAATAGAGGTGCTACAGAAATTTAAGCAATGGGTAAGCTTCGTAGAAAGGAGATATAAACAGCAGGTATGTCAGCTGCAAACTGACAGAGGATCAGAATTCATGTCAGCAAGTTTTCAACAGTCGTTGGGACAGTTAGGAATAAAACACAGATGCACAAATCCATACACAGCAGCTGAGATTGGTGTGGTTGAGAGACGTAATGGTGTCTTACAAACAATGAAGGACTCTCTGCTGGAGGATTCTGGTCTGAGCAGGTCATACTGGGGTGAAGCCATGTTGACTGATAATTATTTAATCAATAGGCTGTGGAGTTCCTCTACTAATAACACTCCATATGCTGTGTTATATGGGAGAAAGCCATCTCTGGCACATTTAAGGGTTTTTGGAAGCAATGTGTGCATATTCCAAAAGCAATCAGGAGAAAAGGTCAACCAAGGCTAGAAAGCTTAGGTTTACAGGCTATGAGCCTGGCTCAAAGAGCTATCGCTTTAGCGATGGGAGCAAAAGAATAGTCATTTCCAGGTCTGCTAGTTTTGCAGAGCAAAATTGGAACAGAGTTTATTATTTATTTATTTTTATTTATTTAAATGGATTTATATGCCGCCCAACTCCCAGGGGACTCTGCCAATTTTTGGAGTGATCCACTTAGTGATGGTGACCCACTTAGTGACAGTAACTCACTTAGTGATGGTGTCAGCGTTCAGGGGGGAGAAACTGAAAGAGAGCAACAAAAGGAGTCAGGTGAAGATGATGACTCAGATATGAAGCAAGAGAGGGTTGAGACACAAGAGCAGTCAATGCCACGCAGGTCAGAGCAATGGAACAAGGGGATTCCACCAGACAGGTATTCTGCTAGTAAAGTTAAGGTGTGTAATGTGTGGTATGAGCCAAGAAACTATCAGGAAGTATTGGCACTGCCCAAAATTGAACAAGTAAAGTGGGAAGAAGCCATGAACAAAGAAATGCAATCCATGGGTGAACACAATGTGTTCACATCTATGACTTTGCCACACGGTTGCAAAGCCGTAGGATGTAAATGAATGTACAAAAAGAAAGTACTGCCCAACAATGAGGTACAGCATAAAGCAAGATTAGTGGCACAAGGTTTTTCACAAAGGAAAAACGTGCACTATGATGAGGTATTCGCACCAACTGTAAAGAGTGAAAGCATAAGGTTGGCACTAGCGTTGGCAGCAGCACATGGCCATAAAATTTGGTATTTTGATATAACCACAGCATTCCTCAATGCATAATTAGAGGAAGAAATTTACATGGTTCAAGCACCAGGGTTTGAAAGCAAAAAGCCTAACACTGAACCAGTCAGCCAGGAATTAGAATATCTCTTTAGATACTGCATTGAAGGGTCTTGGGTCCAAAAATTGCAAGGCTGATGGTTGCATATATACTGGAAAGATACAAGGTGGAGATTGTCAATTATTAGCATGTGTAGATTATCACTGTTTCATTGCAAAATATCTGTCACAGAAAAAGGAATTTGCTAATCAATTAGAGAACATTTTGAATTAAAAGATTTTGGAGAAATAAAAAACTATCTTGGTGTAGAGATACAAAAAACTGAGAAAGGTGATTATGTTCTCAGTCAAAGAAGGAAAATTGAACAGCTGTTGGAGGGATACAACATGAAGGATTGTAATTCTGCTCAGATTTTCACATTTGGGTGAGGACAAAAAGTGATCAAGAAGCCTGTGATCAAGAGATATATCAGTCTGCAATAGGGAGCTTGTTATATCTGTCACAGTGGTCCAGATGAGACGTACCTTGTGCAGTAAGCATCTTAAGTCGCTTTACTGTTGCACCAAAGCAATTGCATTGGAAGGGTATAAAAAGGATTCTCAGGTATTTGAAGGGAACTGTGAACTTGGGTCTTCAAATACAGGTATCTGAAGAATTGAAATTAAAATGGTATGTTGACAGTGATTATGCCAATGATATAAAAACCAGAAAGTCCAATTCTGGGATTGTGGTATTGTTTGGAGGGACTTTAATTGGTTGGAAGTCCAGAAAACAAACAACTGTAGCCATTTCTATGGCAGAGGCAGAATGTATTGCTCTGTCTGAGCTTTGCTCAGAGATAACTTGGTACATACAGCTGTTAAAGGATTTAAACGTAAAAGTAACTGAAGCTGTAACAGTGTTTGAGCTGTTTAATGCTGCTTGCATTAAAATGGCAACAGGTGACAGAGTAAAGAATAGAAGCAAGCATGTGGATATTAAATACTGTAATGTAAGAGAAGCCATCAAATGTAAATTAATTAGCTTGCTTCACTGTTCTTCAGAGGACAATCTGGCAGATATAATGACCAAGCAATTGGGTGGAGTGCACCATGGGAAGAATATTAAGTTATTCGGTTTTATATCTATTCCAGTCATGAAGGGAGGAGTGTCAATATATAAGGGTTCATGAATTGGAATAGACATAGTAACAGGTCAGCCAATGGGGACTGTTTGGTGACCCAGATGGCTCGGAGCCTGGGTGTGGCTTAGGTTCACTGATCTGTATGTGTGTGTGTGTGTGTGTGTATATATATATATATATATATATATATATATATATATATATATATATATATATATATATATATATATATATATATATATATATATATATATATATATATATATATATATATATGTGTGTTTTCTGAGGTTTTCGCGGGTGTTTGTATGTAGGTCTTTGGTTATTCAGGTTTTCTCCCGCGTGAAATTGGAAGTATCTTTGCAACGTTTCGACGAAGTCCCATTCGTCATCATCAGGCTGGAGTCTTCAGCTTGCTGCTTCTAGGAGCAATGTGAGATTGCAGCTGTTTCAAGAAACAGCTGCAATCTCACATTGCTCCTAGAAGCAGCAAGCTGAAGACTCCAGCCTGATGATGACGAATGGGACTTCGTCGAAACGTTGCAAAGATACTTCCAATTTCACGCGGGAGAAAACCCGAATAACCAAAGACCTACATATATATATATATATATATATATATATATATATATATATATATATATATATATATATATATATATATATATATATATATATATGTGTGTGTGTGTGTGTGTGTGTGTGTGTGTGTGTGTGTGTGTGTGTGTGTGTGTGTGTGTGTGTGTGTGTGTGTGTGTGTGTGTGTGTGTGTGTGTTTCTGTGATTCTATAGTTTCTGTGATTATATTGATTCTGTTCTTCTGGGTTCTGAGTTCTGGTTCTAGCTTCTGCTGTATGGTATTGTATATAAAGAAGTTTCTTATATAAATGAATCCTGCTGAATTATTTACTTGTGTGCTGGTTGGATTGCTGCAAACTCTAACAAAAACTGGTGTCCCAAAGGTGCTTTTTCAGGAGGCAACTGGACTTTCTTGTTTTTTTCTTTGAAGATGTTTCGTTTCTCATCCAAGAAGCTTCTTCAGCTCTGACAGGATAGTGGGGAATGGAAGGATTTATATTCCTTGCAGACAGCTGGTCATTTGCATCCTTTTAGAGCAGGAGGGGTTAAACTCGATTTCATTGAAGGCCACATCAGGCAGGAGGGATTAAACTCGATTTCATTGAAGGCCACACCAGGTTTGATCTCAGGGGGCTAGGTGGTGGTGGCTGGTGGCTTGGCCAGGGTGGGTGTGGCCTGCTCAACATCACTCATCGAGGCTCCGTTTTCAACTGTGATGGCCTCCTGCAGCTCTCTGCCAGCGAAAACAGAGTGCGCAGCCTCCCTGGGCCTCCGTTTTTGCTGGCAGAGGGCTGTAGGAGGCCGTCACAGCCAAAAATGGAACCTGGGCGGGCCTTGCACAGCCTCCCTGAGCTCTATTTTCGCTGGCAGAGGCACCGCGGATCGGTCCTTCACTGTTTCCAGGGCAGCCCCATGGGCCAGATCTAAGCACCCTGGGCCTTGAGTTTGAGTTTGACACCCCTGTTTTAAAGGTTCGTTGAAGCACTTGGAGGTTTATCTGTGTCCTCAGGGTCACCTGAGTAGTGCTCCTGGTTCCTATAGTCTGCAAATCCCACCCCCCTGAAAATCCATTCCTCCTCCCACACCATTCAAGGGTGTTCATCCCACATTGTGTGGCTAAAAGTCTGTAGAGATTCTCAGTCATCCAGCTCATGGTTGTCCCAAAGGTGCTTTTTCAGGAGACAACACAAAACTGGTGGCTTCTCTGTGCCACTATTTTTGAAGTTTTGCCACCCCGATATAGTAGTCCTAGTTAGGGAAAATTTTAGTTATCGTTGGGCTTTAGGATTTAGTGTCCATGGTCTAAACAACAGACTACTTGATGTTTGGCCAGCAACTTTGGCTGGCATCTTCAGGAGCAAAGTCCTCTGCTATACAGATCAAAGGCAGATGAGCAGGGATTGACTCCTGTCTTTATAGCCAGATGTCCTGTATTCCCAATCAAATGTTATAGTCCATATACAGGATGATTTGTAAAAGGTAGACTAGACTGTCAAGATAGAGAAGAGAAGTGGAGCAGAAGCCAAAAAAAAAAGATGGTGGCGCCCACAGACCGGCACCGACAGAACCGGCTCCCTGACGTCATCACCGGTTTACTAACAGTTCTAAAGAACTGGTTAGAACCGGTAGGAACCCACCTCTGAAGTGGAGAGGTCAGGGTCCAACTACAAGCTTGTTGTGAAAAGGTCATAACTCAGCAGCAGAGCAGAAAAACTGGATAGATTAATGACCTAAACTCTGAAATTTACCCACTTTGTTGTGGAGATATCTCAATAGAATAGCACTTTGTATCTGTTCATGATTCTTTAATTCCTTTTTAAAATAAACTGTTGTAACCTGTGGCTATTGGACAAAATTACACTAGTGCCACTTTCAAAGATTTGTTATCATGCATGAATCAGAATATAAACTAAGCTGAGACACATATCTGAGAGCACATGTAATGGCAGAATAGACGGAAGATTCTGGGCCTATTCAGCAGAGCTGAATTCAACGAATGTCCCTCAGTGGCAGGATTTCAAATAAGAGTGGAAAAAAGTTCACAATTCACTTTTTTTCCTGGACAACTTTAATTCAGGAAGTTAGAAATCATAGTCACTTAGACCATTATCTAACAAAATGAAATTCAATGTATAGAAAAACAAAGTTTTACATTTAGGCAAGAAAAATCAAATGTACAGGTATAGATTAGATGAAATCTGGCTCAAAAGCAGTAACTGTGAGAGGGATCTTGGAGTCCTAGTGGACAATCACTGAAATATGAGCCAGCAGTGTACAGCATTAGCCAAAAAAGCCAAAGCAATCCTGGATGCATTAACAGAGTGATAGAATGAGGATTACGTAAGGTGACCAGACGTCCCGCTTTTGGCGGGACAGTCCCGCTTTTTAATAATTTGTCCCGCGTCCCGCAGCGTTTCAAAAAAGTCCCGCTTTTTAAATTTGAATTTGCCCTGCACACCCCTCTGCCTCCTGCCTCGCCTGCCTCCTCCTGCCAGGCGGGGAGGGAGGGCAGTGAGAGGGGCAGCGGCAGTCTTGCCTGTTCATCACCGCAGAGCCGAAGAAGCTGGTGGCGTTCGCGGCGCGGGGCTTACCCCAGCCACTTTCCCTGGCCGCCGGGACGCCACCATTTGCGTTCTTTTGCCCTCTGCGCAAGCAGAACGCTTTGCGCATGCGCAGAGGGCAAAAGAACGCAAATGGCGGCGTCCCGGCGGCCGGGGAGAGCGGGCGGGGGAAGCCCCGCGCCGCGAACGCCACCAGCTTCTTTGGCTCTGCGGCGACAAACAGGTAAGCCTGCGCCGGTAGGAACCCACCCCTGGCTGCGATGAAGGGGGGGGTGTTTGGGGGGGTGCACAAAGCTGCAGGATAAGAGAGACGGGCCCCTCCCGTCTTCCTCCCCTAGAAAACCCCCCCCATCAATGGTGTCCCGCTTTACAAATATTAAAATCTGGTCACCTTAGGATTACGTGAAGTATTAATACTGCTTAGTAAGACCACACTTAGAATATTGCCTCCAGTTTTGGTCACTATATTATAAAAAAGAAGTAGCAAATCTGAAAAGAGTGCAGAAAAGAGCAACAAAGGTGATTAGGGAGTGGAGGCTAAAACATATGAAGAACGGTTGCAGGAATTGAGTTTGTCTGGTCTAGTGGAAAGAAGGATTAGGGGTAACATGACAGGAGTGTTCAAATATTTGAGGGGCTGCCACAAAGAAGAGGGGATCAACCTATTTTTCAAAGCACCAGATGGAAAGAGAAGAAACAATGGATGGAAACTAATCAAGGAAAGAAGCAACTTACAATTAAGGAGAAATTTCCTAACAGTAAGAACAATTAACCAGTGGAACGGCTTGCCTTCAGAAGCTGTGGGTGCTTCATCACTGGAGGCTTTTAAGAAGAGACTGGACAGCCACTTGTCTGAAATGGTATAGGGTCTGCTGCTTGAGCAGGGGGCTGGACTACAAGACCTCCAAGGTCCCATCCAACTCTGTTATTCTTTTATTCATTACTTGCTTACTTGTTGTGATGTCACAGAGGATATTAGCAATTTAAGAATCACAACATTTTATTGATAAGCAATGACAGCCATCATCATAAACCATAACTGCATATAAATTACAGTTATTGCTTCTGTAGGTGATAAAATTATGCAAATGGTAGTCAGCATTTATTACAGGTGGGATCATGTTTATGCTTATTTCTCTCTCCCTCCCTCCCTCTCTTTCTCTCTCTTTCTCTCTTCCTCCTCTAGATCTTTTTCGCTAACCTGACTCGCATTATAATCATGTTTCACACCTGCCCCTCAAGAGGATGATGTAAGCAACTGCGTCCTTTCTCCTGTGTCTCCAGTTTAACTCTGTGGATTTGTGTGTGTTCTCCCGGCAGGTGTATCCTCTGTGGCCTCCCTGATGTCCCTGGCTTGGGTGCTAGCCTCCTATCACAAGCTTCTCCGGGACTCTAGGGATGATAAGAAGAGCATGAGTTATAGAGGAGCCCTTATCCATCTCTTCTGGCGTCTCTTCACCATCTCATCCAGAGTTATCTCTTTTGCCCTCTTTGCTTCCATCTTCCAGCTCTATTTTGGGATCTTTGTCGTGGTCCACTGGTGCGCCATGGCCTTCTGGATCATCCATGGTGGGACAGATTTCTGCATGTCTAAATGGGAAGAGATTCTCTTCAACATGGTGGTAGGGATTGTGTACATTTTTTGCTGGTTTAATGTCAAGGAAGGGCGGACCCGATACCGAATGTTTGCCTATTACACCATAGTCTTGACAGAGAATGCTGCCTTGACGCTCCTTTGGTATTGTTACCGAGATCCCGACACTACTGACTCATATGCTGTGCCAGCGCTTTGTTGTGTCTTTCTTAGCTTTGCTGCTGGGATAGCGCTGATGCTCTTATATTACGGTATCCTGCATCCCATGGGGCCAAGAGCTAAGATTTTTGCCAGCTCCTGTTGCGCCGAGCTGCTCTGGGGCATTCCTTTGCCCCCTGACATTGAACCCATGGCTCCTCAAACCCCTGGGTATAGGGTGGCCCAGGCTACGCCACCCAGAGCGGCCACGGAGCAACAGGAGGAACTCACAGCTGACACATGCTTACCAGTTTTCCAAGTGAGAGCTATGGTGCCATCAACTCCGTCTGGGAGACCATTCCACCCAGAAGGCCCTCTCATTAAGATAGACATCCCAAGAAAGAGATACCCAGCTTGGGATGCTCATTTTGTAGACCGAAGGTTGAGAAGGACTATAAACATTCTCCAGTACGTCACCCCCACCGCTGTAGGCATTAGGTATAGAGATGGACCTCTCTTGTATGAATTGCTACAGTATGAATCTTCACTTTAAAAGCTCCTTTAAATGCAAATGCCCCTACACATACACACACAAACACACACAAACACACACAAATACACACACACACAGACATGCACACTATTGCAAATAAACACCCACCTATTAAATGAGGGATTTCCTGGGGGGAGGGAGAGAGCGGTGGGTTAACTGTTTATGGTCAAGACAGTTCTGAAATAACCTTCCAATAAGTTTTCTTTCTGGTTGCTGTATGTATTTAAAGGAAAGAGAGATCCTCTATGTTTTATAAGTAAAAATGAAATGAAAGGTTTTCTTTTGTTTTTTACACACAGGAGAAAGCAAGAACAACAACACAAACCAACCAGTATTGCAAACTTCCACGATTCAGAGGTTGGAGAAAAATTAATGACTTCACCTCTGAGTTTTATATCTTACACCAAGTGTAGGACATTATTATAGGGATTGGTGCTGATTGAAAATAATACTAATAATAAAAAATAAAACAAACAAACAAAAAACCTACAACTGCCTTATGCCCTTAGGTGCTGAGTTTCATTACGTACTGTCACCTTCCTCATGCAAAATGTTTTGATTATTTTAATGACATATAAATAGATAGATAAATAGATAGATAAATAGATATAGTGACACACACACACACACACACATAGTTGTGTGTATGTGTTTATACATAATATGAAATTGTACAAAGAATCAGGTAAAAAGGAAATGCCATTGATTTTGTTAGATTGGCACAAGATAGATGAAAATGATTACCCTCCCACTCACACCCCCCCCCCCAGTGAAGGAAATCCCAGGCTAAGTTTAAAGAGGGATCATGGCTGTGTTTTGATTGGCATAAAAGTTACTTTAATTTGATATATTTAAGTTCCACTTTCTCATGTCATTTTGAATGGGACTATACATTAACTGCATCCCTGCTATAGAAAAAAGGGGGTGATTCTTTATGATTCACTGTATTAAGCTTGAATCTCAGGGTATAATCCTCTTTTTCCCCCAAAAAACCAATGAAACCCCAGATTTTGATTTGCATCTGTTGTACAATGACTCAACAATTAGCATGGCTCAGAAGCACAAAAATGTCCCTTCTGGCACAGAGTCTACCCAGTTCATTGAAACTGGAGATGTTTTTAAAAAGTCCAGGCACAAAACTGTTTATTTCCATGAATTGAATAGGGAAAGCATTACATCCATTTGCATCTCTCCTTGTCTGAAAAAATTGAACCAAGGTGCAAGTTTCCAAAAGCAAGTTATTTCATTGGTGTTCAATGCAATTGTCATTGATATCTTTAAACTCCAAAGCATAACTAGTCTATTTGATTTCTGAGAACACCTTTTAGATAGCCTTTAATTTTAAATTAAGTACCAAAAACAAGCATGAGAGAAAAGAAGTACTATTTGAAGGAGTTTATAAAGTATTTTAAAATTCCATAGCAATTTCTCTTCTCCCCTCTCCCAATCATTTTCAGTCTTAATAAAACTCAGCATAGTAGCAAAAAGAAAGTCCATTTAAAGGAACATGCTTTGATTGGAAATTGGGCTTCTGACTACAGGCATCATTTTAAGGCTACGAAGAGGGATATATGAATTGAATTTGCAATGATGCAGCTTGTTTTTGTGTGAGCCTTAAAGTGATCTTATGGCATTCTCTGGTTTGTTTATGTTTTTCTATTTTCTAAGGAAAAAAGGAAAACAAAAAAAAATGAAAATGGAGGATTGAATCTCTGTATGGAAATAACTTATTACTGATGTGTTTCTGGTGAAAATTTGGTGCTTAATATTTCTATTGTTTCTATAGTTGTCATGATTTAGCCAAGAATCATTTGACTCTAATAGCATTTCTGGGGAACTACAAACACAGACTTGTTCTGATGGTGTCCTCTGCTGAATGTATGTAGAAAAGAAACCACCATCCAAACAACAACAACAGGACAGATTAGTATAGAATTTCAACCTCAACGTTTCAGATACCTGCTCACAGGAAAACTCTACAGCTAGACTCTGCAAGTCTGCATAAACCATATTTGATGTCTGAAGGTTAACATTTTGCTTATTTTCTTCTTTGGCTCTCAGCTGGAATAGCAGACTGTGTACAATATTTCAATTCACGAATCGCTTTGTTAAAATTATTTTTCTCTTGTCTAAGGCATCTAAGGTTTCAGTCTCTTGTCATCAAAACCGAGGGACAAAAGGGGAACAAGTGAACCATCCAAAACCAATGCCAGTTTTGGGGTATGGGTGAAATTTTAAAAAACATGCATAGCGATCTAAGCCAAATAGATATCTTCAGAACAGAAATCCAACAAGGGAGAATGGGTATAATGATGGAGACTTTATAAACTAAACTGGTGGAAGCATTTGAAAAAAAGGCATACAAATTGTATATTGTTAAGCTGAAAGTTCTTTTCACCGGAATATACCTGACAGTAACAGATTTTGCAGTGATGCAGGCATTTTTATCATTATTATTACAAATATGCTTCAGAAAAGGTTTGAGGATTTATTAGGGTAAACTCCAAATGCACAAAAGTCTTATTATTAAAAAAAAAAAGCCAAATGTTTACTAGTCTCAGGGCAATTAATAATTCTTTTAGACTTAGCAACTCTGGGCTTCTTATTGAAATTTGTCATGTGGCCATCCTTTTATCGACTGTCATTATTATTATTTTCCTATTTACTGAGGATAATCCTATTTCAAACCTCCTACTTTTAATAAAACACTGTATTTATTTTTTTAATTGGAGGGCAGGCACATACTAAAATTGAAATTTCAATTTTGGGTACCCCTACCCAGAACCCTGGATATTTAAATATATGTAACAGATACCCGTTTGTATTTATTTATTTAGGAAAACTTGTATGGCTGCCCGCCAACTCACTCTTAGTGACTCTCAGTGACAGAAAAATTAGAGAAAATATTTTCACACAAAGGCAAAAAATGCAAACATTACAAAATGTTTGGGTCAACATAATAACTCTATCCTTATTAGCAATCCTAATTTAATAGTGAACATGGTCTCTCCCTTTCTGACTTTTTCCCCATAAAAATGAACAATGGTAGACTGACACAACATTTTACCTGTAAAGATTAAAAATGAAGGCTTTTGGTAGAAGTACTCATTATGTGTAAAGAATTCTACAAATGGTTAGTCTCTGACAAAATGCTGCCACTGTTCTATTTTTAAATTTCCCCTCCATTACCTCTACATCCAAATAATAAATAGCAAATAAGACTGACAAAATTTGCCATGCAGCAAGTTTGATTTGCAACTGTGAGCAGTTCTGAGCTAAAGTGGCTATTCCTTATTTTTTTTACTTGGGAATAACATCCCCGGTATGTATTGGGATTCTTAATTTTTTTTTAAATAAACCTGTTTATTAAGACAGTTTTTAGGATATAGTATTGAAGAGAAAATAAAGAAACAGAGAAGGAAGTGCAAATATGTCTTAAATATGCAGTAGTGCTTCAATTTTCAAATACAGTAGTATAGAATATATTTTTATATCAGACAGTTATAATGTAATACACTTTAGTTCATGCCATCAACCATAATAGTACATTCTTCTACATAAAGATGAATCACTCTATTGATTGACTAATTTATCATAATAAAAGTAATCCAGCCTTTTCATAGTCATTATGGGACTGTGCTTTGTTAGACTTATCGAGTTAGATAACAGCTCCTATCTGAAACGAGCTAAACATTTTAAAAAATGAAAAGAAATTCAATGAATAGAAAAATCTTCATATCATGGACTTCAGCCATCTACTACTACAGGTAATGCATCATATTAACAAAGGTCTGCCTGTCATGACAATTATTGATCTAGAAGGCTTCAGGTAATTTTCTCTCTGTAGTTTTCTCCTTTTTGCACATTCTTTAATTATCTTCCCCCATCCCAAGACAAATGCTTCTAAACTGAAAATAGTATAGGAGAGTAAGTCACTGATATGGTTATTTTCTGCCTGCAGGGAGGTAGTTAAAACTCCTTATTAATTGTAGCTTAGGGCCTTTCACTACTGCTCACTTAAAGTACACAGAGAGAGAAAATTTGCCCATCCTTTTGCTGGCAGAAAACTATCAGCATAACATGTGCTGTCCCTATTGCAGATCTCTATCCTGTCTGTTTTATGCCACTGCAGCCACTTGATGTTCCTTAAATATTGATGGCCTCTCCTCCCTCAAGAACCAGGGTAGCTTTCCAAATATTAGTCAGTGTAATGAAGAAGAAACATTTGATGCCTAATAAAAAACAAAGTAACACATATCTTTCTAAAGTTGTTTCTATGGAAGATGAAAAGTTTGCTTAAAGCACAAACTTATGCTGTTCAAATCTAAGTAACCCTTACTTGTTCTCAAGTAATGCTATAGGATTTCAGCCTTAAAGGAAGAATGTTTACAACAACCAAAGTGGAAGAGAAGCTTCTAGTTTTTATTATTATTGATGTCATTCTATAAAATTATTGGCACTATATCAAACTTTATGTGTCATCCAGTATGCAAGAGTTCCCAAGCTATCTTTAAGTGATGACAACTATGCACCCAGTAAGTCATTCAAATGGAGGGGTCTCGTATCTACTGGCACCAGTTTGCTGCTACAGACATTTTCCTCAGTGCCCAATGCTCTCTGGCCAACTGTCTCATTTGTTTTCCATTAGGATTAGCATGAAAAGGGAAGCTAGCATGCTACAAGGCAAAGCATTCAGCACGGGATATCATCTTTATTTGGAGCTTCAGAGGCTCCAAGACTTTCTTTCCAAAATATAAGGGACAGAGGGGTCTCTTCAGTATTCAGTTTCAAAATGAGCCTTTGGTCCAAAGAAAAAGTAATATAACATTACCTTCCAATAAATGGCTGTTTTGTGAGTAGCTAGGCCCACCTTGGCAGCCATTTTAGGATTATGTATGATAGTCCTTGTGGTCGCTTGTTAGAATAACCACAAATTTTCACAATGGGCCAGCCTATTTCAAGGAATTGTTCACTTGGGAAAGCAATTCCTTTAGTTTCTCAGCAATAAATATAATCCACATTCTCCCTGTAGGTTTTTTTTTTAGTTGGATATAATAGTTAGTGTCAGATTAAGACTGGGAAAACTCAGGATCAAATGCTTATATTCTTATGAAACTCAATGAATGACATTGTAATAGTTATCTTCTCTTGGCCTAACATATTAAAAACAATTTGAAAGATCATATTGTGTGGGGAGGGGGGTGGATGGAAAAATGGGTACCTGGCTCTGAGATCCTTGAAGAATCTTGGAATATAAATGTAATAAATTATCCATCCAGGAACACAGCACTCCTCTGTTACTAATTAAAGAGACATAATTTTATTCAGGCTTATATAAGGAAGCCTATAAAAAAGAAGTGATTGTTGTAGTAATGAAGAGCAAAAAGCTTCCATCCTTCTAGTTGTATCAAATCCAAAATGCTTCTTCCAATTCTATTTTCAAAGCTTGCATGGCCCACATATATCTATATTAACTTTTAGTTCTATTTGTAATTGAAAGATAGGGCATACACTTAATAAATCAATAATGAATTCCAATTATGCCATTTCTTCATTCTGGAAATAAATCTTTAAAGTGTGCTTCAGTTGTATGCAAGGTAAAATATCAGAAATAAATCCTTACTAAATCCCTTAAATGATAATGAGTCACTAGTTCTTACCCTACCTCACAGGATTATTGTTCAGAAAAAGAAGCTCGCTCTTGAAAAAAATATAGAAATTAGTGCTATCTTTTATGTTCCCTTTTCTGGTTTCTTTTGTTTGTTTGTTATTTTTAAGGTTGGTTAGTTGATTTGGTTTTGTTTGTTTGTTTATGATCTATTGCATTTTACATTTTAAATTGATCTTTTTTGTTACATTTTATACTTAAGTAATCCACATGAAATTGAAATAAGTATTAAAATAATTTAAATAGATTATGATTAATATAACTGGCAATTTTTTCTTCTACTCTTTGGGACAAAAAAAAGAACTATGGTTCCTCTCTACCCTACTTTAGCCTGATCAGTTAAGCTGGGCATTGATGGAGAGTTAACACTGTTTATCTGAAATACTTCAGTTTCTGCACAGAGACATTTTAATCTCCATTCTCTCCACTCTCTTTTTATTTATGGCTGCAATAGCTATTAGCATTGTTTTCAGTGCATTCAGAATGTTACTTTTAATTTTACTCCCAACAATGCTATGGGAAAAGACAGGCATGAAGACAGTATTGAATAAGTCACAGCTACCTAATATAACTAATATGACCAAATAGAGATCTGGATCTGCTCTCCTATACCCAAAAACTTTACTTTGAGCTGATTATCGCTTTTGCAGACCTCTACCTCATCATTATATCAAAGAATACTGATAGAGACTATACAGGATTCAACTTTACTTTCATAGTAAATAACAAGAGAAGGCTATGAATAAAATGTGGGGGCTTCGTTAACATATATTTGCATATAATTTGTCTGCAGACTCCCCCGCCCACAACTTTTGATCTCATACTTTTTGATCAATTAGGAGAAGAATGATCCCCAGTTGTAATATGGCCTCTGACACAAACACATTAGTCTTAAGCAAAATTATGATGCCTGTGCCTTACATCCCTGTATGCTACCCTTCCCTTCAAATGTATAAGGTTTTTTGGGAGGGAGAAAAGAAATTATGTCTTGAACTGAGATCAATTTTGGCACAATTTTTGTGGAAGGTTAATGTCTTAATTCCAATCCCAAATGTCAAGAGTTGGGTAGCCACTCGTTTCCTTCCGCCAAAGCCTATGTAGACAACATCTACTCCATCGACGTGAAATATTAAATATGGTTCTATTATAACACATAGCAGATAATCCTCAGATAGCATTATCCATAAATAAGAGAAGCATGGAAAGTTTAAAAATTTGGTGCTAAAGCAACATTTCTGTCCTGGCATATTTCAACAGAATCCCAGAGGTGCTTGGAGTAAAAAGAAATCTCAAGGCATGGCTACTATTCGTACACCTGCGTATTTACTTTGGAGTTGGTGATTTGCTAGTTTGCAACCTATTCTACTACAAAAGCCTTCTTGTGCCTGTTTTTCTGTGCCATTTTTGGCACAAGGCCTCAGACTTTTATCAGCGAGTCAGTAAAAAAAATTACACACTGCTGATTCTGCACATACACCCCAATTCCAACATTTTACAAAATTAAACCATGGTAGCCTACTTGGAACATTTCACACAAAGAGAAGGAAAACATTTCTGTTTCAGAAAATTGTGGGAAATGTTTCCATATTTGTCTGCTGCCTTAAACATTTTCAGGATGGCCTTGACTGTTCAGTGCATGGAGGCTGAAGGAAAGATCAGTATTTATCTTTGTATCTCAGGTATATTCTGGTGCAGGGAAGCTCAGCTAATAGGACATCTCAAGGCTACCCCCAAAGCAATGTGGGCAAATGTTTCATTGAGGCATTCTGCCACAAACTGTTTCAGTATTGACAGGTCTGAATAAAAGTTTACAATACAATCACTGATTTCTTCTAGAAGCAGGGTTTTAAAAAACAGTGAAGAACCCTCCTACAGAATCACCAGTAAATATTAAACAGACACCAAAGTACTATTTTGTACTAGAAGATTCTGTGAGCTCCAACAAGAAATTTAGGAAATGGAGATGACAAGTGTCTATATTTCCACTGCATCTCACAGAGGTCTCTTAACGGCCACGTAATTCATTATAGTGGGAGAGTCAAAGCTGAATGTGGGAAAAGATTCCACTGAAAAGCATTGTGTTGATATGAATGTTGGCAATATGAAAAGGCACTTACATTCATGTGCAAGAAGTATGTCATCATTTGGTGCTGTAATCTTCAAATGATGGTCTGCATATATGAAGCAGTCTGTGGAGTATAATAATTATAGCATGTGGGAAAGAAACATCTATGGGCTGAGAGCAATCTAGCCATGAAATCGTCTTTGTTCCCCCATGTATGTTGTGAATCTGGTGAAAGAAAAGGTGTGTGTGTGTGAGAGAGAGAGAGAGAGAGGGAGAGGGAGAGGGAGAGGGAGGAGGGGAGGATGAATTTAACAACACCAAGGATAATTTTGTATTTTCCAAGAATTTTATTATGCCATTGTATTTTTTTGAACACAAAAAGGACTAACTGCTTTGGTATATATATATATATAGATTTCAGGTTTTGTTTGATACCAGTGATTATATTGAGGTTGTGATGGGGTTGTGATGAAGACTGTTCATTGGAAACTTGTGGTTTCTATTTCTGTTGTAGAGTCTTTGAACAATGTGAAATCTCTCCGTAATAGGTTTTGTTGTGTCTTCAACTTATCTATTTGTAAATTATTTGTGATTATCTTGACCTACCTCACAGGGATGTTGTGAGGCCCAGCTAACCATCTCAGAAGCTGATGGACAAAAAGTGCTAAATATGTGTTAATCAATTTATAGTTTAGTTTTATATTATCACTAGCTGTGAGAGTGTTTAGTTAATCTGAAAGAGAAAATGTTCTCTGCTAATAATAGAGGACAATTTCTTTCATAAATGGTCTGAAAAACAGTTTATTCCTCTGCACAATGTTGAGGCACATGTGTGTCATGAGGCTGGTTCACGCACATATATATGTAAGCCTGATTAACCTGATGACTTTCATCTGATTGTGTGACCCGGCTTCCGTGAAAAGCCTTATGGTGAGCAAATACAATTTCATTTGTGATCATTGATAGCATGTTCACATACACAGACGATCCCCTGCTTCACTCCTTGTGATAAAATTGCATGTGTGAACCAACCTTTTATTGACCCTCAACTTTCACCAGTTCTTGCCATCTGATAAACCTGAGCAATGTCCTAGCCAGTATGATAACAGTGGTGTGATTCTTAATGCTAGCAACCTTCTTGTTAAATCAGTGAAATGCTTGCTCATACTTTGGGGAAAAGCCTTGATTTAATGAGAGAAACAGACGATAGTTGTATACTACAGAAAAAAATTATCTTTGCTTGAGTCAAATGGGTTCATTTGATTGCCTTTGAGTTTCCTGACTGCATATCCTATACATCACAAATGGAATTTGTTACTTAGGTAGTTTTTTTTCCCCAGTGTGTGCAACTGTTATATGTTCTTACTGTTATTTTAACTGCATGATGTTATGCAAAGACTGATGGCAGTGGTTACAATGGAAGATCAAAAGAGATATCAAAACTCATCAGAGATTTCCAGCTATTCAAATGCAGCAGTTCCTCCCAAGACCTTGAGAATAACCCAGCAAACTGTGCAATTAACAGGACTGGGAGGGACAAGGTGTTCTGTGATATATCAGCAGCTCCACCTTTTTCATCATGCAGTGTTCATGTCAACGTTCAGAGGTGTCTTTAACCAAATGGAGGCAAAGAACAGTGATCTTACATTAGAAATCCACTGGATAATCATGGTTCGGTGTATTGAAATAAGCAGAGCCCAGGGTTGCAGTGGAATAATTCTTATCTCTGGGATTAATTTCGTTAATGGCTGCCCTTTATAAGTGTTTAAAATCTGCTATGAAAATACTGGTATACAATGACAAGATGGGAGGGGAACAGGAAGAGAACAAAAAGTATTTCCAACTCCTTTATTTTTCCCTTTTCTTCTGGATTATATTTCTCCCATCAAGCTAACATTGTTTATATAGCACTATTCTGGAAATTAATGAGGAGAAATAATTAATCTTTGAATATTGGAAAAGGGAGATATTGGATGTTCTTGATTCTTGCAGGTTTAATTCAAAGAAGCATTAGCTGTCCAAAGAATAATGTGATCACATTTAACCATGCAAAGGACATGTAAATCATTTAGAATTGTATGCAGTAATCAGATCAATGGTTTTACATTGATCCAATGAACATCTAACAGGAAGTAGTTGTGTATGTAAGATTTTCTTTTCAGGGAATCACTAAGGATCATATTTACATAATATATAATTTATCACGGTGTATTATGGTGGTTAGAACATTGAATAGGGTCCATTAAGACTAGATTCAAATCCTTGCCTAAAACATAAAGCTCCCCTGGTCACATGTGACCATTCATTATCTTTTAGTGAATGTCACTCTTTTAAAGCAAGAAAAATAACCATACCCTCCTTAAAAGAAGGATTGGGTTTAAAATATTAAATAATTCTGAAATAAAGGAAAAGAAATTCTGGTTTTCCTTGGCAAGGGTAAGAAAAATGGTGCCTTCCAAATTTTCCTATATTAAGAGTATTTTTAAAGCCTTGTTTAGTAGGGATTGGCAACCCATAGGCCCCTTGGAACCCTCAGCACCCCACACATACTGCTCAGAACCTCCTAAAACATGTGAGAGCAGTTTTGATGGAGGGGAGTTAAGGGGAAAATGGGTAACTTTAACTGTTGCAGAAGTTTGATGTGCCCTTAAAACCCCTGAAATTGCATCCCTTAAAAATCCCCAAATTGGACCAGTGTTTCCCTCAGGTGTTACAAAACAAACATTAATGATTTAAACATTAAAGAATTATTTTGCTATTTGAACCATCCCTCCCAAAAACATGCATAAATGGATCCAAAATTGTTAACCCCTTCAATGACATTACAGCATCAATGACCAAATTCTTACAACCTCAGAGAGAGCAACTTGTTGGAGTGTCACAAGTAGCTCTTATGCCTAAAAAGGTTGCTCACCCCTGACTTACAAGGATCCAGTCATGGAAACAGTGATACTCTTAAAAGCATCTATTTTTTATGCAAGAACTTGATTACTAGAGTTCAAACATGGTTGCCATGGTGAAACTGTCTTTTTATCTATTTGCTCAGTTTAAAGTCTCTAAAATTTTCCAATAGTATACGGTCATTATTTCATTGTGGCAGAAATAAATAAGGAGAAAAGAAGAATTCATGATTTTAGTAACTGAATGCTATCAAAATGTCATCCTCATAGACTCTGAAAACTGGAACTCTCCGTATTAGACATAAATTGTATATTTATGAATACAGCCATCATGTAGCCATCTATTTTCTTCCAGAATTTCCAGCTATTTTCAGATCTCTCATTAGGTTTGTGTCTGACACTAGGATAGTTTGTGTTCCTTTTTTGCCCACCAAAAAGTTTTGTCCAATTGGCTATGTCCATTTATTTTGTCTGGTTCATAGGGTTTTTATCCCCCATCAAATGGGTTAGGTTTAGGCTTCTTGATCAATGGTTGGCAGTTACCTTTGTGAATTTATGTATCTGCTCTTTAATCCCAACAAGAATATTGCATCCATCAATTACACAGCAGGCAAAAACTTTTTAGACATTAAATTTTAACACTAATGGAGGACCAAAAAGGAACCAAGACTCCCAAAATATTAAAATTGAATATTTCCAAATGTTGAATACTATGAGAATTTATGTAATTACTTCCAATCCCCTAAGTCTATGGTGGTACCCTATTTCAATGTTTTCATAAAAAGAAAACACTCCTGGTTCACCAAGCATTGGCTGAAACAGTACAGTGTTGAAGATCCCACACTGTACCTGATTGCATACAATATATCAATGTTTTAATTATAACAATAGTTGTACCTTTTTCTACCTGTAGTACCTGTTGCACAACTTGGCTGCACTTTCAATATATTATCAACTCCATCCTAGTGTCACGTTATACAAAATGGGCTTGTATATCAATATTATTGCAGAATCCAATCTGAGTCAGTCAGTGGGACCAGAGGTTTGTTCTTCCAAGCTTTTGGACTTGTGCTGGATCCCATCCTTTGAGACGGGCTGGAGTTTGAGAAGTTCCCCGAGTATGGGCTCCAACACAATTCTGAAAGCTTGGAAGAAGAAACCTGTGTTCCCGGTGACTGACTCAGATTGGATCCTGCAACCTTATCCAGGGCCATGTATAGCCTTCATTCGTAATCAATATTATTGAAAGTACAACCTGAGTAATAACCAGGCCCATTTCCATGCTTAAAAGTGAGTTAGTGGAATCCTTGTTCCAACATGCAAATTGCTGTCTGATTGTTCTTGTTAAATAGTGGCACCACTAAAAAGCATGGCCTTGCCTGAGCAATTTTAAGGGGTAGGCTGAATAATGAAATGGTGCTTAGCAGGTATAAACTAAAGAAAATCTACTCATTTCTAGATGTAAATATTCTTGAGAGAATAGTCTTCTGGTCTAACTTGATTTAATAGTCCTCTGTTTAAAAAAAAAATTCTTGCACCAAGAAAACTAGCATGGCAAAAAGAAAGCTAAGGTAAAATCTTAATACTGACTTGATAGTGTTTTCTGTGGTTGGAGCGTTTCCATATTGAGCAGAATATAGTTATGTATGTTTCTATTCCTGCAGTCTGAAATGTTGCAGCCCAAGCTCAAGACTTGTCACTTTGTGTTTTAGATTAAAGTTGAAAGCTACCAGTTCAGAAATTCTATGAGCTGGTCCTTTATGGATGCTTGCTATGGCTATTAGAAAAATCATAGTCTAGAGAAGTCAAGGATGATGAGCTACAGAGTTGCAAATGAAGGAAATAAATGAATGGCAGCATAGTTCAAATAAAAAGAGTGTTTCATCCCAGGAGGCTATGTATCAGTTTTCCTCTCTGAACTCCAAAGTAAGTATAGTAACTCCACATTGAGGTTTCTGGTCAGTCATTCTAACTGTATTGCACAGATGAGCATTGCCTGGTTTGTATTTTCTTATGATCATGCTATAGGTTGTTTGAAAGGCCTCTTTGGAAAGTCTTTTCAGCATGCAATGGAAACAAACTATTTTTTTATTCTTATTAGGTACCATCAAAATGTGCACTGAGATGGCCACTGATTCCATGTCTCTCTTTCCATAACCACAAATGAAGAGGCACTGCTCTAGGAGATTATAAAATAAAAGCAGCAATTTGAAAAAATGTGGTAATAAGTTTGTACTATTTCCTGTCAGTTCACATCAGTTTCAATAGCATGGGACAACTGCAGAATGAAGGAGAGACCATTTTGTTATCATTCTTATGCAGTTGCTGGAACTTCAGTAGATTCTACTACTGATGTCCTTCTTTCCCTGCTGCCTTCTTCAAATAAGCTGGAGTGGGGCTTTGGTATAGAAACCAATGTTGTGCCAAATCTCGAATCAAATCTCTTTGGGAAGAAGGAAGGGAGAGTGCATTACTTACACCTGAGAGTACAATTTACCTCTAATTTTCCGTGCAAGCTAATTAGAAAAAAAATATTAACTCTAGACAACAGTTTGCTTATATATATTATTTATTTATTTATTTATTAGTTGCATTAGTTGCATTTGTATGCCGCCCACTCCACAGAGACTCTTGGCGGCACATATAGAAAACAACCTCTTCCCCACCCCTACACACTCACTCAAATCATAGTACTCTATTGTTTGCATGTATCAAGGATGGCAGTATAGAAGAACTATGATGGAATTGCCAAGAAGAATTAGAATATACTTGAAATGGCAAGATCAAGAGCTACAAATATTCCAAACAGAGAAATTATTCATAATTGTTTCCTAACTTTATCCCTTTATACTTTGATAGCATGGAAATAACTGAAATGTTGAATAAACTGCTATCAAAGTGTATGTTAGTTATTTAGAAGTAAGTCCTATTATATTCAATGAGACTTATTCCAAGTGAAAATGAGTATAGTAGCATTGCCATACAGTGTATTGTAGAGGAGCTCAATTAGATCCTAAGCACTTTGTGGATTGATATATAAAAATTATTCCCAAAGGTGTTTTTTTTTCAAAAGGTAACTGGACTGCCTTGTTTTGCTTGAAGAAAGTCAAGTTGCCTTTTGAAAGAAAGCACCTTTGGAGTAACCATGACTTGGACAACTGAGAATCTCCATAGACATAACAATTCTTCCTGATTTAATACTCTGAAGTTATAATGAAACTTCTATACATGGGGAAATTATTCCATATATGTCTCTTCTATAAGAGAGTCCATGCATAGTCCTTTGTGGTGAGTGAACATATGTTTTAGATAACATAGTGAGAAGCTCCAAATTGGTGATAAGCTCCAACAAGGTGCAATTATTTACTGCCTATGCATAATTTATTTTAAAATGTGTTTATACTGCATTTTTGTGCAAAAGCCATACACAGTCTTTTGAAAAATAACATAAATTAATACAATCTAAATAGACTGAACAAAATAAATAATCTAGCTAATTCATATATCTATAATAAAGGAGTAGAATTTATTCCAAATACAGATGATTTTGCCATTTTTTAAAAAAATAAATGAGAAGAGGCCAAACCAAATTCTTATTGTAGAAAATTTCCCATCATTGGGTCATTAAGAGATGAATCTGCTTCTAATAGACTTTTCAAAGGATGGACTTTAGAGTGAGGTTCACTAACAATATTAATGCTGGATATGGAAGATTTCATGCAACCTGCATATGAAAATAAATTATAATAGTGTACTCATACAATATATACAGTTTTCTACTGACATATTCATGTAGCAAATTCATAATGCAAAGATATCTTTATGAAGTTTTCTACTTCATATTTCATTGCACATGCATATATTCACATTTAGTTCCAGTTTAATCATTTCCATACTCCATTAAAGTGTATGACACTAGACAAGGAAATATAAAATTTGAGGCAGAAATGGAAGATAAGTCCAACTCAACTTATGAAACTAGGCAAATTCTAAAACTCCATCTCAGTCATTACCGTGTTGACTTATTTAGATCCAAATTCTTTGATTTTTTAAAAAACTCTGTATAAAATTGGTGCTTATTTGTAGATTGTAACAATAATCAATTTGATTGATTTTTGAGGTAGCCTAGACAATGATTTCAAGAGGGTTATATCACTGAAAATAGAATAAATCTGCGAAAGAAATATGCCCTTAATCTAAGCCAAAATTGTTGAAGTTTTGAGGAATAACAAACACCAAACAATAGGTGCTATCTCTTAGTACAATGAGACTTATAACTTTTACTTTTTTAAAAAAAAGATGCAAAGTATTTTGAAAGCTATTTTTACACATCTTACAATAATTATTCATTTTCATATTTTCACTGCAGGATGCTGAATGCATTCTCTGTGTTATTAAATTAAGTCTGATATGCTACCTGATCCTAGGCACATAAACTCAAATAAGTCCACAGCAGAATTCAGCAGGGTTTACCCCAAGGTAGAAAATTGTAGGCTTAATTTTTTCATATTAAGCCAAGATGTGAGTTTCTTTGTAAATGATCAAAAATGGGTTATTCCTTTCCAGTAATACTGTACATAGCATCTTCTAGATATTGTGATATTAAGCCTGTCCTCCATACTGATACATTAGCACAACAATGGCTGAATATGGAAGACACTATAAATCACTAATAAGGATCTGGTGTGAGGGAGGGAGGGAGGGAGGGAGGGAGGGAGGGAAGAAGGAAGGAAGGAAGGAAGGAAGGAAGGAAGGAAGGAAGGAAGGAAGGAAGGAAGGAAGGAAGGAAGGAAGGAAGGAAAATTTTCTGAAATATCATTTTAATTAATTTTATTAGTTGTTATCAGCCACCAACCTTTGTAAAAATATTCAAAAAGAATAGATACTTCTTTAACATAAAGCATGATTTGGCCCTGATGTACTTTGATCTAATTCTAGAATGTTCTAATTCCTATTTACTGGGCTTCCAATTCATTCCTAATTATAGAACTTTCTTTGCTTACTTCCACCAATATAAAGAAACAACTATTTGTAATACTTGATTTTTAAAAAAAAAATGACATAGGAAGCAATTCTGCTTGTCCAGTGTAAAATTAAAAGGAAGATCATTGTTCAATGACTTTGAATGGATTTTCTTTATTTTTGAACTAAAGATATGTAAGAGAAATACACAAAAGCTGTAGTCTGCATGATCAAATATAGATACTGAACTTGGAGGCAGGAAGTGGGATTGCAAAGACAACTCCAGGTTTCTGTTCATAAACTGTCTGCTTGATTTACAATCTGTAGAGAACATACAGTGAATAACTAGGAAATTCACTTCTGAATTTCTTTTTCTGCACATTTAATATTCCTTTTTAGTAAACAGAAATCAATTTCCAAATTGCTGAGAAGCAAACCAGAGAGAGTGTATAGTATCTATTGTATAAATTGGCATGACATTCAAATGATCACTGCACAGGATCATTATAAACTATAAAGGAGGGCAGGAAAAAAGAAGTAATTATCTCATATAATAGAGAAAAGAGAAAGTGAGACACTCAGTAGAGGTGACATTAACAGGACAGTAATAGGAATTGAAGGATTATTCAGATCCTAAAGTTCCCTTTGAACCCTAGTAGTTCCTTTTGGAGTTCCTTTTCATGGGTCATTTACCATTTATAAACAAACATAGAAGGATTCTATATTGGGCTACAATAACCCAAACTTTTTTTGTAGTGTCCCTCTAGATAACCTGCCAAATTTCAGCATTGTTGTATTATCAATTGTCTCTATGATCCAAAAATCAGAGTGAGTTGCAACTCATGAAGGTTTATGGTTTTTAATAGCATTTGTTAATCAAAATGACGCCCCTTCTGATTTTGCTACCATTAACTAATATAGCTCTTCTCCTACAAATTGCAAATGAAAATTGGTTCTTGCATTTTATTGTCTCTTCCGCCCTCTGTGCCCCAACTCTTCACAAATGTTGAGTTTCGTCCCTTTCCTTAATGATACTAAGTGGTATTTTTGAGTTTTTCCTGGTCCTAACAATTTTTTCCCATTGGTGACAACTGGAATACACTGTTCAAAAGCTTAAAACCACATCTATTCAGTGATAAGGATAAAGGTTCCAGATCTGTTTATGAATGTTCAGAAGTAACTATTTTGATGATCAACATGGACTTGTACATTTGAAAATCTTCCTTCCTTCCTTCCTTTTTAAAAAAAAACCTCTAGGCAGCTTACAGGATTAAATATTACTTTAAAGGACAAAATTATAAAACCCAAATCAGCAGAATTACATAATGCAATTACCATAATGAAAGATGTTTAAAATAAAACATGAGACACTTAAGAAAAACATCCTTCAGAAATAAATGTATTTATATACTGAATTCTTCCATATTATCTGTTTTCTAATCTTCACAGAATTCATTTGAAAATAGGGGCATTCAGCAAATTTTACACATTCATTGTAGCATTTTAATTATAGATATACATTGACATAATTCTCTTTTCTCAAGGAAACATGGAAACAGTAGTTTATTGAGTGGAAAAGCATAACAATAACTCATAATTATGCTAACTCATAATTTTCCTTGTTGGTTGAATAATTCCATGGAGATAGCCATGATAAACTGTTAATAGTACTATATTTTGGTATAGAAATCACTTACAGACTTATTTGGAGTGAGGTGGAACTCAGTTTGACCTGAATTTTAGCTCTTCCTGAACTATCCTCACAGGTTTTCAATTCCTTTGGTTCATTTTGCCTAAGCACGAGAGCAGGATGAAAAAAGTAATGCAAATTCTTCTCCCTATTCACATAGCAATAGCCAAGGTTATGGCAGTAATTCTTTAATGCAGTGTGTGTCAACGATAGACCATAGATAGATGATTGATAGATGATAGATAGATAGATAGATAGATAGATAGATAGATAGATAGATAGATAGATAGATAGATAGATAGATAGATAGATAGATGATAGATAGATAGATAGATAGATAGATAGATAGATAGATAGATAGATAGATAGATAGAAAGAAAGAAAGAAAGAAAGAAAGAAAGAAAGAAAGAAAGAAAGAAAGAAAGAAAGAAAGAAAGAAAGAAAGATTTCTCTAACAACCCAAGTTTCATCTTTAGAATACCGTCAGTTCTAATCCATCAATTTGTGGGTAAGATGTTTTTCCTTCCTCCTCCTGCCATTGCACAAGAAAAGGAAAGGAAAAAAAGAAAAGTAGCTCAGCTTTCACCAAGCTGGTTGGAGATGTACTGCAATATATGATCTGGAAAACTTAGGTTGGTGGAAGCAGAAGTACAGCAGTCAGGAATAATAAGCTTTTTGAGTTGTTGCAGTTGTCTTCTCTTTTGTTTTGGTGATTCTCCCAAATATTGGGTATGTGGCAAACTATTATCCATTGTGGTTATGTTTAAACAGAATGCTCTTCTTTTCAAAATATATGCCTGTATACCCTCTGAGAGGAAAATGTCAGTACGAAAGTAAATGTCAGAAGAATCATTAATCCTATAATGTATGGGAATGTGTATACATTATAGAATGGAGCTCCATTACCAATTTACCTTTCACCACTCATACATTTCTTTACATCGTTTTCCTTTTAAGATTATTCAGAAACCCTTTCATTCCAAAAAAGGTTCCTAAAATATACAATTTAAATCTCAAGAAAAAAAATCTGAATTATCATGGCTTCCCCTGAAGAGGCATCAGTATTAAATTTCTGTGAAGATTCTTCCAGATCTTTCCTCTCTCTGAAGAAAGTCATTTCTGCCCTCATCTCCTCTATGCTCAGTAGTTAAAGTAAAAGCATTTCTCCTGTAGATGTGCTTTTAAAAACATTGGGATCAGAGGAAAAAATTAGATGTTTCCACAGATTATCACATAAGAAATGTGATTTCTACTGTTATGTATCTTCTTTGTTCCCACCAGGGGTAAGTTAGTCAAATCAATACCTAATTAATTTTAACAACAAAAAATATCTACTTTTAAGTACTTTTGATTCTAAAAACACTTTCTTCATCATGTATGCTTCATAAAAATTCTGTGAGGTAGACAATTATGAGTTCCTTACCAGACAAGTCAGTGACCCAAGGCAACATTGAGCCAACAAGCAAGGTGCAATTTGAATGCTGGTCATTCAAGTACAGATACCAAGAACAACAGGACTCATAAGACTATATTGACATGTATTTCACTGTTTGAGTAATATGGGATGTGTTTATGGTGAGTAGACAGATAATCAGTGGCCTTGATCTGTTGGCTTTGTATTTTTATCCAAGCCATAGATTGCACCTGTTTCAACATTGGATCTATTCTGGAACTTCAAATATTGTATTCTATTTCCTTATTGAGAAACAAGTATTTTGGTCCTCTGGAAAAGAAAAGCCCAGTCATCTTATCTTCAAACAAATGACACTATTATATGACCAAGGTTAATTTTTCCAACCTGTTTTAAGCAGCCTTTGTACCCCCAGTCTGCGCTATAGTTTTTTTTTAAAGAGTTATTATACTGACATATCAAATGAAATGGAGTTTGAGAGAGATGTTGAGCCGTATTTTATACTAAATGGAGACACATCCATAATTATTCTATATAAAAGGTGCTAGAATAATTTTATATACTTTGGTTCATAGAAACAACAAAAAATTACACAGAATTCTTCCCATATAGCCTTACTATAGATAGTTATAAATATTTATCCAAAAATTAACAAATATATATAAATAAATATATATATTTTTAAAAGCAAAAATTTGAAAAGAGCCCCTGTTAAGACTTAACATATAACAGAAAGGAGAAAGTGCTTCCTACAGAAATGTAAATGATTGGACTAATACATAAATATATTTCAGGTAGGCAGCATGACAAGAAGATTCTGAAAGTATTTTTTTAAACCCAAGAATTGTTCTTTATTTTCACATAGGATTGCGGGGGGAGTAAATAGATATAGATATATATATATATATAATATTTTATTCCATTCTGACAGAAAGGGGGGGATTAGCCAACAAGCTACCCAGCGAGGGTAGAAGGAAGAATGAAGGAACAATCTGGGAGTTTTTTTGTGGGGGAGGGAAGAAACTTTCCTATTTATGAGTACCTGAAGCTGTTAAGTTGTTCTGCTTTAATAACTCAGTGCCATTCGAAGCCTGAGTGTTTCCACATTTCACTCTTATTTCAACAAAACTTGCACTTTTAAACTTTTTTTCTATTTTTTCCCAAATGCCCATTTCTTTTTGTGTGTTTGTTTTCAACATAGCCATGGATGAGCAAGTGGGGGGAGGAGGGGAAAACAAACCTTTTGAGGTATCACAATGACACCAAAACATTTTGGTGCTTACTCTGACCTTTCCCTGACATATATTTCTTATTTCTGTGATGTTGCTAAAAATCAACATTACACGAGGAGTCAGAGATATATCTATATATATATTTTCTTCAAGTCTTGCAGAATATGAAACAAAATATATTTAAGAGAGTACAGATTTGCATGGGGTGGGGGTGGGGTGAAATCCCAAGGTGGAACATATAAGAATGGCTGTTATCAGTGTCAAATGTTAATTAATGAGCATGTGTGAGGATATATGGTATGTGTGGATATGTGCTGTAAATATCTTTTCATGTGTGATATGTAGCAGCGGATTGAAAAATATATAGATATATAGATATACTGTGTATGTGTATGGAACTGAACAATGACAAAAAAAATTCGGATACTATTTTATCAGAAGATGCACTTTTTCACCTTGATGAAAAGCCACTGTTCGCAACTATGCAATCTTTCCAGATGTTTTTTCTTTCTCCAACTTTAACTGTCCAAATAATTTTCTGTATTTTTAAAAAAAACATATAGGGAGAAAGGGTTCCCCCCCTTTTTTAAACAGAAAACACAAAAGAGGTCCAAACATTGGTTCAAGGTGGGAGTGCTACAGTGACTTTTCTCAAATTATAAGAGCTAACAAATAAACAGATAAAACAAAAAGGTTTTAATTTCTGTTGGGTGTTTTTAAGCAGGAAAAAAATGAGATTTGAAATGCTTCTCTTTATATTATGTTTGGTGTCTCAAATTTCTGTTGTGTGTGTTTAATATACATTGTTTTGTATCATTCATTTTTATCCATTGGTTTCATTTTGATTTCTGGAAAATATATTTTTTAACTACAACAATCAGATTTAGCATTGTAGATATTGGGGATGCCAACTCTGGGGCAAAATCTGGCTTAACTTTACAATCTATATAATGTGCACATTTTTCAGTAGATAGTAAGATATTACATCCATCAAGATGCACTTTATAGCTCACATTTTTTAAAATGTTAACATAAAATATACCTCCCTATAGTTATATTAATTGAACTTCATAGTTTTGTTTTAAAACTTTAATTGCTGATCCACCCTGGGTATCTATGTATGTGATTATTTAAATTGGTATTTTAGTCTAAAGCAACTCCCAGCATTCCCCAGCCAGGGATTGAGAAACATTAATCTAAAGCCCCTTCTATGTTCCTGTGTGTGCTCTGGACTAATATAGAACAATAGAGTTGGAAGGGAACTTGGAGGTCTTCTAATCGCTGTTCAAGCAGGAGACTCTGTATCATTTCAGATAAATGGTTGTCCAATCTCTTTTTGTGATCCACCAGTGATGGAGCACCCACAACCTCTGAAGGCAAGCTGTTCCATTGGTTGATTGCTCTCACCATTAGGAATTTTCTCCTTAGTTCTAGGTTGCCTCTCTCCTTGGTTAGTTTCCATTCATTGTTTCTTGTCTTGCCTTCTGGTGTTTTGGAAAATAGTTTGACCTCCTCACCTTTGTAGGAGTCCCTGAAATATTGGAACACTGCTATCAGGTCTTCCTTAGTCCTTCTTTTCATTTCTGTAACCGTTTCTCATATATTTTAGCCTACAGCCCCGTAATAATTTTTGTTGCTCTTTTCTGCACTCTTTCCAGAGTCCCATGTGGAGACTCTGGAAATGGACTCTTATGCATTTAAAGTGCCCCATTCACTCCAGTGGAAGATGACAACTCTGTGGGTTTCATTGAAGTGAACAGATGTGCTTTTCCTGGCAATGGAACTCCTTTTTCTCACTGGAACTCTAATAGCCACACAAAATACGAGCCAAAAAGAGCAACAATACACATTGTGTGATGCTGTCCTTACAGTATCCATTTTGTCAAGTCCCAATCAACCATAGACCCAAAGAAAGGAGTCATCTGAGTGCTTATCATCTTTAAACAAACCTCTCAATAAGGAATGACTTATCACTGCAAGTATGGGGCTGTCTCCATCTTCAGGGATGGTTTTCACTTACCTTCCCTACCAGTTCAAAAATGTGAGCGCACACTCACCCCTGCACATGCACGGCCACCTGCGCATGCACTTTACTTGCACGCAAGCCTTCCACGCATGCGCACGGCCTCAAAAACGTGCACAAATAAGGATAGCATAGAGCCAGGGTGGGTGGGCGGGGCCACCCGCGATTTCCACTACCAGTTCGGGTGAACCAGACTGAACCACCTGTGATGTACTTCAAACATCAATCTATCATAAGCCTGCACTTTGATAAAATTCTGTCTCGTTATGTTTGCCCCAACCTAGTATTAATATCAACATAATTATTGCCATCTTTATTTATTAGTGTGCTTTCCTGAGAGTTTCCTTTGTAGAACATGTAGGCTTGAATTTTGTTTTTCTTTGGATTTTCTTCAGATTTTCTGTTTTTTTCCTTCTCCTACCAAGCTGCCTTCTATTGGTTTGTTCCTTGAGGCTCAATTTGGCTCCTAACCTAAAATGTCAAGGTCAGTTAGCAACAAACATAGATACAGTATTTAGAGCAGAAGAAAGCAGCCTTTGTGCTACTGCATTTTCAGCAAAATAAATTGGTTCAGCAGCCATACTTTCAACAAAGCACAAGGCAGCAGAAACAGAATCTATGCTTTCCACCCATATCGTTATCTATTCATATGCAATCCTAATTTGCAAAACGGGGCATTTTTGAATGAGTTATGCAAAATGTGGATCCATCCATTCAATCACTGAACTCTGCCTTCTGGTCAGGGAGGTAAAGTATCTCTTTTTGATGGGTCCTTGGTGTTCTCTGAGCTTGGTTGTTTTCTTGCAGATGTTTCATTATCCAAACTAGGTAACATCATCAGTGCTAGATCTCTTTTTGTTCAGACAAGATAGTTGTGAAATAGTTAAGAGAGTTTGCTTTCAAAGTTCTCTTCTTCCCCTGTGATTATAAACCATAGGTACTACTATAGAACGAAGGAACAAATGCAATAGTATCCTGTGTAAGAATGGCTCAGGAAGAGATAAGGACAATTTTGGTGTAAGTAGCACACCAAAATTCCCATGCACTAAGGCACACACATATACAGACACAGACACAGACACACAGAGACACAAACACACAATAGCAGGTAAAGACATTATGCAGTGGAAAGGGGGAAAGGGCTCGTACATCTAGAGCCTTACCAGATAGTTCAATCTCTCCATGCCAGAAGCTGCGCAGAATATTAGAAAATATTCTGATTGCTTCGGCCACTTTACACCTGTCAAGACCAACCTCAGCTGATGTAGCTTGCACATTGCATTCATATTTTATGAATTCCAATGCAAAATAAGGCTTTGACTGGCCTTAAAAGAGATACAAAGCTGCTTGTTCTTGGTTTGATATAAGTACCGTATTTTTCGGAGTATAAGACGCACCTTTTTACCACCAAAAAGAGGGTGAAAACTTGGGTGCGTCTTATACATCAAATGTAGCCCCACCCAGTCACCCCCACCCTTTGGCCTCTGCCTCCCAGCAATTTACCTCCTTGCAGCAAACAGCGCAGAGCCTGATTAGCACAAGGAAGTGATTATCTGCCTCCCGACCCACAGCTGACTGAGGCTTGCAAGCCACATGGTAAAATGAAACTGAAACTAAGGTAGCTGCAAGGAGGCAAATTGCTGGGAGGTGAACTGCTGGCAATGTTTGACTGCTGAAACTGCAAGGAGGTAAGTCAATAACTATAAATGTCTATAGAATGTTCAAATGATTAGACTTATTTTTTAAAGACTGCTTTATTGTTGTTCTAGACAACTTTTAACAAAATGAAGAAACTTTTTAAAATAAATGCTTGATCTGAAGAGGCCCAGTGCTATTGTATCTTCTTTTAAATAGCAGAGAATAACTATACTTCCAGAAAGCTGCATCAAATTTAAAGATCTGTAAAAGTATAATCTGAAATGTAACAGTGTCCTGTTTAGTATTAAGATAAGGTAGCTGAGTTAATCCCTGATTTAGTTATGTTTGGAGTAGATCTATTAAAATAATTGGGAGGAGTTAGTGTGACTACATTTAAGAAAACCTTCTGGCATTAATATACTGCCATAATGTACATTTCTCCAATTCTTTGCTATTTCTATGGGTCAGGCACACATGCACAGAAATACACAGCAAACAGTGTACATCATCTGTACTGTTTGCTGTTTGGCAAATTGCTGGGAGGCAGAGGCCTTTTTTCCTTGTTTTCCTCCCCCAAAACTAAGTTGCGTCTTATACTCCGGTGTGTCTTATACTCTGAAAAATATGGTAAGAATAACTAGGACATCCTGTCTAGGAAATTGTAATACCGTTGCTAAAATAAAAAATAATACTACCGGTAGTTAATTTTTAACCTAAAGTTGCCTTGTGGTTGAGTCAAACTACCAGTACATACATACAGTATTGTTTATTGTAAGGGATAGCAGCTATTTCTGCATTTATGCTGCAGACCTACTCAGAGATGACTGCAGTAAAATAATACCCCGAGTAAGCAGACAGAGAATTGCACTATTGTTACCATTTTTATTACAAATTGTAAAATATATTAATGGAAAAGTTTATTAAAGGAAGGAAGGAAGGAAGGAAGGAACGAAGGAAGGAACGAAGGAAGGAAGGTTAATTTTGAAAGAGAGAGGACAACAGGATACATTCAACAGTTCATACATTTATGTCAGATACAACTTGAAGATACTGAGCTATATACTGCTCTCAAAGCCTCAGCCCCAGACATACACATCATCAATTCACATACATCCTCCATTTTTCCCACCTAAAATGAATCAATGAAAATAATTATTAGGTTATTTTTGAGGGAAAAAATAACTTTTCTCAATTGTTCTCAATTATTTCTTGTCCCTGTTAGCTTGAACAGAAAGACATGGAAATGTTCTTATATTCCATATAAATTCACATATCCAAACCTAAAAAGATTTTTCCTGGATTATTGAAGTCTAAAGTTTAAACTTTGGCTCTGCAGAAGAATGATAATACATCATGCATGGTAAAGTAAATAAGTAGAAATAATAGAATTATAAACTTTATCAATGGAGGGGAGATTTTTGCATCTGTACATTGAATGTTTACATTGCAATACAATGGAGGGGGCATTTTGCACGTTTATAACCACACAGCATCATAGAAGCACACCAACCAATTAAAGCCCTCCAAAACATTTTATGTAAATCAAAAGATCCAGTAGCCCAAGGAAAAAACAGGAGACATCTACAATATATAGTATAAGGATTGTAACAGCTACTATATAGGACAAAAAGGCAGAAGATTAGCAGAGTGCATTCATGAACACCAACTAACAGTCAGAAAACATGATGAAAACTCTTTAATCTCATGACAGACTTAACTATAGTTTCAATTTGAAAATTGTAAGCATTCTATCTAGACCAAACTAAATCCAAAACCACTAAGGGATTCTTGGAAGTTTGGCATTCAGACAAGCCATCAATAGACACACAGAGATAAGCCATTAAAGACAATTCAAAAGAGACAATAGAAGAACTAAGAAGGAAACAAAAAGACCAGAACACATTCTCTCTAGCAAGGATAACATCCAGATAAGCAAGGATTAACACCAGGCAAATGGGCAAACAGAAATCATTATCCTAGTCAAGAAGAACCACTTTTCCCAACATCAGCAGGTCAAGCTACTGTATGTAAGCAAAGAGCAAATCCCACACTCACTAGTACTGATGATGTTACCTAGTTGAAATGTCTGCAAGTAAACAACCAAACTCAGAGAGCATCAAAGATTCCAACTTTGGGCTACATATATTTTCTTCTATTGGAATCATGTTTCTATTGAAAGGAAGATGTGTAGAGAAAAGTAGTATATGAGAGAGTGTAATAGGCAGAGAGTGAATTTTTATGCATTCATAACATAAAGGATTTATCTCAATGCAGGAAATTGTATGAAAAAAGAAAGAGAAGCAGAGCAAAAGCCACTTTTGTCCAAAGGAGTACAGTTCCCATTTCTTTAATTCAGTTTGTATGACATAATGATCATAGCTTAAATGAGCTAGACAATGCTGAATATGTCCTAGAAGTTCAATTCAGTCCAGGCCATAATTACAGGCTTAAGTTTATGCATCCTCTGTGTAAACAGCTAGCCTGAGAAGATATCCCACACAACCCTTTCAAATCTTCAAACATTTTAGCATTTCTTATTGATGCCCATCAAATAAACTCCTAAAAACAGCATACTATCAAGAAAGATAGGAGAAAGAAATTGGTATCCACACATATAAGCTCTAGTCACAAATTTTCTTCCTCTTAAATACATAAAATGCCATTTATGTTAAGCCAATTTTTGTGCCATAAAGTTCATGGGTGTCCCAATCTTTTGTATCTACCTTAGTATGATTTATTTTGTTTCCTTGTGATTTTATGTGGTGTAAAATGTTAGAGGTAACCTGTAGATGATATTATACACATAGGGAGATATATTTTTATTTTGCAATAAAACTCAAAGCTATAACAGAAATATTCATCAGATATTATAAATTTTAATGTCATGATGTCCTATTTCATTGTAAAAAGTTAACATTTTATACCTATATATCACCATTATTTTCTTTTTTTTCATGCTGTCAATATAACTCATTCTTCTGTCAAAAGGATACTGTATTTAAGAATTTTAGACAGACAGTATAATTTTTAGCATTATGGGGAAGGGAGTTGGTACAAGGTTGAAATTAATAGTTTTTCACTTCATGCCATGAACAAAAGTTGTGAAATTGAAAAGGAATAATTTTGCAGTTCTTAAAGTCTAGTAGCTATCGGAATCTAATAAACAGCCCAATTAAATGAGAAGGAAGGAAGGAAGGAAGGAAGGAAGGAAGGAAGGAAGGAAGGAAGGAAGGAAGGAAGGAAGGAAGGAAGGAAGGAAGGAAGGAAAGAAGGAAATCTAATGTGATTTCCATTAAATTGTTTGACCATGTGCTAAATGCATTTTCAGGGCTGTCACCAGAGTGACTAATTTCCAGGGAACAATTGTAACATGTTCAGAAAAAGATATGTCCCAGCCTTCCCAAAACCTATATTAAAAAGGGGGGGAGGGAGGACATCATATTAGAGGAATATAATATAGAGGCTCTCCCATTTCCTAAAATGCTTATTGCATTCAGTTCTAAATTTTTGAGGATATCCCTTATTTTTATCTGGAAGCCATATAGTCCCTGAATGATTATAATCTGTAAATAGCCCCGATTTCCTTGGAAGTAAATACCATTAAAAACGAAAGTGGTAATATCAATGATATGTATTCAGAGCATTTGCACAGTTGAAAATGATCCAAGTGGCAATCCATTAATTACACTGAAGAGGGAAGCAGATTTTTTTTGTCACCATAATCCCCAAATAGCTACTCTGTCATACGTAATAAATATTATGGGCTTTCTGCTTGGAGAATAATGCAAGTTGAGGACTCATACAGCTGCTGGTTTAGAGGCAGGATCTTGAACGGCATCCAAGATGATTAGTAGGATATCCAAAGTTTATCGCAATGTTCTTTGAGGACGGCTATTTGTGTTCTTCCTGTTTTTATAGAAAAAAAAGTTTACAGGAAAATTGATTATTAGCTCAAAATTCTATATTTCTTGAACTCTTGGCCAAGTGTAGACTTAAACCTTTGAAACTCCTTATAACTGATATGCATCTTTGAATTTGTAAAGGGCTTTACAAACTTCCATTGTCTTTGCCCTCATAATAAACTTGCAAAGATAACTGCTGCTGAAGGATAAAAATAGTTTAAAATTGCATATGGTACATGGAAAATTCATGCTAGAGGTGGGATTTGAAGACCTCAACCCAATTTGCAATGGTTGGATTAAATAGAAAAGGAAAACAAAATCCAATATGAAAGATTATAGGATTTGGATAAGAGGACCACTACTATATTACCATTTTACAGAGGTGGGATTCACATAATTTCCCTACCAATTCGCCCAGCACCAAAAATGTGAGCGTGCGCCTTCCGCGCATGCTTGCGGCCTTCCATGCACGTGGCTAAATAGGACAGCATAGTGCCGGGGCGGGTGGGTGGGGGTGGGCCCAGCGCCAGGGCGGGTGGGCAGGGGCAGGCCCACCCGCAGGTCGCTACTACCAGTTTGCCCGAACTGGTCCGAACTGGCTGAATAACACCTCTGATTACCAATTATTCTATAACATGTACACCAGGACTGCATTATTTTAGATTCAATTTCACAGGGTTAATTAACTTGGCCCAATTAACATTCTTTTATTATATAGGTTTTAATCCCAGACAGTTTTAAGGTTGTTTAAATCTTATTACATCAGATTGATTTAAGCAGCCTGACTGCAGGATTGTAACCATAGTGCCTAAAAGCATATTAAGCGCTTTACAAAATGTTAATGGGAAAAATAACTATTTTTTCCATAAAGTGGCATATATTGTTCAAAAAATAATTACTTTGCAATTTATGCAGTGATTCAGCATAGGTAGAACTGCCTTTCTGCATATTTTGATCCAATATCTGTGATTTCTGGCTTGATTTATTACTTTTGCTTATACCCTTTCCCCAAAGGATGGTATTTTTGTTTCTGGTCTAATGGATTAAAATGTGGAAACCATATTTGATTGATATAAGGTATTATCTGTTTTAGGTTGGGAATGGGATTTCAAGAGCCAAAGAGTTCTTTAAAAGATGATGGAGGGGGGAGAGTTTTGGCAAAAATTGTATTTGAATTTGAAGGTTTTGTCAATTCACCAAGTTTTCTGAGGATATTCTTGTTTATTTGGGAGGCGGTTCCAACTAACTAAAACAGCCTTCTCTTTCATGAACTTCAATTCAGTGTTATTGGGGTATGTCTGGCTGACTTTTTCGAAACATATTCACTACAATTTGATACCAGTTCCAGCTCTGCTATGTTAGATCATACCAGTTGAAATGCAGATCTGGAAAGCAAAAGACTCAGGCTCTATAGATGGTCATATGGCACAATACTACTTTGTTTATAACATTTCAGATTGCAGGTGAGGACCCAAATATTTGAAGGCTTCACCATATATAGGAAGAATAGCATAAATTGAAAACAAGGTTAGTGATATTTATTTTTTGTGCAGGGAAATTTTAAAATATTTAAAATATTAGCATAATTTTTAAACAATGTATTTCTCATCTATAATCTGAAATGACTTTAGAAGCAATCCAATAGATTCATTCCATATTTCAGAACATCCATTGCATCACTTGGATATTATGAAAAGGGGAGAGAAAATTGTTAACATTATTATGTTAACAATAATCTGGCTTACATAACCACTCCCAATTTCAAATATACTTATTTATATTTATATGAATATGAATATACATTTTAAAGGGCTTACATCTTACCCAAATTGATTTGAAATGTGCCTATTGGGGACTTCCAGTTCTTTTCTCCTATAAATTTGGATTCTCAAGACTGGTTCAAACTTAAGAAGAATGGGACAGTTGTCCTTTGCAAGATTCAGCCCCCATCTGTGTTTAGGAAGAACTGAAAGTATTGGTGCTAAGTAACTTCTCTGTATTTTTTGGCTCTGTCATTTGACTCAGATTACAGAAATGCTTTTTACATCAGATGATTCATCCATCTAGCTCAACATTGTTTAAACTGACAAGCAATGAACTGCTGCAGTTTTGGGTAGAGTCTTTCTCAGGCCTCTCAGATGCTGGGTTTTGTATCTGGGATCTTCTGCGTACAAATCATATCTAGCATGAACAATGATCGTCATTCTGTTAGTTACCCAAGGATTAGGTTGGTAGGACCTAGACTTAAATCTGGATATCTCAGCTCTTTAAGTCTTTCGTAAGTCTATATCCTTACATCTAGCCTATAAAATAGCTATACATCTCACCTCTCCCAAACTGATTTAGTAATGAAAGTGAAAATGAAATATACCAGTGAAAGTGAAATATACCAGAACTAGAAAAAGCACTGTTGTTCATTCAAGGGCACAGTGCATACAAAACTTTTTTAAAGTCCCTCTCCTTTAGGAAGGCCCAATTTCTATCCTGGTTGGGCAAAGACAATTCATTTGGAAAATATATCATTATCTGGCAACTTTTTTTTACCAAGCTATAGTTCTAATAGGTCACAGGTCAGCTATTCAGAGTGAACAGTTCTCAATTTTTTTATATTTAGAACTCCTTAGCAGATCTTTATATGACAATACATGATCCTGGTTCTGTGTTTCAGTTAAATCAATTCCAATATTATTTCTTTTAGATGCTGAGTGAGTTGATATGATGTTAACATAAATAAGGATTTGAACTAGCTGACCTCAAAGAAATCTGAAATTCTATCATCTTTTACAGACAAGAGTATTGAATCAGTTCACAGATCACTAGTGCACCCAATGCATCATGATTCAAGCTGCCCACACAATTTAATTAATACTAAAGAATTAGGGTGTCTAGGGTGATTGAGGTACACTAGTCACAGATTTTAATTTGATTGTCTCTTGTCTCTCCTTTTGAAAGTTAACCATTTAAAATTCTTTATCTTTCTATCTCTGATGAAGATAAACATATCTTTATATAATAGAAATGTTCTTGATTTCCAAATGAGGGAGTGGTTTGCTTCCCAATGGACGAGTTGTGCATAAAAACTAGATGTTAAGGGAGAAGACTCATCCAGAGTCCTTCCCTTCCCATTTCTTAAACATACAGTATATTTAAGGTGCCATTTCCCCCCCCCCCATGGGAACAAAGTTTTCAGCAGTGCATCTATCCTCTCTTCAAGCTAAAGCTGTAAATTTGTTTTTAGGCTATTTGCCTTTAAAATCCTATATAGCATTGTTCCAGAATGGCTTTTATTCCATAATAATCTCTCTGATCATGGAAGTTTAGTCATATCTTTAGTTACTTTTAGAGACTAGAAACATTTCCTCACCTGTAATTTAGAAAGTTTTCTGGCATCTGGTAGCCAGCATTGTGTCACTATAAAGCCTGTCTTCATTACTGTTTTATCAGTCTAACAGTGATTGGATGATGCTAAAAGACATTACAAATCACAAATGCTAAAACAAATTAATTCGTCCCTGAAGGCTGATATAACAAATCTTGCTATAGTCCGGGATTTGTGGAACAAGTTTATAGTAGGTAGTGTTGCTTATTTAAAGAGATAGTTTCCATTTTTAAGTAGTGTTTACCCATTAAACATAAAAGAGTGGTTGGGTTCGTATATTTCCCCCAGTATTGACACCATTCCTTGGTTTTTTAAAATATTTTTAAACAAATTATTTTGGCTCTGAAAAATGTGTGTGTGTGTGTGTGTGTGTGTTTGTGTGTGTTTGTGTGTGTGTGTGTGTGTGTGTGTGTGTGTGTGTGTAGCCATACACATATACGTTCATCCCCACATGCATACCTACATTTTTTAAGGTAGTCTAAGAACAATTTAACACAAGCAGTAGGCAGAAATTGACTTCATATAACATTAAGACATAAGGAGGGGCTGTGGGGTTGGTTTAGTTTCTCATGTGAACCTAGACAGCTGTGATTTATGCAGTAAAGTATGACTAAACAGTCTAGGGCTTAGCATGCTATTTGAACCCAATAAAAATCTAAAGGTTCACTTTTGCATCTCTCTTCCTTAATTTAGTCCTGTTGAAATTATTGCTTGCATTATTTTCACTGAAACTGCTTGTCACTCGTTTCCTTCAGTATTTTCAGAAACCTCTTCTTGGATCGCCATCTCTTCGCCTAACAGCAAAATGTCTTCTTGCCAATCTTGTATGTAATATTTTCCTCACTTAAACTATCTTGTGCTTTCAACATTTCACTGTGTACTGTTGGAGCTTTAAATATCCCTTGGTGAGAGCAGTGTCAACAATGGAAGTATCTGAGTTACGTCACATAATGAATACTTAATCTTGATTGAACAAAAACCAACCATGTGGCCTTGGTATAAATTGATATTATTAATGGCATGGTGATGAAATCCAAACTGCAAGAGCTGATCATAATCTCAGAATCAAGAAAAATGTATATATCCCTCTCTTTAAGATGTTTATGTTTATATTCTTTTTTAATAGTTATTCTGACAGGAACTCACACTCAGTCATAAAACAGAGATACCCAAAGCAAACAGATATTAAATCTATGGGGCCTAAATTAATCCTATGCATTGTTACTTGTTAATCAGATCCATTAATCCAATGGTAATGCTTAATTCTGACTTTGAATTAAAAATGCCAACAAACTTCATGTTGACATTTAAATTGGTAGTGGAATCACCTAATTCAGTTCTTAGAGCAAGGAGGGTCCATCAATTGCCCTGGTGCTCAGTAGAGGGCATAATTGCTTCTGCTCTAAAAAGTCTTGGTGCTGTGCTCCTTCTTCGCTAGATGTTCCTATTAACAATTATGCTAAGCTCTAGAAGAATTTAGAGTTTGGCAGTGGAGCATATATTGCATTTTGATTCCTAATCAATTGGTGCCTCATTCGAGCAAGTGCCCCATAAACATAAACATGCCGTATATTGCTTACAAAGTGGTGCTTAATAATTTTCAAGGAATCTGGTGGAATGGCAAAACTCTTGAATCAAATTACATACATGACCATGTCCTCATATCCTTCCAACTTATTTCTTTCAGTGTTAAAATTTAAAAAAGAAAAAAACATGCTTTTTATTAAGGCAAAACAATGTGCTTGTGAATTTGTGATATTGCTGTTATTTTGTAAATGTTTAAGAAAAAATGTAAAGTTGGATACCCATTCTGTGCTGGGTTTTTATCTCTGACTGGTGCATACACTCTAAACATCAGGGACCTACTGTACATAAAAAAACAAACAGCTACAATCTACAGTTACTGTAAACCTAGAATACACCTTTTACTGTAATAAAAAAAACCTTGCACTGTAATGGTTATTGTTTAAAAAACTATTGTCAGAAATGATTTTGTATCTTTGATTATATCTGAAATTTTAACATATTTGTATACTTGCCATGATAAATGGGAGGGGGGAAAGCATTTGACACAATAGATTTTCCTTTGTCCAATGTAATGCATGCATTATTTTCAGATATGGGTGGGTCGGTGATGGGCAAAGACACTCATTTAAAGGTTACCTAATTTACCAGTTTAAAAAAAAAACCAAGCCACAGGCTGGTTCAAGCAAACTACATCGGAAGAAAAAAAAAACCCCAATCATAATAAAGACGTATTATATTTTCAGCTCCCTATCAGCATGGTGTTGTCCAGCTACATATCCCAATAGTCCATCATGGGTACATAGAACATGCAAGCCAATAAGAGATGTTTGAAATTATATATAACTACCAATCAATTTTCCTTGTCTTCCCAACCCAATTTTGGTTTTTGAATAAAATGAACTTGGAATCATCATAAAGTCCCAGTTCTTCCTGATTTTCAAGGCCAATACACTCTACGTCCAAACATTTTGTATTGTACCGAAAAGAATTATTGTCATGGAGATATTTTTTTAAAAAACCTCTCTATTATTATTAGTAGTAGTAGTCCTATTATGATTTATAAATTATTTTCACATAGTCTTTCTTATTTGGTGGAAGATATTGTTTTTCCTTTCTCGGACTGCTTCCCTTCTTCCTCATATCATTCCATATTTTTTACAAAGAATATATATATACATATATATATAAAACAAAGGAAAATACTATTTTTCTTTTCTCTCTGTCTCTCTCTCTCACACACTCTCTCTTTCTCTCTCTCTTTCTAGGATGTGTAATGTTGTGTTGTCCAGATTCTGTATAAAAACAAAAAATATGTATATGATGATGTATCTGATATTTGGCAGCTTCTGACTGCAACTTTAACCAATATAATTAACAAAGAAATGCATAATGTTGGTGTTTTAAAAAGTTTTAAAAACCTAGTTAAGATGTTTGTGTAAAATTGCATGGTTTAAAATGTACTTAGTGCATTGAGAAATGTTGTTGAGTTCCTCGGTGAAGGATGGTTTGCTTTTTGATTCTAATGGTGATTGGTTTGTTGACCAGAGTATCCCCTATAATGTACGTCTTGCTTTATTTTACATCTTCCCCCTTTATTTAGTTTTGTTTCCCTCAAGACTAGCATAGTGTTATCTATTATATATATATATGTAATACTGTTCCTTAAAACCAGGTTGTGGAAACGTTTTGTCTGGGAAAATAATGTTTCACGTCATGGTTTGCATTCAATTTTTTTTTTCCTGCTACAGAAATTAAGGTCTGAAGCATCTAGCTATTTTAATAAGATCCATTAAATCATTGTAGATTCCTAAGATGAGTTTTTTGAAAGTATATGTAGACTCATATTATAATTGCAAGATATTTTGGAAAATCTCTAGCCCAGGAACTGGTCAGCTATAGCTTCCCTATTAGATAGCTATTCAGGCTTTGCTTAAATACCTCCAACAAAGAATGAATCTACCATTTCCCAAGAAAGTCTTGCATTGTTAAAACTCTTATCATCAGAAATTCTACCCTCGTATTTAATTGCAACCTGCTTCCTTGCAATTTACACTCATTAATTCTTGTCTTTCCCTCTGTTCTTCTTTCTGCAGAGTAGCTTTTCCTGTATTTGAAAACAACTATCATGCTTCTCCCTGTCTTTTTCATTTCTCCAGGCTAAATACACCCAGCTCTTTTCATGCTGCACTTCATGCAATCTGCAGCAGAATCTCTAAATATAGGCACGCATGGCTGAAGGAGGTGACATCATCACAGATCATAAAGCAATCAATGCAGGACTTCCTGATTTTAAGAGAAACTAGTGCATGTACTGTACATTTTGGACTTAAACAGCAGGTATTAATAAATTCAGAGCATTGGATTCCAGAGCAGAAAAAGCTCAATATGCATGAGAGAGTCTAAAAAGGAAGATACTAAAAGCATAATTGGAGAGAGAGAAAATGGATAGCAGAAGAAGCAGATGTGACTACACAAAAACTTAAGTGAGGGACAGGGAAAGCTAAAGGGAGCTGAAAGAGTAAATGAGAGTGAACAGAGAAGCTATGTACCCTGAGGGACCATGTATGGCAGATATGACAGGTGAAAGGTCATCAAAATAGCTGCTGATTGAAAGGAATATATCTGAAGGACTGCTGAGTTTCTATTGCAGGAAACCACTTCTTGCTGAAGAAACAGAAAACATAAGGCAGTGTAAGTCTGAGGAGTTTACTTAACAAGTGAATAGGGACTGCTAATAGGAGCTTGGTGGGAATTCAGCAGAGGAGTTTAAGAGGACCTCCATATCAAATTTCCCCTCTAAGGTAAGAGTTGAGATAGTCCTTGACTGATGACCACAACTGAGCCCAAAATTTCCGTTGCTAAACGGAACAGTTGTTAAGTGAGTTTTGCCCCATTTTATGACTTTTCTTGCATAGTTGTTAAGTGAATCACTGCAGTTGTTAAATTAGTAGCACTGCTGTTAAGTGAATCTGGCTTCCCCATTGACTTTGCTTGTCAGAAAGTTGCAAAATGTGATCACATGAGCATTGCAGGACATTGCAACCATCATAAATACATGCCAGTTGTCAAGCATCAGAATTTTGATCACTTGATCATGGGGATGCGGCAACAGATGTGTGAAAAATTGTCATAGGTCACTTTTTTCAGTGCTGTTGTAAATTTGAACGGTCACTAAACAGATGGTTGTAAGACAAGGACTATCTGTATCTAGCTAATGTGAGTGCCTGAATAAGGAATAAGAAGAAAACAAAGCTTTTGATTGGTAGTACTCTAAGAAGAAAACGTAATAATGAATAAATAGGAATCTGTGGCAATTTTTATGCTACAGTTCTCTTCCTGCCTAAAAATAACCTGGGTTACATTTACAGCAAATGCAAATTAAGAGGGGAGGGGGAAACCAAAGGTTGGAGCACTTCAGTTGATGCGAAAGGACAAAAATTTCTCAATTCTCAAGTATCCATAAAGAAAACAATCAGAGGAGCAACTGTAGTGGATGAGAGTAACAACCAAATCAATAATTGGAGAATGTATTCTGCACCACTAAAGCTCAAAAGCAGATTTTACACTATCATTGATTAAGCATGCTTTAAGAGACAGCACGGAATTGGAGATAGGACGATAAATGCCTAAAGGCAGAAAAAATGTAACTTTATGAAAAATGAAGCTGGGGAGATAGGAACGAATGACTCTCAGGCTTATGAAAAGCATTATGTCAACAAATCTTAGTTGCTTTACTCCTGAGACTTTGAAAAGAACAAGAAACTACTCATTGATGTGGAAAAGTAGAAGGGAAAAGTTTAGAATTTCAACCTTGTAGTGAAGACCTAAATAGAGGCTTCAATTTCTGTGAACTGAAGTAGACCAATCTTCCATTCTAGACAGTGTCTTTCTAGTCTGTAATAAAATAACTAAACTAGTCAATTTGAGTTATGTCCATGAACCTTCCACAGAGTAAGCAACATTTAAATAATACATACAGAATCTGAAGGGCCTAGATGTACAGCTATGACAGGAGAAAAAAATCTTATAAAGGCTAATGTATTAAAAACAAACAGAAGAGCCTTGGTAGCTGGTGATTAATTTCTGTGAGGAACTGAAACAAAGGTATGTTACTGGATCCATCAATTCATGAAATATGCTGTCCGCCAGATCAAGGACATTGCAGAATAAGTGCCAAGACTTATTAAGTCCAAAGATAATGTATACCTTCCTGCCGATGATTCTGCAAAAAAATCTACAACCATATCACCATAGATTGAAGGCCCTGGGGCTCAAATAGTATTTTCATCCATGCTATAAGGCAGTGGGGAAGAAGGGGGGGGGGATGACAAAAGCATTGTCTTGGTATTATGATTCAAGCCCCTCCCCCTTTGTATGTGTATTATGATATTATATGCAAGTACAAAAGTAGTAAGATTTAAAGCAAAGTGCTGCTTTCATCATTTTGATCAAAGCAGCAAGGTCCTGTAGATACCCTTCCTCAAGTCCATGGAATTAGTGACTGCCTGCATAAATTATTTCCAAAAAATTGGTTTCAGGAGTCATGCTTTGAGGTATCTAGGCAGTGTTTTTCAGCCTTGGCAACTTTAAAATATGTGGACTTCAACTCCCAGAATTCCTCAGCCACACCTTAAAAGTTGCCAGCATTGAAAAACACTGGTGGAGATGCTGGCAGGACTACAATTCACAAGGACTAGTAAATATGTATTAAGCCAAAGCATGAAAAGAAATGTTCAAGAGGCATTTAAATTAGGTATTGTGGGAGGTCATATAAAAAATACTAAACCAAATACCTCACTTAAAAACTTGTTCATTGTAAAAAGTAAAAATGTTACTTAAATGAGGCCTTTTAAGCAAGTCAAATAAAAACAAAGACCATTAGCTGATAAAGTCCGTGGCCTTCACTATGTACACATGAATGCTTGGAAATATGGATAATAATACAATCAGCTTCAGCAATTAGCACAAAACAAAAAAATGAAAATATATAACAAGGATCTGCTGACATGTCTCTTATGAATAAAACAAAGCAGTTGAAGGATATAATTTGTTCAAAGTTAACTGAAGATATAGAAAAGATGTTCCAGTGTTAGTTTAAAATGACATAAAAACTGCTCAGAAATCTAAACAATTAACTTGGCAATGCTATAGAGAGCATCTGGATTAAAACAAGGGGAGAAATAAATAAAAGCAATATTTTTGCTGGTTTCTACTATCCTCCCACCTATCAAAGATTGGATGTGGTGATGGCCTCTTCCCCAAAACAAATTGCAGATATATATATATATATATATATATATATATATATATATATATATATATATATATATATATATATATATATATATATGTGTGTGTGTGTGTGTGTGTGTGTGTGTGTGTGTGTGTGTGTGTGTGTGTGTGTGTGTGTGTGTGTGTGTGTGTGTGTGTGTGTGTGTGTGTGTGTGTGTGTGTGTGTGTATATATGTATGTACACACACACACACACACACACACACACACATACATACATACATACATACATACATACATACATACATACATACACATACACCGGTATAGAGCACAAGAGGATCAGCTGCCTTGACTTTAATTATTGAATAGGGAAGATTTAGTTGAGGAAGTGGAACATTGGGGAAAATGACCGTATAATGTATTTTTTTATTATTTTAAGAGAAACTAAAACTAAGCATAATCAAACAGGTCCCTTAGAATTCAAAAAGTATATTTTAATATACTCAGAGCAATGATAAGTAGGATACCATGGCAGGAGAAAATTAAGATGGGTAAGAGTTTCTGAATCACGACATAATAAAAACACAAGTCCAATAAGGAGTTAAAATGGAAAATAACAAAAGAATGTACCCTTTGCTTAACCTTGTTAAAAAGAAGTTCATATGGCTACACAAAAACCTTAGTGAAAATGTAAAAAACAAAAAATCACATAAAAAAGAAAGAAAAGATGGCCCAGTTAACCAATATGCAGCAATTACAGATAACCTAGAATTATAGATAGGGTGTCAGGAAAGTGAAGTTCAGATTGTGCTGATGTTGGCGAAGGATGCTAAAATACAGAAAGAGCTGTGGACATATTTAAAATAAAAATAAGAGAAAAGAATCCGTATATGGCTGCATAATTATATTGGCAAAACACTAACAGGTAACAAAAGCAAATGTTGAAATGCTCAACTCCTGTATAGACTCATCCTTTTCCAACAAGAGAGTCTGTTTCACCAGAAAATTGTGAAGAGCAGGATGAAGGGATAAGGTGTAAACTTGAAATTAATAGAAACATGATCAGGGAATTTCTATTTACCTTTGTTGTTAGTTGCAAAGTCGGAGAAAGGTACTGAGCATATAAAATTTAATCTGTAATATTTAATCTTGGACCTTCTACTTTCATAAGTTTAATTAATGATAAAGATGTTGACCATTTTTTTCTAGGTGACATAAAATTGGGTGGATCTTGATAAACTAGAAAAATAAATTAAAATAACAAACAGAATCTTAATTTAGGAAATAAATTACAATGCACAATAGAAAGGCAGATATAATATCAAGTCTGGGGTTCCTTTTTGGTCTAGACTCTAGTGGTTAAGGCATCAGGCTAGAAACCAGGAAACTGTGAATGCTAGTTTACTTTAGGCAAGAAAGCCGTCTGGGTGAGTTTGGGCCAATCACTCTTTCAGCCCATGACATGAGGCTTGGGAGAAAAGCCGGTTGGTCAATTACTATCAAAATCAATAGATCAATACTGGGGTAAAAGGGGAACCTTGCACTTATAGAAAAACACTAGAAAGAAATTTCAGATTTAGCAATGGTACTTGAAATAAAGTTCTTAGAATAGTAGTTGATTACAAACTGAATGTGAGTTAGCAGTGTGATGTGTGTACAAGGAAGCTTGACTTTAAAATAAATTTTAAAAGAAAAATTTAAGGACAGCAAGGCAGCAGTGGGTTGCTCCCGGTTTGGACCGGTTCTTAGAACCGGTAGCACCGGCGGCAGGAGGCTCCGCCCACCCACCTGGGACGCTTCTGCGCATGTGCAGAAGTTTCACGCACATGTGCAAGCGCGCGCGCGAACCGATAACAAAATTATTTACAATCCACCACTGCAGCAAGGGTGATTAGATAAGTAGAAACAAAACCTATTTTTAAAAATGGGGCATCTTTGAGAGAATACTGACAAAGAATATGATAGAATTCTTCAGATAACTGAAAGAATGCTATGCATAAAATGTCCAATGCTTGTTTTCTATTGTGCCAGAACAGACGGCACAAAATAATGAATTAAGCCATGGGACTGCCTGAAAATGTTCCTTACAGTAAAAGCAGTTGATAAGTGGTATCAATTGTCCCTGTAAGTGATAGGTTCTCCTTCACTTGATGTGTTGAAGCAGAGGCTATAGCTAGCTGTCCTGGATGATTTAATTTAGACTCCTACACTGAAGAAGGACTATGGCTTAGATCAGGGGCGGGTTCCTAATTTTTTTACTACCACTCTGTGGGCGTGGCTTATTTTGTGGGCATGGCTTGCCAGTCATGTGACCGGGTGGGCGTGGCTTCTCAGACTGCTGAAGGGAGGGGAACTGAGATAGGCCCTGCCACCCATTCCCCCTCCCCTCAGCAGCTCAAGAAGCCTCGAACGTGCGAAAATGCCTGGGATCATCACCGCACATTCGTGGCTTCTCGGACTGCTGAAGGGAGGGGAATGGAGATAGCTCCTGCCATCCGTTCTTTCAGCGTCTCACACACTCCCTCAGCCATCCTCCCCTGCTTGGACTCACTGTGGGTAGGAAGGCAGCGCATGCGCAGTGCCGGAAGCTCGGCTTCTGGGCATGCGCAGAAGAAAAAATTTTAAAAAATGTAAAAAAATTTTTTTAAAAAAATGGCGGCGGCCAGGCACCAGCAACCGACCGCACCGGTACTGTGATGTCACCAGCGGGCCACTACCGGTGCTATAGAGTGGACCGCACCTGTAGGAACCCACCACTGGCTTAGATCAGGGGTCCCCAATCCCCAGGCCAGGGACTGGTACCAGTCCGTGTCCTGTTAGGAACTGAGGCATGCAAGTGGAGAGTGAGTGAGCAAACTTCATCTGCATATGCGAGGGATCTAGGTTGCGTGTGAAACCATCCCCTTCCCACCCCCACATCCCAGTCTATGGAAAAATTGTCTTCCATGAAACCAATCCCTGGTGCCAATAAGATTGGGGACCACTGGCTTAGATGGCTTTTTCTAACTCTGTGATCCTAGAATTTTCCATGAAAAACTTAGATTTTGAGCTACACTGGACCTGGTACAAATTTATTCTGAGTATACACCAGTCCTATGTGGTCTGAAATGAGTCCCCAATCCAATTATTAGGTATTTTCAGAGTAACCCACCAATTCTCTTTGGAAGTTAACTGAAAACATTTTACATAAAGCTATAAGCAGCTTTCTCTAAACTACAGATTTAAATGAGATAATGAAAAGTCGTGATCTTCTTCCTCTCCCTAGAGAATCTATAATTATTTGAGAATCTTTTGATTAAAAGATTAAAAATAACATTGGAAAAATACCCTTCTTGAATTTCCCTAGGATTTCTTGATTTTCAAAAGTGACTTAGCTTGGCAGCTCAGGTATGAATTGATTTTATTATTGATTACAAAGTTACAAAAATATTTGGACAAGAGTGATTAATTTTCTCATCTTCACTCATGTTTGCATGATTAGGTTGGGCAGATTTTTCACTTGGAACAGAATCCTGTTTGCTAATATGAATGATTTTCAAATTACTTTACTTGTTTAAAAGCATATAAGTGTCATGTTGAATAAAATATTACCAGAGCAACATACCAATGAATAAAGGACACAATAATTGGAACATCTGGTAAAAACAGGATAACCATTGTAGATAAAACTGGAAGTTTAAAAGTCTGGAAAATAAAAATGTCTTTTTGGAAAAGATATCAGAGGAATTATCAGCCAAACCCCTAGATAAAGCATTCCACAAATGCTTCTACCAGTGATAAACTTACATTAGCATTCATTCCAAAAATTTAATCTCAGTATTTACTGGAATCCAAAATCATTTCTTATTGCTACAGACCAAAAAAAATGGGTTGGACCCATTTATTTAAGCAATCTTAGGAGAGCAAGCCATTTAACACATTTAGATCCATTTTAAACCACAGGTTGCTCACCTATTAATAGTCTATGTATATCGGAAAAAACTAAATGAATTTGAAAAAACTGTATAGCAGTTCAAAGAAAAGATTTCATAAATAGTTGTGAATCAGAGGCTTGCACTATGCAATGAAAAGAGAAAATGTAAGCATTCCTGCAATTCCACAACTGGCAAGCCTCCTTTGCCCATAAAGAACTAAATCTCTGAATAAATAGGCTATGCCACTTACCAGAATCATGCAGATAGTTACACAAAATTTCTCTACATTAATCACTTTCACTCCTTATAAGCATCTAGACCAGGGGTGGGTTCCTCCCGGTTCAGACCAGTTCGGGCGAACCGGTACCACCCCACTGGTGATGTCATGATGATGTCACTGACCCGGTTCGGTCGGTGCCGGTATGTGGGCGCTGCCATCTTTTTAAAAAAATTTATTTATTTATTTATTTGAATTTTTTTTTATTTCTTTTTTTTCTTCTGAGCATGCGCAGAAGCCGAGCTTCCGGCACTATGCATGCAGTTGCCATCTTGTTTTCAGCTTTTATTATTATTATTATTATTATTATTATTATTATTATTATTATTATTATTATTATTATTATTATTATTATTATTATTATTATTGGATTTTTTGCCACTGTGCATGCGCGCGCGTGCAAAGCGCACACGCACCCACAAGGCACGTCCACGTGACGTGGGAGGAAGTGAACCGGCAGCGAGGTAAGTAGGAACCCACCCCTGATCTAGACAATTTATTTCTAAATTAATATTGAAAGGGTCTGGTTCATCTTCTTGGAGACACTACTAACCAAAAAGCTACCTGGATTTCAATAGCTTCCTAAAACTTATAAACCCTATGAATTAACTTTCTAAAACAGACTGAAGGCTTTGTAAGACCATTATCTTGTATATTAAAATTTGGAGTTCCTTTTAGAGATCATGATTCCACTTCCTTTTCCTTTATTTTGTCTTCTTTTTGCAAGCTTTGCTAGTGCAAGATAATATCAAGAATATGGAAATGTTTGCTTTGTCCAGGCCCAGTACTTTCTTTATGCTGTATTACCTTTTAATTTAATTTTGTATGGGCAGGCAGGGTTTTTTGGAGATGTGTACGTCTAATTGATACAAATAAAGAATTATACAAATATAAAACAATACCTAAGTGTTTGTATAGGTAACAGCAACAGTCCTCTTCAGAGAATTACCAGCTTCAAGTAGTCAATAACATACTCCCATCTTTTGCTGCAAATAGAAAAGAATTAAATTATAGTGTCAAAACTGATTTCAAGCTTCCTTTCTCACTGAAATATGCAGGAATAGGATAAAAACTTGTTAAGGGATATGTATTGAGCAAGGATTCTTAGAAGAGAGAAGAACTTGTTGGAACTCTGTGCTGATTTTATACTCTGTAGAAAAACCAGTTTTGTTCAACAGTGTTGTATCACCAAACCTACTGTAAATTCGCTCAGAGTAAAGCCATTTTCATGGTCTTGATAGAGATTACCATGGAAATTCTCCTACACATGTATAACCCTAATCCTCAGTGGATTATTGAATTGGCTCTAAAATAAATTAGTTGAATTTAGAGTAGTGAAATTTAAGAGTGGTGGTGACTATATAGTAGTTAAATTGCAATGATTTCAATAAGAACTAAATGCAGTTGTCTTAATATGGGTCCTACCTGTTTCCAGTAGTATCTGCTTAAGATCAGAATCTCAACTCTACCGAGTGAGATTTCCCTCTCTTCTGTTTTTGAAATATCCACTCCTTTATGTGGCAATAGCTTTTTGCTTCAGACCTAATTTTGCTGATAATTTCTCTTTCCCTATTTCATATGTAATCTTCTTGTTTCCTTTGTTCAATTTTTCTGCAGTGCTGAGGCTGATTTTTTTAATTTAAAAAAGTATGCATTGTTCCTATCAAGTTGCATAATGTTCATTTATTGTCATTTTTCCTCCACCAAGCTATTTGCAATGAAAGTCAGTGGCTGTCTTCCCTTGGACACTAATGAATGTATATATTGTTAAGTGCAGAAAACATAGGAGAGTGGCTGAGTTAAGGATAAGAGGGGTTTTTGTAAAGCCTGTTTATTTTTTTAAAATGAGTTGAAGTATTTAATATTTTTACCACCATTTACGTGGTTTTGGGGAACCCAAATTATGTCACAATCTCATGCCAAAACTAGCCAAATTTGTTTGATTTGAGTGTCTTTCTTCCACAAACCATATTTTGTTGATACTTTAAATGTCATTTTAAATGTTTTACTGAAACATGTATTGATGAAAAGAAACAAAAAAACCACAAAAACACAAAAACACAATGTCATCTTGACAAAAGATTTATACATGACTCAGAAAGTATTTATTTCAATTTTGTACCTTTCCATTTTAATACATTATACTGTATTGACTCAACTGAGATAATATAAACAGTCCATTTTAATAATAATGGTTGTGTGTTGTTGATTATTGTTCCCTGCCAGAATCTTTACACAACTTTATGAACTTCAGCAGTTTCAAACAAATCACATCAGGTACTAATTATTTATCAGGCACATTTCATAAACATATGTATTAATCAATCAAGTAATTAATTAATTAATTAATTAATCCCATGCTTAATTAAACTGACGGAGAACTTCATCTACAATTATTTACAACAACTGAATTTTAGTATGGAACCTCTGTCATCATCTTCTGTTTATCTGAAAGCCATTTTTCCAAGCTCAACCAAGCTTCAAATGGTTGTGGTAGAATATAATATCAATACTGCATGATGTTTCACTACAATTGCAAGATAAAATATATAGGCCAGCTAAGAGAACTAGATCACTCCCATTTATATGAAAGGAAAGCACACTGTGCTTCTATCTTCTGTGGTTATTTGTGATTATCCACAGTGTGATATTTTTCTTTAACTTCATTTATACAGGCTTCATTCTAATAATTTTCTGGGAAAGGACAACAGCTCATGTCCAAAAAGATAGGTTTCTCTAAAATGAAATCATTCTAAATATGTTCCATAATTCTTTGCAATTATGGTCAAAGATCCCAGATTCAGGGAGGCTATATACAGTCTTCATGTGCACACAATATGCACATTAATTGGTTATATGTAGAATTCTAATAGTCTTATCAAATTTTTGGAGAAAAGTAAATTTAAGATAGTTATCCTTAAAATTAAGGCCCCATCTTAAAATAGTCACCCAAGAACTCTATTATTATAGCATTTAATACTGTAACAGAATCTTGAAAGGCTAACAGCTTTTCTTTCCTTCTTTCTTATAAAAAAAATCAAGCTATAACAATCTCTTCCTTGGCTACTCTTGCCTTATCCAGCTAAGCCAATGTTTTCTTAATGGCTGTTGCATACCTCCAAGTTTACCTCTACATTTGCAATGAATATATTAATGTTTATTTAATTTATATCTTGCCTTTCTACTCAAGGCATCCAATAAAACAGTTGAATATATAAAGTTAAAAATGGATAACCTCCATTGACTGCATTTAGAATATCTGTAGAGCTATATCTTTGCCATCAGTTCTTTAATTATTTGTTTTAAACTCAGCTGATGTTAGCAATTGAAGATCTAACAAGTGACAAACATCACGTGACAAAGATGTATCTTTACAGATTTTCTAAGTGCAGAAAATGGAGGCCATCTATCATTCATAACTGGAGCAAGATAGTAGAAAGCCCACTCTCATATTCCAGGAAGATAGACGGGGATTCTTCAAATGGGAATCTCCTGCTGATCTTAACACATTTGCAACTGGTTAAAAAAATCAATTCCTAACCTGTTAAAGGGATAATATGAGTGCCTTTAAGTGTTCCGGGCAATCCACTTGTAACTTTGCAGATCTTTCAGTAGAAACATAGGATCCCTATATTTTGTTCCATTTTCTGTCAATTACAATTGCCTGGACTCTTTTCAAGGTTAGTGTATTAAAGTAGTCAAAATGGAATGTAAATAATCTAAACATTATCTAGCACATGGGTGTCAAACTCGATCGTGTCATGTGACACATCATGACGTATCATGACTTTTTTGCCTTTTCGGAGCCGGGGTGGGCGTGGCCTGCGTGTGACGCATCCGGCCCGCGGACTGCCAGTTTGACACCCCTGAGCAGTTTAAGAAATCAGTCACTGGTCCTTGGTGTAATTGTGCAAAGGTATTCCTCATAAACAACTATTACCTGCAAATCCAATCACAATTGGGATCAAGGAACACTTTCAGATTGTAAATCTTTTCAGAGAGCATGCAATCCACTCAAAACCTCCCTTCCAGAGTCCTACATACCATTGAAACCTCTATATTGTCTGGCTTTAGTTAAAGCTTGTTTCACTGATTGCTGATTTGGACTTGGATATTAGGAAGCAGCAGAGCAATTTCATGTATATGTTGACAGTATAGGAGATGAGATAGAAGCTTGCCAAAGGCCGGAATATTTTTTTTTAAAGGTTCCTTGGAACATCTTCAGAGCTAGGCCTAACTAGAAGGACAGATACCACTATTTCTCTAGGCCAAATCCTACCAGACAATTCAAAAAGATACAATGGTTAGTGGTTTTAAAAGACAAGATCTCCAAAAGCCTGATTGAAGTGTATTCAGAAAATCAGTTCATTCAGATGCACCTAGAATTATGCAGGTACTACCTCCTTATTTTTTATGTTATAGAGCCCTCTAATTGTTTAGATACAACAACTCAAGGAAAGTGTTTCTTTACTACAAGCCTTATTGCAGCCTCTGTTAGGCAAGAGGAAACACATGCTACAAAGGGTCACTTATCACCTCTGTTAAAAAATTGTTCTCAATTCTCTATTTAATCAATCCTTTCTTAAGCAATGTTGCTATTTTTAAGACATCAGAAACTGAAATAGGCAATTTGGCGATAAACTACATCATGAATGGAACTAGTTATTTGAATTCAGGGGTTACTTTTCCCAAAAGTGAAGCTTTCTCCCTTTTTATATAAAGCAACTTGGGTCTCTGGAAGAGACAGGAACAAAGTGGTTCAAGAAAGATTATAGAGCAGGGGTGTCAAACTGGCGGCCCGTGGGTCGGATGCGTCATGTGCAGGCCACACCCACCCCAGCTCCGCGAAGGGGGGAAACGTAGCAAAACATCATGTGATGGCAACGTGACGCCGTGAGTTTGACACCCATGCTATAGAGTTTCTAATCCAGGGAATACAGATTAGTGTATGGAATAATGTAATACTAGGAAAAGATCACAAAAAAGTGCCTTGGCCATCTTGCATTAAATTTAGAATTAAGTTCACAAATATACTGATGTCCCAAGTTCTTTCCCTGAAAAATAATATACATCCTTCAAATCCATATTTAATAATCCTGGGTTGCACAGCTGAAACCTATATGTTATACCTCTAGATGATACTACTGAAAGTGAATGGGAAGGAGATTAGTGAAACCATTAGTTTTCACAAATGTAATCTTTCACAATTTTTCATTCAAATGTGGAAAGCTGCACCTATTTTGACTTTTAAAAAAACAACTCTGAAAAAAATACACAAAAAACTCCTCAAAATCTTTGGGTTATCCCCTGCTGATATCATCATATTACTGAAAATACCCATTGCAATTCTCAGTAGCCTAATGAACAAAACAAACGAATAAAATCCCTTAGGTAGGGGGGGGAAAAAAACCAGAAACATTGTCTATCCCAAAGCTGTAAGTTTTAGGGTGAAGAGTACATGACATATTTGACCCTAAGGCTGGACTCTGGTTGAGATGGAATAGAATTCTTACTCCTAACATAATCCAAATGTCCTTTTGTTGCTTTTAGCATCCCTAGAGTATACATTCATTTCAACTTTTCTGAATTTCTTTTTGCAAATAATAGCTGCTTGCTAATTCGTACCTTTGGTGGCACAAATTTACTATTTTCTATATATGTTTAACTCTTAGTTCGGTCAAATGATCCCTATTGCAATCATAATAGTTTCCTAAAATGCCTCCATTTCTTCTTTTAATTTGGGGAACTTGCAGTGTTGGCTGAGCTGCTTTTTCAACAGATGTCCAGGTAATTGAAGTTTCCCATTATTAGTGCATCTCTCCTTTCTGAAAACTTTGTAATTTGGTCCAGGAGCATTACTTAGATCTTCTGCCTGGCTTGGCAGTCTACAGCACATCTCCCACAATAATATTATTATTGCTTTTTCTTACTTGTATTACTTGTATTTTTATCTAAATACTTTTGACTGGATTCTCAAATTCTTGGTTCTGTACACATATCTGCATTTCCTTTGCCTTACATGCCACTTCACCTCTTTTGTTTCACCTGTACCTTTTGAATTATTTATATCCTTCAGTCTTTGCATTCCATTCATGTATTTCTCTTCTCCCCAAGTTTTTGTTATACTACCATATCATATTAGCCTTCCTATATTTAGACTTCTAATTCTATTTGTTTGTTAGCAGTACTCGTACAGAGACACTAAAAACTTAGGGTCACATAACATGACTGATTTCTTCCTGTTTTTATGAGCTCATTGTTGAGTGTCTCCACATCCTGTGTATTGGTCCCAATCCCAGTCTCAATCCTTGGTATTTAAGTATTTCTTGAGTCTCTTTTTTTCTCTTCCCAAGATTCAGTTTAAACTCCTCTGGATCAGATTTACAAGGTACCTTTCAAATACATTCTTCTCAGTTCTTACACAACACACCCCATATCTTGCAAGTGTGTTCTTTCATAATGGAAACACATCCCATTATTGAAGATTACAAACCATCTACCATCTGAAGCCATTTGTGTAGCCAATTGATTTGTTCCAGTATTTTTCTTTCTTTGTGGACCATCTCAAACTGGAAATATTGAACAAAACATTACCTGTGCCCCAACTTCTTTATCCTCTCTCCAATGTTTCATTGCCTCTTGCAATGTCTTCAAGATGTGTCCAAGTGTGTCATTTGTTCTTACACAGTTCAATGAAAATATATATTTTTTCATTTGGTTTCAAGAATCTTGGGAGCCAGTTACATCCAGAACATGAGTCCCAGGAAAGCAGCATGACAGGTATGTGGCCAAAATTACCATGTGCTAAAGAATGTTGACAGATAGTTGGAGTTATACTGAAAAACAATTGGGAAGAAAGATGGAATTGTCTACTCTGGTGGTTGGTAGACTGAAAACCTGAACAAAAACACTGCATTATGTTGCAGACCCTTCTTGTGCAAAATGAAATTAAAACTATGATTATTGTTGTCTTATAAGAAGGTCTGTAACTTTGGACAAAGGTATATGTAACAATAGGGGCCAAATGGGTGGGTGAATTACCACTCAAAAGACATGGAGCACTGATTCAGCATTTCTCTCCTTAGTGGGTTTTTTCTTCTTCTTCTGTTGTTATAAGGTAAAAAGATGGAGAAAACAGTGGGAAAATAAATGGAAAACAATTTTGTCTGAAGAGCCCCATAAAGTTCTTCAAATGACGCATGACAATTGTACAATAAAAAGCTTCATCTAGAAACGTTCATAGCTCATTCCCCAAGTAATGGCTCTGACTTGATACTTTCTCTCCATATGGCAACAAAATACAAGTTGAGTCTCAAAATATTTTATTCCAAAATCCATACTAGGTTAGAAACAGAGCAGTTTCTCTTGTTACCCGCCCCCCCTCCACTGCCTTTAATGTGAATAAATGGTTGTTCACGCTAGAAATTTCTATATTTAATTGAAGTCTTGACTGAAGGGAAACTGCAAACATTCTGAGACTGAGAATAAAATACGTGAAAGATTTATATAGTTTATTTATTCAAATGCAAGCATGGAACTGTTACTGAGAGCTATGATAAATTCCTATTAACTTTTACTGGCTGAGGTACTCTCACATTTTTATTTTTAGTCTTAATTTTGTCTCTTCCTTATTTCCTCCCCATTGTATGTACAGTATTAGGAAGATAAATAAGAAACATTACTTATCTTACACATTTGATGTAAAAGCAGAAATATGGTAATGGTGATAGCCTTTATTAGTGAGCCTTATTAAATGTATCTTATTTAACAATTGTCTAACTGATGAGGAAAAAGAGAAGCAATTCCTTACATGAAGCATTGCATGAAATTCACAAAGATTTCCCATCTCATTCTGTCTTCTCTTCCATCTCTAGCGTAAGAAGGATTTCCAGGAGATTCATAGGATTTGGTGAAAGACACAGTACAAAAGCAATTCTTTTGGATTTTTATTTATTAAAAACATATATCAAATCTAAGTATTAGTTCATTTTATTTTTCCCAGTCCAGCTCTGCAAGCAGAATTTACATTAACAAATGTCCACTGTTTCTTCTCTTCACCTCCTGAAATGATAACGGCTTGACTTTTTAAGTGTCTTGTAGTAAGTACTTTTTTCCCCTCTTTCCTATGGAATATCATAACTGAAGTTGTCTCTAACTGCACGTATATTTGCAAGCTGGATTCCTGCTTTAATATGTATATATCTATGGTTATTTCTAATTAATCTAAAATCTATTTACATCCTACTTTAGAGATAAGGAAAAGGCTAGAGATGTACTCAGTGTCTTCTCTTTAGAAAAGAAACTCTCCAAACACAAAGCATCCACTTTAATAAAAAGGGTGTATGGGGGATCTGGATAGCAGAAGCACTACTGGGAAGCACAAATCTATCTGAGTGATGCAAAAACTGGTTAAGACCTGGAATCTCACATGTCTGAGGCTGTGTTGTAGGTAAACTGCAGTTTGAGATTTCAGGTTGTTGTGGGGTTTTTTTTATAAGTGCCATGGGTTAGTGGTTGAATGGACTTCCCCTTCACTCTGACTTTTGGACAAATCACACCAGCAGACTAGAGGCTTTTTAATCGTTGACTTCTGACAAGAGGGACACCACATCTAAGCTGCAAATTCAGTGCAAAAACTCTAGAGCAGTTCCCTGGCTGAGAAATTCTGAGAGTTGAAGTTCATTCATCTTAAAAGTTGCCAAGGTTGAGAAACACTGCTGTAGTGCTTTGCTGCCATCTAGTGATCATGTGGAGTTTTGCAACCAGTTATGGCTGCTAAAAGCAACTCCTAATACAGGTAGTCCTCGACTTCCAACAGTTCATTTAGTGACTATTTAAAGTTACAACAGCACTGAAAAAAGTGACTTATGACCATTTTTCACACTCACAACCGTTGCAACATCCCATGTTCACGTGATCAAAATTCAGACAACTGATAGTTATGACCATTCCAATGTCCCAGGGTCATGTGATCCCCTTGTGCAGCCTTCTGACAAGCAGTTAATGGAGAAACCAGATTCACTTAACATTTTTGTAACTAACTTAACAATTGCAGTGATTCACTTAACTATGGCAAGAAATGTCGTAAAATGGGGCAAACCTAACAAATGTCTCATTTAGCAACATAAATTTTGGCCCCAATTGTGGTCATAAGTCGAAGACTACCTATAGTAGTCTGCAGGCTCTGACCTAGCTTCATAGCAGCCTGCCCAGAAGCTGAGTGGCTCTCTTCTGTCTGTCCTTGCCTGCTGACTCACCTATTGGATTCTTTCTCCCTGGGTGAATGTGACTCCCACTTTACCAGCTTTTTGGTAATCAATGCTTTTAAAAAGTCCCAATATCGTACTTATTAAGTTATACTTTTCATTAATAGAACCAGATTGGTGTAGTGCTGGGACAAGGGGAAAACCATGAGTTCTAGTCCCTCTTTGGGTACAAATCCAGCTGGGTGACCCTAAACTACTCTCTCTCTCTCTCTCTCTCTCTCTCTCTCTCTCTCTCTCTCTCAATGGCAATCTGCTTTCTGAAATCTTGCCCCAAAAAGTCGCTTGTCCAGGCAGTCGCCAGGAGTTATCATTGACTCGAAGTCACACACACACAAACGTTGCCATGACTAGTTTATATGTGCTAGTTGTCTTATTACACTATTTTAACATTTAGTTTTCATTACACTTTATGAAAGATTGCAGATGTACAAACGATCGAAAGCTTCTCTTGCTTGGGAACTTCAAACGCACAAATAGCGGACTCGTCCTTAGTACGTGGATTTCAACAACGGGAATGAAGTTGCGCCTTTCGATATCAATTACAGAGAGAATTAAGAGATCTTAATGTAGCCTTGGGTTGAGATCATTTGTTCTGCGGCCTAATCAAAGAAGGAAAAAACACTCGTCTTTGGGTTTCTTTGGCCACTCCTTCGGATTTACCTAATTATCTGTATACGAAAAGTCCTCTCGCTTTTTCTTTTCTTCGCCTTCTTTTATCGGGCATTTAGGTTGGACGCCTATAAAGCGGCGATCGCGGACTTCGTTACGCGCCCGAAGTAGTGAAAGGTCCCCCTCTTTTCCCGCAAGATGGCGATGCTGGCGGAACGTGAGTATGAAGCCGGTTGAAACGGAGCAGGTAGAAAATAGCGCGAGGTATGGGGGCGAAACTGGCAATCCCCTCCCCCGCTTCGTATATGCCAGTGATCATTATGAGATGTCTGTGATTTGGGTAGGGGAGCTATGATAAAGTGAGATTGAAACCTCTATCCAGCCAGGATCTTCCTTCCAGTATGGGACGGTTAGCTATTGATGCCCATAAGCAAAGCATGGGAATGGCGGCTGCTCCTATATTTTTTTTTCTTATACGTTTCAAAAGCATTCAGTCTCCAAATCTTTGTTTGGTTCTAGTTGAAGATTGCGCGAGCGGGAGGTAGGAGGGTTGGACTAGAAGACCTCCAAGGTCGCTTTCAAACCTGTTCCATCTTCTGTGAAGATCTAAAGCAGTGTTTCTGCCCGGATGGCGACTAGGTGACCGCACATAATTATTTGCATCTTTGCTTCATTTAATGGTAGTCCAGATTTTCGTAGCCACAGAACGTAATGTAGATTTCTGTGTTGTGCGTTTAAGCAAATCATTTTTAAAACCACTTCTTATGCTGCCCCCAAATGGTATCAGAGGAGTTAGAAACAATATTGAGATGGGGATGAGGGAAGCTTTACCGTTGCAACTTGCTTCTAAGTACCCAACAAACATTTTAAAAGGCTGAGTTTGAAAAGCCATAGAAAGTGCTTCGAGAGGATTAAAGAATAGAGGAGACAGACAGAAACTCACATTAAATGCTGTTGTCAGATTTATCTGTAAACAAGTGGGCAGCGCTGCGATATTAGTCAATGCAATATCTGGAATCAAAGAGGGTATCTGAGGAATCCTCTCACCCCAATGGAATTGGCCATCCTACTCACTCCAGCAGAAGAGGCTTGCTACAGACCCCGTCTGCCAAGAAATTTTGGCTGGTGGCATCCAGGAGAAAATGTGTTTCTGCTGTGGCTCTCACCCTTTGGAAATTTCTGCTGCCGGAAATAAGATCCACCCTAACCTTTTGGCCTTCCAGAAGGATTTTAAAAACTGGCACTTCCAGCTGGCCTGGGGTCCTACACTGGGAGTGGTTGATGCAGTATAAAGAACACCCCACCCCTATGCCATTCATCCTCTTGATTTTTAATTTCTTTTCAATCCTTGTTAATTTTAATTGTTTCCAAATTAACTTTTTATATTTTGTAAGATGCCTAATGTCATCTCAATAAAGAGATAGACAGCATATAAATTTTATAAATAAATAAAAATGCTAAGTTAATTAATACTGAATTATGTTTGAGATCAGAACTATAATATACATTTCAATTATTACTATTTATCAGCGGCAATTCCTATTTCCTGTCCCTTATTCTTCATCAATCATTTTTTATTTCTTTGAACAGATTTAAGGAATGCTGCAAATGAATGTTTGTGAACATAGAGAGTCACAAAATTACTACAAAATGGCAGACTTGCATATGATATTAGCTCATTAAGCATTTGTCAGTAAAATGTTTAAAATGGTTTGTCAATCATCCTTCTTGATTGTTGAGATTCCCAGTGCCTTGTGTACTCATTCCCTAAAATGTTCTTTAAAAATCTTTACAGAAAAAGTGCTTTGGTTAGGAGAAGCACTAATTGTGATGAGGAAAGGCTTCCTATTTCAATTTTGAAAATATAACTAGATTTCACTTCATTTTCTCTTGTAGCACGCCACAAACAGAAATGGTCTGTGGATCCCCGGAACAGTGCTTGGAGTAAAGATGAATCAAAATTTGGCCAGAAGATGTTGGAAAAAATGGGATGGTCAAAAGGCAAGGTAAATTCGTATGGTTGAAAATAGTTGCTTAAGTTTTCTTTAATATTTTCAAGGTTAATTAGAGAATAAAATGTTTATGAAATAAAATAAATATTGTAAAAGTTGCCAGAATAAGAAATTAAATGGGGATCATATGCCTCCTTGGCCTTCCTAATAAGGATCTTCTTGCTTTAATCTGGAACAAATCACGTTTCAAATAAAATCTGATGTTTAATGCAAACTGATTTCCCTTGGCATAAGGACTCTGGATAAACTTCCTGAAGCAACTATCCTGAATCCAGTTGTTAAATCTTGAAGATGTGCCTCAACTTGGACTTTCATTACAGGAAAGTTGTCCCGGATAAATTCTTATATTTGTACTGCCTTATGAGTGCAAAGCTGATGCAGGCAGAAGCACCTTCTAGACCCGTTTGTTGCCTAAGAATCATTGAGAAGTTATACCTCAAGAGTTTTCAGATTAGTAAGAGAAAGCTTCCATCTCGTACAAAAGGAGCGACCTCAGGGACTCACTTCCCTTTCTCTGCAAGTATGAATGGTTGATTTCTGGTTGCTAGTTATCTTAGTATGTGTGGGTTTGGTTTTGTTTTCTAATTATTTCAACCTGTTGAGAATAATTGAATTAAAAAAAAGACAACAAAATGAAAAATTGACACCCTTCTGCACACTAAAAACAAATGAAGTTCTCCAAGACAGATCTGTTTGTCATTTGTTTCCACCAGGGGCTTGGGGCTCAAGAACAAGGCAGCACAGAGCATATTAAGGTTCAGGTGAAGAACAACACATTGGGATTGGGAGCGTCTGTGAGCCAGGAGGTAAGTGGAGGTAATAGAATTGAGACTACACAGACTAGTAGCTCAAGCGCTTACACACACATACACACACATGCTTATAAATCAGGATTTGTATTAGGTTTTACAAAAATAGAATTAAGTACAAATTTAGCATATGTAAAGTTAATTTGATTTGGAAAGACAGAAAGTAACTACAATGCATTTTTGTTTGGTTTCACATAAATATTTTCATATGGGACTGAATTAGTTGGCTGCTTATAATGATTTAAAATGTTGATAATTTTAGTGCAAAATGTTCAGTTCATACATTAAATCAATGTTGAAATGGAAGTGCTACAATTTGTATGATGTATAAAATTATAAATATATAGTAGTTTACAGTTAGCCATTAAATCAGCATTGCAAGCTTTAGTTCCAAGTGCTACTCTTAGTTTCTCTGAATTCCTAAACTCCAAAGCTTCTGGAGGCTGCTATATCACATCAAGGATGTGCAGAATGTAGTGAACCACAAATTAAAGCAGCTTTGAATCATGACTCTTCTGCTTGTGCATTTGGGAGTATAGATCATGGTTTGTATACCAAACTCAGATTTATGACAGCTGATTTGGTGGTCTGAATTTGAATCAGTAGAACATGGAAGAGGCATGCCCTTTTTGTCCTCTTTCCCTCATTCCTGATCAGTTTAGATTGTAATCATTCAATTTGTGTGTTGGGTGCAGGACAACTGGATTGCTCACCAAGATGATTTCAACCAGCTTTTGGCAGAGTTGAACAACAGTTATACACAACATGACCCAGGTAACACGATTCAACTTTGAGAGTAACTGGTATTGAAAATCTTAATATAAAATTACATACAGTATGTTGGCCACATGAGGTCACTATTGCTGTTTGAGAACAAGCATGTGAAATCAAAGCCACCTCCTACTCTGTCAGACTTGTCGAACATTAGAATTTTGTGGGATTGGGGTTATGAACTTTGGATGAGGGGACATTACTCTCAGATCCTGCTGATAATTTTACCAAAAGAGTGATGCTTGTAGTTGCTTGTAGTCTGGAGGGATGATCCTTTTGAGATCCTCATCTTGATGCAGATCTCCTTTATCATCAAGATCACTTTGCATCTGAATTTGGCTTTTTGACATTTGAATTGCCTTTGGATCTTAGTGTCCATTCACACACATTTCTGAAGATGCCTGAAATAACATCTCGCATCATGACAGACACAGAAAAAGCTGCCATTCTTCAGCACATGTTCTTCCTGTTTATAGTGATCCAAAGCAAAAACTGAATTGTCCATTTTCTGGCTGATTGGCAACAGGGCCGAGAAGAACACAAATCTCTTACACAAGTTATCTACTGCTGGAACTTGAAGCAAGACTCTTATAATTTGAGAAACTCGGGGGAAAAACAACACTTTAAGAGTAGAAGCTGGGAGCAAGCTATTGTAAGAATCAGTAAAGATGCACTGGGAAAACAAGAAATACTGAGGGGATGTTCTACATTGGAATTTATAGTCAAGAGGACTACAGATTTTGGCCTCATGTAATTTTCTGTTTGTATTCTAGAATCTACTTGCAAAAAAAGAAAGAAAACTTTTAACCTCGAAGAAAAATCCAAGATCTCTAAAAAACGAGTTCACTATGTGAAATTTGCCAAAGGTAAATTCAAATGAAACTAAATAACATGAAAAAACCCATTAAAATGTTTCTAATGTCATCAGTACAGTAACCACACTGAAAAAATATATATTTAAATATATCAAAATATTGTTGAGAATTAGAGTATTTAATGGAGAATGTGTAGCATGGAAAGGGTTAAATTTGAAGCTGAGGCATGTGTGTTGGTACCTGTAGGCTATTGAATGCAGTTGGTTTTGATGCACATTGCAGCTTTTACTTAAAGGAAGCAAGTTTTCAGTGTTTCCTCCAAAAACAATATCTAGGATAATTTTTTCTGGTTTAAGCCCCTTGAAATGAACCTAAGGGAGAAAATTTAATTTTCTTCTTCAAGAGCATTGATCTAACTTTATTCTATAAGAAAGCAATAAATTGTTTTGTTGTTTTTCCTGCAATTCTATCTAGGAAAAGATCTCTCTTCACGAAGTGAAGATGACCTATCCTGTATTTTTGGGAAACGCAAAGTCAAAAAAATGCAAGTATGTGATTTTACTTGATATTGTAGATAAGTATTGGACTGTATGCTTTAAATAGTAATTTATTCTAATCATTTAAAAATACCGTATTTTTTGGAGTATAAGACGCACCTTAGTTTTTGGGGAGAAAAATAAGAAAAAAACATTCTGCCTACCAGCATCCATCTGGCTAGCATCCTTAGCAAACAGCCTGGAACAGATATATTAGCCTTGCAAAGCTCCGTTTGAGAGGTTGTTTTAGCCTTGCAAAGCTCCATTTCAGAGGCGGGGCAGAGCTACATTCTGTGTATAAGACGCACCCAGATTTTCACCCTCTTTTAGGGGGGGAAAGGTGTGTCTTATACTCTGAAAAATATGGTACTTCTCTCCTGCTGTGCATCATTTGAGAATTATGTACATTGCTGTGGCTTAGGTCACACAAAGGCAGCTCCGGGTCACACAAAGCCTTCAGTCTTGAAGTGGTTTCTGAGATTGCTCTTCCACGGCCTCTGCAGGGTTTTTGGGGGGGGGGAGCCTTTGAAGAGCAAAAGCACACCCATTCTTTTCTGATTTTTATTAGGGTCTGGAGGCTGCATGAGAGCATGGCCCCCTCACACAACTTCTGGAGGCTGTGCAAGACCACACTCCATGCAGCCTCCACAGACTCTGAAAATCACAAGAACAAGGTCTGCTTTTGAGAATAGTTGTTGAATGTTGGTAAATGCTGGCACATCACCTAAAACATTATGCCATGTCTTGGTCACCGTTACTGAGCTACTTGCAAGTAGATTATTAGTGCCCATTTATAAAACATAATAAAAGGCTAGGCACAGCACTCCACATTTTGTGTCATAAAACATAGGAAGCATAGGTCTCAGCTAAACTCTTATTTTCTATTCCTGTAAACCAATCTTGTACAGCATGGTATGTTTCACCAGAAATACCATAATTCATAACCTGTTGATTGGAAATCATGGGAATATTTGTCCATCCAGTTTTGGAATAATGTTGTAAATTCTCTGGAAATGCAGGTGATATTTCCTTGCTGGTGGACTTTGGAAACCATAATTTGCTGAGGAACTAGCATGAATCAATACTTGGGACAAGGTGATTAAATTCACCTGTGAAAAGTGTCAACAAACAAAATTATAACTTAGGCAATTTGTAAAGTGTTGTTTTTTTCTTTTTAGAAAAAAACCATGTTTTATCTACTTATTTGTTAAGTATTTGTTCCAGAACGGATGCCTTTGGGAAAAATATAAAATCCTGGAAAATATAAAGAAATTGCAGCCTTCCAGAACTCTAGCACCCATAATTTCCACTCAGTTTAAGCCAGGAATGATGGGGAATGAAACCTAGAAACATGTGAAAGAGCATTATTTTCTTTTGCCTCTAGTTTAATATAAAAGTTCTAAGGAGCCTCAAATTTTAAGGCCTCCACTCTACTTTCTGGTGGGTATAAAAGGTTGGAGAGGATGGTTACCTTCAGAATCTTCTTTTAAAATGGCCCAAAATAAATGTTTGGCCTCTGCGAGAAATTGAATAGCAAACTAAATATTCCTTTGGTTTTAGCTGTTCTAGCTCTTTTTCTGCTTGTAAGAACGCCAGAGGGTGCTTCAGAATAACTATATATATCATTTGATCATTTCAACCATCATATAAATTTATTTATTTATTTATTTATTTTGTTATTCTTATATGCCGCCCAACTCCCGAAGGACTTGTTAACTGGTTACTCCCAGACTGCTTTCCTGGTTCCTGTTTTATGTCTTGGAAGCTGAGATTATATAGCGATAGGGAAGCTTATTTCATTCAAAAACTGTATTTCAAGTTAACTTTATTATGTAGACACACATAAAGCTCTTTTTATCTAGTCTGGTATGTGGGATTGATTAGAAATAATAAAATGTGGTATTAGACAGTACCCATGAGCTTTTGGTATGTCCTTAGGATGTGGTTGAAGATTTGTATTCTTTGGAAGATTGGCACTAAACACACACCCTTGATTTTAAAATCTCGGCATATATGAGTGTTTAAAAGAACAGGAAATGCTGGATGAGAACATCTTTGTATCTCTTCCTGCCTAGATAGGAAGAGTTCTGGTGTCCATCAAGGCTTAGAGTTATGTTGTCAATCAAAGATTAGCATAGCCAACATTTTCAATTTTAGTATCTAAGCCAGGTAAGGATCAGGTTAGGAATGTTCCTTTGCTAATATGGTTTTCAGCCCATGTTTCTTGCTATCTAATTTCAAGAGATTCACTTCTGCTTTGTTGAATGTTTTATGTCCTCAAGAAGCTCCACTGTACCTTTTCTCTTCTTTGCATATGCATCAGCTCTTTCATTGGTTACAAAACACCAAAAACTCCTGTGGTTGCTTTTCAGTTCTGTCAAGATTCAGATATATCTAACCAGCACTTTAAGTGAACTCTTTAAAAAAAAGAAATGCCAGCAACTTAGAACAGGCTTTCTCTGACTTCCTGAAGGAGGTGCCTATGTCAAGCATGATCCTTTCTACCTTTTGCCCTCTAGATACATTGGATTAGCACAGCCTCCCTTAAAAAAATGAGATAAGCTTGCCAATAATGATGATATTTTTATATCTTAATCTTACTGACTTCCTGCATTGCAGATCCTCTAAAACTAAACCTCTGAACCTCCACTTCTTTCATTTCCTTCTCTTTCCTTTCCTTTCCTTCTTTCCTCTCCTTTCCTTTCCTCTTCTTCCTTTCCTTTCCTTCTTTCCTTTCCTTTTCCTGCACCTGGTGGAGGAGCTGCTCCAGGATGACCAAAGGGCCAGTCCTGTGACTACCACAGCTCTGGAATATGGGACTGGCCCGTGGTGGGGCTGGAAATCTCCACCATAAGGGGTGGCACTTGCAATGTGCAACTTTGCAGGTGGTGAAACGTGCAAAAAGGAGTGCAGCCCTCGCCGGCCGGAATGAAATAATGGTGCTGTTGCGGTGGGGGGGGGGCGCTGCGCAAGTGGGCCGAAGCAGGGGGGGGTTTGCAATGGCTGGAAGCTGTGGGAGCAAAGCGCTACTTGCATTTGCACGGCATCAGCATTTCACCTCAGTATATTTGCACCAGTCGGTGGCACAAGGCAGCCCTCTTCTCCTGCCACTTGGTACTCAGAGTGGTAAATGGCATCTGGTCTGGGGAGCAGCCGGAGTTTGCTGTCCATTGTGGATGCTAGCTTGGCCCCATGCAAACTCGTCTCTCGAGGAGCCCAGCCGAAGTTTCCCACACAGTTTCAGCGAGCGCTCCTCGAGAGACGAGTTTTCAGGGGGCTGAGCTAGCGTCCGCAATGGACAACAAACTCTGGCTGCTCCCCGGACCGGATGCCATTTACCACTCCGAGTCCCAAGCAGCAGGAGACGAGGGCTGCCTTGTGCTGCCGGCTAGCGCAAATATACCGAGGCGTAATGCTGATGCCACACAAATGCAAGTAGTGCTTCGCTCCCGCAGCTTCCAGCCATCACATCCCCTGCTTTGGCCCACTTGCGCAGTGCCCCACCACCACCACAACAGCACCATTATTTTATTCCGGCCGGTGAGGGCTGCGCTCCTTTTTGCATATTGCATCACCTGCAAAGTTGCACATTGCAAGTGCCACCCCAGGGCAGAGATTTCCAGCCCCACCACGGCTGGTCCCATATTCCAGAGCTGTAGTAGGTATTTTCTCTCAGGCCTTCCACCCGGAGGCCACGCAGAAGGAGAGATGTAAGCCTGAAAAGTGGCTGAACCTTCCCCCCCCCCCCCAGGCAGCCGTTTGGCTGAGCACGGCGAGTTCTTGATCTTACCTTCCTGTTCCAGCTTGTGTGGCTCGCACCTCTATACTCAAGGTGAGGTTTGTGCTCAGCCTTAAGAGTGGGGGCTGGCATGTGGATGGGGTGATGTTGGGCAGTGCAGCCTTGTGTTCCCGCGCCTGGGCTGGATTAATTGCTCTCGGCCATATCCAGCCCAGGGGCCAAGATTTTTCCACGGACCACCAAAATTTTCTCACGGACCACCAGCGGTCCGCGGACCACAGGTTGGTGACCTGTGTTTTAAAGGAAGAGTGGGGATTCAGAACATCCTTAGGATGTATGTATTCTAGCCTGGGAGTAGTAAAAGAGAAAGTCTTCTCCCATCTGCCAGGTAAGCAAACATTGGACAGTGGAAGCATGTTTAGAAAGGGCTCTTCTACAGATCTTGGTGAGGCAGATTCATAATGGAAGAGGTGGTTCTTCGGATGGTCAAACCTTAAGTTAAACTTCAATATCAATGCCTTAAACTGCACCCAATAATTGCTTGGCAATCAGTGCAGGGTTTGTTTTTCAATTTTTTGTTTTTGTTTTGTTTACTTATTTTTTATGAAATGGCATTTTATTGGCAGCAAACTATCACATCTACCTGTAAGGAAAAATGATTCTTCATAATTTATTGTCATTACTGTAATGGCACTTATTTAATCATTAAAATAATATTTATGTTCATGGTATTAAAAATAGTAGTACCGTGTTTCCCCGAAAATAAGACAGGGGCTTATATTTTTTTGACCCCCAAAAAATGCCCCTGGCCTTATTTTCGGGGATGGCTTATTATTTTTGGGGTACAGGCAGGCCGCGACGCACCACTTACTGAAGTTCGGCAGCTCCGTGGTCTCTCGGCTAATCTGTTTAGGGGGAAAAAAATCTTGCATAGTGCAGAAACTCTTCTCGCGAGAATTAGCAAGTTCTCGAAGCGAGAAGAGTTTCTGCACTATGCAAGATTTTTTCCCCTAGCCGAGGGAAACCCCAGAGCTGTCAAACTCCAGTAAGTGGTGCGTTTCGCGGTTCTGCGGAGTTTGGAGCTTTGGGGTGAAGGATGGGGCGGGGCGGCGAGCGAGCGACCGAGGTGGCAGCAGAAGGGGCAGCAGAAGAGCGCGGAGCCCAAGAGCGAGATCCCAGCGGTCAGCAGGAGCCCCGAGTAGAAAGCGCTGGCCGCTGTGCCCAGGCGGAACGGCTCCCCCTTGAGTTCGGAGCCCAGCGAAAAGCACTTGAGACCCACCGGGGCGGCGCTCAGCGCGCAGGCAAGCAGGAGGTAGCTGGAGAGCGCGGCGCAGGCTCCCACTTCATCCTCCGCGTCTCCTCCGCTGCCTGCGCCTCCTCCTCCCTGCCTCGCCTCCTCTGCCTCCCTTCTGTCCTCCTCCTCCCGTGTCCTCCTCGCCGTCATCGGCCCATGCCGGGGAAGCGGCCGCCACGTGTTGCGGGAACATAATGCTGGGGATGGCAGTGGCGAGAAGGGAGAGTCCCGAATGCGCCGCCACTGGTGCCGCCGTTGCTCTGGCTGCTACCGGCACAGCGGCCGCCACTGTCACCGCTGCTTCCTCTCTGCAGGCAGCCGGCAAGAACGGCTCACGCACCAGCTTTTTCCTCCCCGCCCTGCTTCCTCCTGCTCTCTCTTATTGAAGCGGCTGCTGTGGCTGCTGCTCTCTTGCTCGCCGCCGCCGCTACTGCTGGGAGCCGATGAATTATTGATGGCAGCAAGTTCGAGGCAAAAGAGGGGCTTAGCTTAGTCGGGAGGATCTCTGTGCGCCAGCCGTGCCAAAGGGCGACTGGCAAGAGGTGGCTTTAAAACGCAGGAGTCAACACCCGTTATTACAAAGAAGCACAGAGATCAATGAGAGAGATCCAGGAAGATGATCTTTCTGTTTTCAGTGTGCACATGCGCACCGGCCAGCTGGTCTGGTTTCTGGCACTCGTGTGCGCGAAGACCAGCAACAGGCGCGCGTGCCAAAAGACGCGGAGAGGGGATCCCGGTGGTTGCTTCCTAAGGGAGCAGAGCAAGGTAAGCCAGGCTTCCCTCCCTGCCCGCGTGGGCTTCTGCTCGTCCACCAATGGACGAGCAGCCAGTGAGGGCGGGGTAGTGGTGGTGGGCTACCTGCGCAGATGACCCTGTGGTATGGGCTCCTCCCCGCTGGGAGCCGCCATTCTCTGGTCGGCAGCAGCACTCTCTGCCCTTCCCCCACCTCGGCAGCACCATGCGCCGGCTGGAGAACCTCCGAACGCGCAGATTTGCCTGGGCTCCTCCCCGCTGGGAGCCTCAGGCTGAGCAGGTGCAGCTGGCGGGGCTTTGGCGGACCAGCAGCTAGTGAGGACGGGGTGGTGGTGGTGGCTGCCTGCGCAGATTACCCTGTGGCCACCGTCGAAGCGGGGCCAAGACGCCCGTCTTTGCTCGCTCCACCAGCTGCGTGGATCCTCTGGGTTGTGGGCGTAACTGCCTGTCTCTGGCGTTCCTCCTGCGCAGCTCCACCGGCCACCCAGCTAGCAAATGCTGCCCCGTGCACCTGAGCCGGCCAGTTGCTCTTGCCCTTCTCCCTTCAGCTGCCACCGCTGCTGCTCTTCTGGGAGGAGCCCAGGCAAGGCCGCACGTTCAGAGCTTCTCCAGCCGATGCATGGTGCTGTCGAGGTAGGGCAGAGAGCGCTGCTGCCAGCTGGGGAATGGCAGCTCCCAGCGGGGAGGAGCCCAGGCAAGGCCACGTGTTCAGAGCTTCTACAGCAGGCACATGATACTGCTGAGGTGAGGGGCAGAGAGCGGGGAGGAGCCCAGGCAAGGCCGCGCGTTTGGAGCTTCTCCAGCTGGCGTATGGCGCTGCCGAGGTGGGGGGGGCAGAGAGCGCTGCTGCCGGCCGGGGAATGGCGTCTCCCAGCGGGTAGGAGCCCAGGCCACGGGGTCATCTGCGCAGGTAGACCACCACCACCCTGCCCTCACCAGCTGCTTGTCCAGGGAAGCTCCGAATGCGCGGCCTTTCCTGGGCTCCTCCCCGCTGGGAGCTGCCATTCACTGGCCGGCGGCAGACTCTCTGCCCCCCCACCACCCCAGAAGAGCAGCGGCAGCTGAAGGGAGGAGGGCAAGAACGACCGGCCAGTTCAGGTGCACGGGGCAGCATTGGCTGGCTGGGCGGCTGGTGGGGCTGCACAGGAGGAACGCCAGAGACAGGCAGTTACGCCCACAGCCCACGGGACCCGCGCGGCTGGTGGAGTGAGCAAAGGGGCGTCTCAGCCCCCACCACCACCCTGCCCTTACCGGCTGCTGGTCCGCCAAAGCCCCACCAGCCGCACCTGCTCGGCCTGCAGCTCCCAGCGGGGAGGAGCCCAGGCAAGGACGCTCGTTTGGAACTTCTACAGCCGGCGCATGGCGCTTTCAAGGTGGCAGGGCTGAGAGTGCTGCCGCCGGCTGGGGAATAACTGCTCTTTTGTCTCGCCAGCGAACGGGCCGGTTAAAGCAGTAAGAGGAGCACAGGCCCTCTTGGAAGAAGTGTGGGGCACATGTGCAGTGGGGGTTGCATGTGCGTATACGAGTGCGGGGCGCATGCGCAGGCGGAGTGTGGGGTGGGTCGTGCATGCATGCGCAAATGGTGCGCATTGCATTATGGGTGCCGGCAACAGTGGTCTCGCGCTTGGACTTCCAGCACGTAACGCCAAAAAGGTTCCCCATCACTGCCCTATACACACATTCCTTGTAATTTGCATGAGTTAGCAAACAGAATGCTGCATTTTCACCAATTATTGCTTCTGGACTAAATACAGGATGTTGTCAAAGCATGAATTACTGTCACGCACCCTGCCCAGTTAAGGAAAGGTCACCGCTGGCACTGTAGGCATAATTATGTGAAATTATTCCACATCATGCCATCTGCAAATCTGCAGTGGCTATAGAGATGAAGATGTATTCATAGACTGTGATCCTGCACTTTCAGAGTAAGCACAACTCTATACAAAACATACTGCTTATTTCCTAGTGACCAACAAAATTTATGTCTTTTCTGGATCTAATTTTATATTTCTCCCTTTATTTAAATTTAATATAATTTAAATATATTAATTGCTTTTCTGGGGTTTGAAAAAAATTTCCAAGTTGAAGCTGGACATTATTAGCATATCATTGGCACCTCATTATAAAATTCGAACTACCATCCCCAGCAATCTCCTTAAAAAGCTGTATAGCACAGGAGACAAAACCTGATATCTTTGTGATACTATAAGTGACCTGGGGCAAAACAGTAATCTTTAAACCCAAGCTTCTGGAACCATTGCAAAAGACTTCCTGAATGACTGTCTAAATTCACAGAACAGTCGGAATGGTACTATGGTCAGTAACTTGAAAAGTGGCTATGAGCTTTATTTATTTATTAAACTTGTATGCAAACCCATCTTGCCTAGAGGTGACTCTAGGCAGCTTACAATCAATAAAAGCTATAATGCAAAACATTAAAATAATAAATAATAACACTAAAATTAATTTAAAATTAAGAAAGATGGGAAGGAAGGAGATGCAACAGGGAGGAGATGGAGCCCTGTCCATTAACCATCTTCAGATTTATTAAAACTAGTAGGCTGCATTTCTGCTATCCATTTTCTAACATATGTCAACCACCAGACAAAGCAAGTTCAGCACTTTATCCTGGCTGTATCTGAACATGCAAGGCCACCATCTTTTTGGTCACTTTTCCAAGAAACTAAATTTTGGGGATTGACCTATAAATTACACAGATCTCCTCAGTCAAATAACTGTCCTTTGGTTTTTTTTCAGTAGAGGTCTTATAATTTGATCTTTTAGGCAGTGGAATGTTTGTTACTTACAATCAGCCATTAATCATCCCTTTTAACTATAGTGCAAACCAATTATTTGGTGTGGATGACGTCGTAGAGGAAAAGCAAGTCTTCACTGATACAGGCGAAGAATCCTGAAGTTCTTTATTTAGTATTTAAACTGAATACTTTCTGGCCAATATTTTCCAGACACGGTTTGCCATTGTCTTATCCTAGGGCTGAGAGATAGTGTCTGGCCCAAAGTCACCTAGTTGGATTCATGCCTAAAACAAAATTCTAATTCACTATCTTCCAATTTCTAGCCTAGTTATTTTAACCACTACACCAACTGCCTCTCTGTAATTCATATCTCTTCTGATTTCCTCCACTTATGTTTCAATTCTCTTCCTCTCTGTTTCATTGTACTCAGCTTGGTAATAATCAGAGCAGCTGCTTAGATCTTAGAAAAGAGTATTTAGAAAGGATTGTATCAATCCCCAAGGCTGCTTCTATTCCACAGATCAGCCAGTGCTTCATTTCTTTTACCAGTAGAAAAGATTGGAAACTCTCCTAGCAAATTTTAGAGAAACATCTACATTTATCAGGTGCCTACATCAAGCTAATTTAATCATTTTTTCACTCTGTATATGTTTTACCTTTTAGTTTCAGAACACAAAATGAGTTAAATAGTTTCTTCTTATGCCTGTTTTTAAACCTCTTTGCTCTAAGATACAAAAATAACATTTCTATCAGTTCCTATCTGATTAAACTCCCTGGATAACACATGCACACTTTCCTCTGCATTTCCTTCGCCTATCCAGCTGTATTTCCCATTAAAACTTTATTACTAAGGAATATGCTCCAGAAGGTAACATACAGTCCGGTTTCATTTTAATGGAGATGGGAACATGCATTCAGAAGAATGATGAAAAAAAATCATGGTGTCCCATCTTGGAATCAGAAAAGTTCATTATGCGCATCTACATACAAATTATGAGCTGTCTTGATTAGTAAGAGCCTTCCTTTCAGACATGTAGTTTCAACATATTAGAGGTTGGAAAGGTGACCTCCATCTTCCGATCCCTTCCCTTATTTGGTCATGGCAGATTACAGTCCTTCTGGGTGATGCTACTCTCTTAAGACAGTTTCCTGATTACTAACACATTTTTCTGCTCAAAGTTTCCCTTTCCTGGTGTACACATTTCCTGATGTTCCTATAAATTGAAGGAGGGGGTGAGCTGCTTGTTTAAGGCTTGAAACAGAGTTGGCAGTTTCAGCCATTGTTCATTTAACCTTACAAGAAAGTACCAGTTTTCCCTAGTTAGCTGCAGAGTACTGGATAAGCTAAAAGGGCCTTGTGTGACTGACCTCAGTCAATAGAACAGGAGTGGATAGAAGAAGATAGATCAGGATTTACTGAAAAGTCATTTTATCATTTGCAGAAGATCAGTTTGTATCATTCTATGAAATTTCTCTAGTGCATCATCATGGTTGCTTATGGATTTTTTTTCTTGCATAGTGTGGAGAATGTGGTTTGGTGAAGAATTTTTCCATCTCAAAAGTACATAAAACTGTAACTGAAACAATAAAAAATTAAGGATGTGCCAAAAGAAGTACTTATTCAGATAGTGAATCATCAGACTATTACATGTACAATATCTGTAATGATGGCTACGAATTTAAACTCATTTAAAAGGGAGTAAAGTTATTGGAATTTATCCATTATATACATCTTACTTGCAGTAGTGAAAACAATGTGGCCCACTACCTCCTGGAAAACATGGAGTTAGTTTCTCAAAGGCATCTGTCTGGTCTCTGTGACAACAGACTTAAGCTAGGTAGGCTGACCCAGCATTGTCTTATATTCAGTGGATAATATTCATGCCATCCATTTGGAATTTCAAGGTCAATAAGAAAAGGCTATTTTACATCTGATTTTGCAGGGAGAGGAGTCTCAAGCCCTCTCACAGAACAGCACTGGGGAAGAGAAAGATTGAATGACATGGGCCTTTAAGAGTTAACCACAAGAACATTTCTTGTTGAGTCCTGTCCTTGCAGTCAACACTGTACATGCATTCCTCACATAATGCAAGTCAGTGTTCTTCAACCTGAGGACCCTCTCAGTGTATGGATTCAGTCTCAAGAGTTCCCTAGCCAGGTGGGCCATTGTTGAAAATTCCAGAAGTTGGTGTTCATGCATTTGGATGGCCCTAAGTTGGGGAAGGCTAAAATAAATGGATGAGGAAAATATTAAACTTTCCTTACTTTTGGTATTATGTAAACTTTTCCAGCAGTGTGTTTTTAAATGCCCACAATTGTTCTATAATATATTGAGGATCTGTTTAGGATGTACACTTTTTGGTGTATCTGAATAGATAGATGATACTGGGTATGGCAAATGTTGAGTGCACTTGTGACCAAATTTGTGTGTGTGTGTGTGTATAAAAACAATAAAATTAATAAAAGACAGAGATAAGACAGCCACACAGAATCAAGCATAGCGAGCTATGATAGAATTTGCAGTTTCACCCTTCCCCTGCCAATTTCTTCATTGGTGAAGAATCTCTTCTCTAGCCATTGATTCCTTGGGGGATTTGTTAGGGCCCAGTGCAATACCAAGAGTGGAGAGGAAATTGGGTTTTGATTTATTATCTGGCCTTCTCATTCGGTCACTTCGATAGGCTAAAAGAGCCGAGTTAGCTTTAATGTGTCGCCATTAGAGACCGAACATTAGCTGGGATAACCCATCATGCCTCACAGTGAAAAATGTCCCCTGATTGGCTAATTAATCAGTCAAAGGGGAATGACACGACTCTTCGGCTTGAGGGATTCTGCTGTGGAGGTAAACAGCCGTGTTGATAAATGGTCTCTCTGCAAATTCATATATCAAGAAAACTTAAGTCATTTTTAACTGTACTTTGGCTGAAAGCAGGATTACTTGTTTTCTACAATTTTCTCCATTCCTCTTGTTTTCTTTTCTTTTTTCTTTTAAAATTCTGCTGGCTTTGCTTTTTATAGTATTTGGGGGCACAGTGAAAAGTATGGAGAAGAGCAAACCCCTCCATGGTGGAGATGACTAGAGAGTTGCTGTCAGGTTCTTAATGGGACCTGATTCCCTAAACTGTCTCCAGGGCTGCTTGCCGTATCAGGACCCAGCTCGGCACAAGGGAAACTTTCCCAAGCATGTTCCAAAGTGTTGCCTTACTCCTGAGCAATAGTTAACAGCTTGCTAAGCAGTGAGAATAAGCAGACCTAGATAAGTAGTAACTTTGTTGGTTTGGGAAGTTTTAAAGTTATGGATGATGGAGCCAAACTATAGAGGCCTGGGTTACTGAATACCAGTGGTATGAATGAATCTCTCTGTATGTTAGCTTTCCCAATCCCATTGTTTACTATGTAAAAGAATCACCAGTAAGACATTAAAAAATAAAGCTTTAAAAATCAGCTCCTGGCAGCTCTGACCATTAGAAGACATAACCATCATATTATATTTCTTGTTAAATTTGTGCAGAGATAAGCTTCTGTTGATCTCCAAAATGGAAGGGGCTTAGATGCTTTTGAGGTGTCTCAGGACAAAGTTTGATCAATATCTGCATACACTCCTGACATAAGAAAAAGCAATTCATGTATCCAAAAAAACCCCCACCACCTAAACACAAATAAAAAGTAGGGCAAGAAGAGGGAAAAGCTGTTTCATTCATTTTTCATAAAGCAGTTCCTCTATCATGAATTGTGCCATCCCAACTACAAAGGTTGCACCTTAATAACTGTGTTTAAGTAACTGAGAGGCATCTATGGGAGTTTATGCCTTCTCTCTAGAATACAAATCCCCCTTCCACCTTGAGTGCAGGTGAAGCAAAATTGCAGGTGAGGCAAGAGAGGGCATAAGCATTTTCAGTGAACCCTTAATGACTTCATTAGGAAAGCTGCAGTCAACTACCACCTACTGCTAAAAGACTTTATCCAGCTAATGCTTCGGTGCAATAGATTTGATCCCTTGCAACAAAGCATTGATCTCCATTTCAGGCAGTGGCTTAAACCGGCCAAAGTTGCATTATATCTAAGCTGGAAAGGCAGGCAGTAAACTGAGATCATCTTCTCCAATCTGATGAGCTGGAATTACCGCAAATCCACAATTCTCAACCAGCATGTTGTAGTCCCAAAATATTTATTGAAGGGTGCTGTGGCTCTCTTATTTCCAAGCCTATTTTTACTGCCCTCTTACAGCAATAATTTTTCATATAATCTAGATAAATAGTTTTAATCACGTTCAGGATGACTTTTCTTCAGTATTCAGAATAATAACCTTTACTCCTCTTTTTTTATGGTTAAACACTATGTTTTCTACATTCTTTTCCTAGGGCTTCTGAAGTTGAAAACTGATTGAAGTTCAGTAGTCTTCCTAAATGACTGAGACTCTCCATAGACATGCAGTCTTCCTAAAACAATCAGATGACCAATTACTTGTGGTCAACTTCCTAATAAAGTAGGAAGTGCCAAAGCTCAATGAAGAAGTTCATGCTTCTCATGTAGAAGCTGGAACAGCGGACAGCAAGCTGTTCCCATAGAACGACTTGCCGTCAGAAGTTATGGGTGCTTCATCACTGGAGGTTTTTAAGAAGAGACTGGACAGTCACTTGTCTGAAATGGTATAGAGTCTCCTGCTTGAGCAGGGGATTGGACAGGAGACTTTGAAGGTTCGTTCCAGCTCTATTCTGATTGATTGATAGAAAGTTCTGGATTCAGTTCCCAGTATCACCATTTCAAGAGGTTCTCAGGTAGTAATTTCTTCTATGACTTTGGAAATAACAAATTACAATAATCAGCCCAAGTCAATGCATACAGAAAGACAGGGTCAAAGGCAGCCAATTCATGTTACTATTTATTACTATTTTGGCAAAGAGAGAAATAATTATCTCCACAGCTTACATATAGCCCTTTCTCTCCTCATATATGGATTCCAAAGCACCCAGAGATTATGCTGCTAAAACTGAAAGGTAAACCAGAAAGTTTTTGGTGGAGCGCAAAAATGCTGAAATACAAGTAGAAATAGAGGGTTGAATCGCCACAAAATAAAACAAGCTTTGTTTTCACCTGTTGATCTCCCTCGGTCTCTTTGGTTGTCCACCGCTTTCGTGACTTTGATCAAACCAATGAAGGCTGTGCCCTGCCACAAGCTCCACCCCTTTCGGCTGTACATGCTACATCACAGTGCACGTACAAAGAGGACAGGGCTTCTTTTATTAGATGGACCGTCTGAGTTTGATTTCCCCCTGCCCATCTCCATTGTTCTCTTCTTCTAAATAGGTTGAGTTACTGTGAATTCAGTGGTGAATTCTCTAATGCAGTGTTTCCCAACCTTGGCAACTTGAAGATATCTGGACTTCAACTCCCAGAATTCCCCAGCCAGCATTCGCTGGCTGGGGAATTCTGGGAGTTGAAGTCCAGATATCTTCAAGTTGCCAAGGTTGGGAAACACTGCTCTAGTGGTTCACCTCTCTGGTTTGCCTGTAGAAATAAACTTGAGACAATGTTGGCTTCATAATTTTTATGTTAATAATGTCAAACTGGAGCTGGAAATTGGTGCATAAAGTGTCTCTCAGGCAAAACACATTCCTGCTCACTTTTAAAAAACTTTGGAATTCTCAAAAACAGAAGAGAGCACTCTACCTTTATGATCCTCTACCTTTATGATCCTGTAATGCTACCATATCTGGGAAGGATTCCTATAACCTGCCAGCAGATCAGACTGAAAAGAATTGCCTGTTCCCAAGTTTGCACAATGCCTGGAAAGTTCTTTTAAAAGACACTTTGTTATTTCAAAACCTTGAGAATCAGATTATTTTGAAGCCTCACGACTGGCCCAGAAGATCTGCCATTAGTTCCTGACCCATCTGCTTTGGAGGTCACCTTCCCAATTCTTCTGATTTAGGGAGGAGGGCCCACAAATTCATGTGTCTTCAGAACTTTCTGTAACATGAAGCACTTCACCGACAGATACTGCAAGTTTCCTTAAGAAAAAAAATGGATGTGGGAATCCCCCTAAAAGTCAGAAGTGTAGGGGACAAGAAAGATACAATCATTTTTTTTAAAAAAAAAACCATGGTTGGGGGAAGCTGGTTCTATTTGAAGAGTGCTAAGCTGGGTATGTCAGAGTGTGAGAAGAATTTCAAAGTGGATTTTTGTGTCTCAGGAAGCTGCGGTCAGAGCAGGTGAAGGAGTGGAATTTGCCTGTGCAAATCAGTTGCTGCTTGTAAAGTGAAGTAGCAGCTCCAGTTCTGACAGTTTGTACTTAATGCATCATTTGAGCTGTTGACTCTATGACATGTATTCATTGCAGCTCAGGCTCCTCTAATCAACCCTTGCAGGCAGCAAAGTAATTTTCCCTTCCCCTCTCTCTTTTCATAGTATGAGGAAAGGAGGAGTTATGGGGGGGGGGGAAGTACTATATGTTATTGTTAGTTGCGAAGTGGTGTCCAACCCATCGCGACCCCATGGACAACGTTCCTATAAGTACTATACGTATTTAACTTTAATTCAGGTGTAAAAATAATTGACAGCTCCCAGTGAAATACTGCAATATTTTATTTATTGAAGCCTAAATCTAAATCAAGAAATGTACAATAGACTTATGTGCTGAATTAAAATTCTTAATTCCCAGTTTATATGACCACATTATCTGAAAAATTTAGAGATCTTAGTCATTGTATCAAAATGGTACCGGGAGAAGATTGCAGTAAAATGTATAGAAAAGCAATGTTGTGAAATAGTGTATATCTGGACCAAAAAGGGCCTGCTGGATTGAAATATTGGATCAACTCTCAAAGTTGGCTGGTAGTATTTGGGGAGATGTGTGCTGCATCACCATACTAAGCAACCTGGAGAAGAAAAGCCCAGTACAAGCCATCTAACTTCCAAAGGCAGGAGAAGCTGATGGTAGTCTTCGAAATAACTTGAAAATGTAGCGGCTGTATTTATTTATTTATTAACTTCACTTTATGCAGAAGGTTTCTACAACACATGTGGTTAAGTTTGGCTTGGTCAATATTGGTTTTGGCCAAACCAGAAGGCTGAGGATAATGAAAGAACCAGAGTATTAAATGTCAAAGGTAAAAGTCAACTTACGCCAAGTGAGTTACGCAAATCTTGGAAGTGCCAGGTGGATTGTCACTTTTCATGCGTCAGGAGATCTGGGTTGGCAGTAGGGTGTTAATGCTTTATAATTTATGGGCCTGGTCAAGCGTTCTTTCCCCCACCCCCCTTTTTTTTGCTATCGATGCATTGCCCAGAAGTGTTTTTTTTTAAAGGAAGCCACATTACTCTGTCTCTTGACTAAGTAGTTAGGAACACAAAATTCACATTAATCATTGGTGGTGGGAGGGAAAAAAAACTACCTTCCAACACTTTTCACTGTCAATTATTTCTTGGCATAGGTCTCTCCTTGCTTCCACACACACACATACCCATTGCCACCCCCGTTAAATGGGCACGAAGACGGAAACTTGCCTTGGATAAATTGGGTTTCTGTTCCTTCATGAGATGTTTTGTACACTTTTCTTCCAGATTAGCTACCAGGCATAGGAATTGGTATGACGATAGGCATTTCTTTAAAAAAAAATCTCCCTAGGTTGTCAGCCTGAGATTTATATTGTCATATTTCAAAAGGGGGAGATAATAATAGGGCGGACTTTGATGTTTGTAGCTGTTAGTTTGGTGGGGGGTTTTTTTTAACTTTTGGGTAAGCAAAAGGCTGAAATTTAGACAAGAAATGATACAAAGAATGAAACTAGGCTGGCCACTGAAGCTGGACCTGCACTTGAAAGGTCATTGTGCTGGAGTCCAAAAGGTCAATGCTGATATCATCTTGCAGTTGAAGTTAAGAGAAGAAATGGACTGGAGCAAAAATAAAACCCAACCTCTAAACTTTGCTTTCTTAATTTCACCTACGAGGAAGACTACATTGGAGGGGGGGAGGGTTTTAGCATTATTTTTTTTTAACCAGTGGACACCATAGCTGATTTCATATGCCATGGACAAAAAAAAAAGTTTTAAAAGATCAAAAAGCTAAACTTGGTTCAAATGGTCAAAATCTTAATGAGGCTTTATGTAAGACCTTAGATCTTATGCGGTTTTATCCATTGCTTGCTTGTTTCTTTGTCACATCTTAACAAGGATGATCATTGTATTTTTACAAGATAGCATGTTCATCTATGGTTTTTTTTAAAGAATTATCTGACTAGATCAGTGTAATATCCAATAACATGTTTTCAATATTGGCCAAGAAAAAGGAGAAGGTCAGTTCACTTCTGACTTAATTATAATAAATAGATTAAGGTAAACTGCTCTGAACGTGGCAGAGGTTTTGCATTTGCTATCTCCCTGCGCTAAATTTGCCATAGCATTTATAAATCCATCTGGGGTAGAAAGGAGCAAATAGGAAAGCCAAATATCTTTGAACAGTGGCAGTAACTATATTCAGGATATAAGAAAATGTACCTGCTTATTTAATAAGCAGGTACTTTTTTCATACCCCAACTGTATTCTCATGTCGCCTTGAGCCATTGATTGGATCTTGATAGTTGGGAATTTGGTGGCAATTTTTCCTCTTACAAAGGAAGATCTTTAGACAAATGGGCCCATCTGATTCAGTATTTTCTGCCCTGCTTTCCAAAATTTCAGAGTGAAATCAAAAACCCTAAAGGTTAAGCCTGGGGTTTTCTGTCTAGAGCAGGGGTCCCCAAACTTGGCAACTTTAAGACTTGTGGACTTCAACTCCCAGAATTCTCATTCTGGGTGTTGAAGTCCACAAGTCTTAAAGTTGCAAGTTTGAAGACCTCTGGTCTAGAGAGTAGTATTTCCAACACACATTTGCTCACTGAAGGATGTTTGTGGGGGACAAGGAAGAGGGTGTTTTTCTTTCTGGCCTCTGTTTTAAAAATAGATTTTGCACAATCTCGTTATGAAATTCATTCAGAGCTAGATTTCATCTTTAGCCGATACCTGAAAGCCTTTTTTTTTTAAACTAATTCCCAATAAATGAGCTAGGGACAGGGAAACCTTCCCCCCCTCCTTTCTCCCATTTTTTGATTGGGCCTGATGTCAAAAATGTTCTTCATCAATTAAGAGAATAATTATGACACATGTTTATGCACTTTCCCACATAGGCACATAGACGTAGACGCTTGCTTGCTTGCTTGGCTGCCACAGGCTAATTGCACCCTCTTGTGTTTATTTTATAGTTCCCCAGAGACAAATGCTTTACTAACTCCTGCTGCTATTGCTTACAAAGAATGTCTTTAAAAATTGGCTGGCTTCTTTTTGGAACTCTTTCTTGGCTGATGTTCCAAACTTTTCCTGTCCTGGTCTCTTTAATATCTAGTTGTAAACATACTGGATTCATTGCGGGGGGCGGGGGGATCACAGTCTTGCTCTTCATAGGCAGAAAAAACATATTTTTCTCATTTCTTTTAAATTGTGACATGCCCCTTTGTTCCTATGAAAGAATGGCTGTATGGGGTGCAAAAGAATTATATCTTAATTTAGGCACGATCCATGTTAATTTCAGAGGATCTTATTTCTAAATCAGCACATTGTATAGGAACAGGTAGTTAAATTTCACATATTACATATGTAATTGATGGACACTCGGTGATAACACACCAGTGCAGCTCATGAATGGACAAACCAAAATAGAAAATTGGCAATATTAAATGATTTATAAGTCAGCTTCTGGCCCTTTGTGTATGACTTTTTCCAGCCATTGTCTTAATGCTGGGATATCATAATATGCCCATGGATATTCCATATTCAGGGATCAAGCAATTTGTAACCACAAAGTTGCTGTTAGGTTTTAATAAAACAATGGTTCTGTCTTGTCCAATATTACCTATTATTGCAATATGTCTTGTACATTAACTGTGGTCCACTAGGAACAAGGCCACCGAAGTGAGTGAAGCAGAGGTGGGATCCTGCCTCTGATTGCCGGTGCGGCTAATAGCTGTTCTTCGGCGCAGAGCCGAAGATGCTGCTGCCGTTCGCGGATCCAGAGCCTTCCCCGGGCGCTTTCCCCGCCCGCATGGATGCCGCCAATTGCGTTCTTTTGCCCTCTGCGCATGCCCCCCTCCACCCATGTGCGGGATCCAGGCAGCATGTGAAACCAGGCCTCCACCCACCCACCCCCGGTCCACAGAAAAACCACTCTCCACAGAACCAGTCCCTGGCGCCCAAAAGGTTGGGGGCTGCTATTGTACAGTCTCTCTCTCTCTCCCACACTTTTTTTTTACAGTTAAAGAGACTTGTAATTGGATGTGGCATACATCAGTTTTTAACCTGATTATTTGACATCCCAGCTACTAAAATTTGGTTCCCTTTACCTATCATTTTAAAAAGTAAAATGAAAACTATTACAGATGGGTGCAGAAAGTTGGTTTGGTTCAGGGGGAAAAAGGTGGAGGCAAGGTTTGCCGATTGTCAGGCCTTTCATACAAAATAGTGTAGTTGCGAAGCTGCTTAGGTAGCAAGGATCAGGAAAGGAGACGATTCACGTACAGCCTCAAAGGAAGAGGGTAGGGAGCTTGAAGCTGTTGATGAGAAAGGCAGAGAGGAAAAGAAAGCTCATTTGCAGTGCAGCCATTCAAAAAGATCATCCCAAAGGTTAGTGTGTGGCTTGCATCTAAAAATATACGCTGATAGATGTGGGGGACAGCTGGGTGTGTCTATGTGTTAATTTTAGACAAGATTTCTTTTTTCTCCTCTGCATGTTACTGCAGAATTGCTGTTGTGAGGCCAAATATTTGCCCTTTGCTTTGGTGCTGTGCGTATTGTTTTGAGCATTTGAATTTGGGAGGGAGCATTACAAAAGTAAATCATTCCAGGAATTAGAGACCTAAATCAAGGAGCGCTAGCAAAAGATAATTGCCATAATGAATAATGATCAATAAATAGATTTTTATTAGAACTTCCTTATGCTCGTTAACAGCAGTGGAACATTTCTCCAAAGTTTTGGACCATGGATAGATAATTTATCTGATCCAAAGAGGCACATATATTGTCAGGTGGTATATTGGCAGCCATACATGTGAATGCACACATACAAAGACAAAATATCTTGCCAAATCCTGTACACATTCTCTTCTGTTTCTTGGATGATGCAAATGATAAGGGATCAGGAACAAAGTGACATGGCTGGTTGGGTCAAATAAGACATAGCTTGACTGTGAAGAATTTAATTTTCAAGAACAACTTGCTTGCTCATAAATATACGAGACACTTGTTGACTGTAGCAACACATGAGAAACACAGCCAAATACATCATCAAAGACTAGTTAACACAGGCTGTGCCCTTCACATTGCTCTGCAGCAACTCAAATGCAGACAAGGTATGTGTGCGCGCACATTCATATGTGTGTATACATCCATCCATCCATCCATGCTTGTTTTTGATTGGTGAGATCTCTTTGCACCTCTTCCCCTCCTTAGTTTGTATGAGCAAAAACTTGGCTTGCCAATTTTGGTGCGATGTCTGTGTTGGAGAGTAGCGGAAAAGCCGATAAGGCTCCCGGGACAGAAAGCTCTGTGCTTATCTCAGTGGAGCACATGGACTGCTGAGAGTGCATCCTTTTCCTGTGCTAGTATCAGGAGACGTAAACTGACCATCTCCCAAAAGCTAGGACTTCAAACAGGAGGCCATACCGTCTACAGGGCAAGAGCCTTCTCCTGCACAACTTCAGAGGCTGGGGAGGTGAAAGTGGGGCACTCCTTATTCAGGAAACCGGGGGGGGGGGGAGGTTTTGCATTTTGTTTTGAGTTTTGTGCATGAAAATTTCTGATAACAGCTGGGGAGGGCAGCTAAAAACCTCTGTATTTATATTTTATTTTAAACCACTATAGTTTCAGCATGTCAATTTCTTTGTTTAAAAGGAAGTTAAGCAGGGAAAGGCACACTCTTCCCACTCTCCCTTCTCAACAGTATTCACACTAAATTTGAGTACTAAATATCTCCTTGAGTAAAGAGAGTGGTGCAACCCATGTAAAAGCCAATCCAACTGGGGATGTCTACGGATATCCAGGTCATTGTTGTTCCAAAGGTTCTTTTTCAAAAGGCAACTGGACTTTCTGTGTTTTTCCTTGACGACGTTTCACTTCTCATCCAAGAAGCTTCTTTAGTTCTGACACAACTGAAGAAGCCTCTTGGATGAGAAGCGAAACACCTTTTGAAAATGCACTTCTGGGACCCAACTGGAGAGCCATTTCTTTCTTCACACTCATAGTGTGGAGTGATAAAATGGGAAGAAACTGTTACAAGAGTGCTGAGTTTGGGGTATTTTGTTTTGTTCTGTTTTGTTTTTTGTGCCTTTGAGTCAGTGTTGACTCCTGCCGACTGGACCTGCAGTTTTCTTGGCAAGATTTTTCAGAAATGTTTGCCCTTGCATTTTTCCTCAGACTAAGAGAGACTGGCTGGCCCAAGATTATTCAGCTGATTTTGTGCCAACAAAATATCTGAAGCCATATTATGGTGAGCCAGTATTGTTTACATCCATAGCAGGTACTCTCCAAGGTCATAGGAAGAGGTAGGTTTTCATTTTAGTTCTGCAGAGAATTCTGGGAGTCGCTGTCCTAATATAACTAGAAAGTGCCAGATCAGGCGAAACTGCTTTAGAATGATTTATAGCTGTTGGATTTAGCTCATCTTTCAGAATATTTGGTTACTTCTGCTATTCCATTACTTTGGGAGTCTGGAAAAAGACATAAAAAAGTCAGCCATTTTCAAACCAATACTCACTTAGAAGCTGAATGGTTTTAGAGTTGGCAAAATATAACACCCCTCCTGCGCGAGCTGCACTGGCTTCCGGTGGTCTACCGGGTGCGCTTCAAGGTGCTTGTTACTACCTTTAAAGCGCTCCATGGCATTGGACCTAGGTATCTCCGAGACCGCCTGCTGCCACAAACTGCCTCCCATCGACCAGTGCGCTCCCACAGAGAGGGCCTCCTCGGGGTGCCATCAGCCAAGCAGTGTAGGCTGGTGACGCCCAGGGGGAGGGCCTTCTCTGTGGGAGCACCCACCTTCTGGAATCAGCTCCCTCCAGACTTAAGAACAATTCACGACCTGTCCACCTTCCGCCGTGCCCTCAAGACGTATTATTTTTATCAAGCCGGGCTGGTGTGAAAAAGTTTTTGGGGTTTTTAAAATTTTAAGATTTTACTAAATTTTAATTGTATTAAATTAGGGCCACATTGAATATTTTATTTTAAATGTATTTTAATGTTTTTTACTTGGCTTAAATGTATTTTAATGTTTTTTACTTGGCTGTTCACCGCCCTGAGTCCCCTGGAGAAGGGCGGTATATAAATTTAATTAAACTTTAATTAAACTTAAACTTAAAAGACTGGTATGGATACGAATGATACATGATATGGATAGAGAACTGCCAAAGTTTGTTTTCAGGCATCTTTAGGCAGCCCACCTTTCTCCACCTTTTGCCAACGTGATGCGTTGCAGTGTTGTAATGGAGGGAGAAACCTATTTTTTGCCTAAATAGCACCTTCAGTGTTGCTGGTCTTTCATTGTATGAACAGAGATTAGTACTTAGAGTTGCAAATTGTCATTCTGGTGAATTCTTAGTCGCTCTTTTTTTGCAACCAGTCCAGAGAACCTATTTAGTGTAATCGTTAAGATGCTGGCCTAGAAACCAGGAGATTCTGAGTTCTAGTCCCACCTGAGGCATGAAAGACTTTTTCTTAGCCCAACCTACCTCACAGGGTTGTTATGTGGAAAACAGGAGTAGGAAAGAGTATTATGTTCCCTGCTTTGTGAAACTTGTAAAGTAATAAAGATGGGATTTTTAAAAATCCTAATAAATACTGTATATCCTATAACAGCGATGGCGAACCTATGGCACGTGTGCCACAGGTGGCACGCGGAGCCATATCTGCTGGCATGCAAGCCGTTGCCCTAGCTCAGCTCCAGCGTGCATGTGCGCGCCGGCCAGCTGATTTTTGGCTCACACGGAGGCTCTGGGAGGGCATTTTAGGCTTCCGGAGGGCCTCCAGGGGGGCAGGGAGGTGTTTTCGCCCTCCCCAGGCTCCAGGGCAGCGTCTGGAGCCTGGGGAGGGCAAAAAATGGCCTACCGGGCCCACCGGAAGTCGGAAAACGGGCCATTTCCAGCCTCCAGAGGACCTCTGCGGGGGCGGGGGAGGCCGTTTTCACCCTCCCCAGGCATTGAATTTTGAGTGTGGGCACTCGCACGTGCATGATAGAGCATGCGCCCGGGCTTTCGGCACCCGAGGAAAAAAGGTTCGCCATCACTGTCCTATAATCTGAGAGTGGCAAGTCAGCTAGATGTTAATATACTACAAAATAGCATTGTTTAGGTTGGTTATTTATTTATCAAACTTATTAACTGCCCATTTCTCTTCCAGAGGGGCTCTGGGTGGTGTACAATTTAATCAATGCAATAAAACATTAAAATGAATAATTTAAGATTAAAAATTTAAAAATGTAAAACAACATTATAAAATTGCAAGAGGTGGAGAGATCCAAGATGGGGAGACTAAGAGTTGTTAATCCAGGCAGCAGGGGTTCTCATGAGGCCAGCCATCCCCATGGCTGTGTGGGCCCCTGTGTCCTCCACGCAAGGCTACACAGCCAGGTTTTGACCCCTTTGCAGAAGGCTTAGAGATTGGGCCCTTTCCTCACCTCTGGGGGTAAGATGTTCCTCAAAGCAGGGGCAGAGGCAGAAAAAGCTCTCTTCCTTGACCCCACCTGTCAGAGTTGTCTGACTGTTGGGTTCTGTTGCATGCCTTCCCTGCCTGAATGGGTGGGATGGGCTGATGTGATATTATGGCATTTGGAAGTCTGTCCAAATCTGCCAGTAGTTGCTTTGTGTCATCTACAGTTCAATACAATGGGCCTTCCTTCTCTTCCATCTTGTGATGGAACATCCTTTTCCATTGAGCAAATTTTAGCCTGTTTTCTATGTAAGCCTCTTCCAGTGATCCCTACTTGATTGGGAGGATTGCATCGTACCTCATAATCCTTCATCCTACAAAAAGAACTGCTAGAACAGGTTCTGAGGTAATCCACTGTTACTATGTGCTATCTTATTATTCAGCCATCCCTCACCTGATTGCCTTCCAGGTGTGTGGCCCCATCATCACACTTCTCAGGAAGTTCAGTAGTTGAAATTCACACACGTGGAAGGTGCCCAAATGAAACAGTTTAGTTAATTTTTCTAAAACTTGTATAACTGACTTAACAAATTGCTGGATTCCAGTCAGATTATTTATGCATTTGCAGTGGCACTCCAGGGTCACCATCTGATAAACGGGAGATTCTCTCCCATTCAAATTTCTCTGATAAGAAGCTGACCAGACCAAAAGAGCAAATTAGTAAAATGTGGGATAGCTCTCCCAATATGGCACAGGAGAAGACACAGTCTTTCCCTGTCCCTATCCACAAATTAGTAAAAATTGTGGTGTTTTTCTCTCCTTATTTATCTTTGGGGCCACTGTTGATGGCACATCACTTACAATTATTCAAGTTAGTCCTGCAGGGCAGAATCCCAAACTTTTATGGAAATGACACTGGCTTTCCAGAGATGAATATCCCAAGGGAATTGGATGTCCCAAGATGCTTTCTGCATTGAATAAACAAGAGTCTGCTTGACTTACAGGTTTACAGCTGACTCCACTCCCAAGCCATGCCTTAGGGCAAGTACCACCAGGAGATGCAATTTCCTTTTGGCAAGGGATTGTCTGTAATATTTTTTGCTTCTTCCCTTCCGTTGGAGCTAACATTTGTGAGCAGAATGTTGTCATTTAAAGTTGTAGCATGTATATGTCTCTAGATCATGTAGCAAAATTAATTGGAGATGCAGAGGGTTTTTCTTAATTGGAGATGCAGAGGTTTTCTAGATGCAAACCTTGAGCTTCTCCTGTGCGCTGCTAAGGAGAGTCCAAGCATGGGAACAAACTCTGGTCGGTTGTTAGGGACTGAGTTTAAATTTAGTTTGAAGTGCGCCCTTTATCTGCTTGACTAGTCAATTTTCAAAACTCAGTCGTGTGAAAGGGACATTAGTAATTTTTCTCCCAGTTTCCTGAACTTTTAAAACAACTGACTTTCTACAGCTTGGACTCTCCTTCAGCTGGGATTTCTCCCTCACCTATTGAGGACGTTTTCAAGGTTGCCTCGTTGCCCTAAATGGCTAATGCTGCTGGAGGTGTGCTGGTTAGCTGGTACCCTGGTGAGAACCGCCACCTCCTTGCTTCTGTGGCAGCCAGAGTCCCTGCCCCACGTGGGCTAAACTCTTCAGAGTGGAGTAGAGAGAGTTTGCAGCAGCAAGGGTGCGCCTCTCCTCTGCAGTCGCCTGGGACGAGGCGACGATTCAGTGGTTTCCTGCATTCCAGCCAGATCACCTTTGCGGCGGCTAGCCTTCCCCGCCATTGCTCGGGACCCCGAGGTTCGTTTCACCTTGGTTTATATCAGCGGCCATTTTGTTTGAGCTTTGAGTCGCCTGTTGCCGGGCAGACCTTCCGGTGGCCATATTGTCAAGGGCTGTTGGCGGGCAGATTTTGTGGCCATTTTGAGAATCACTAATTAGTTTCCTGGGCACTAAGTGTGCCGGTGGCCATTTTGGATGCTGTTAGAATAGTGAGGCTGCCGGTCGCCATTTTGCGAGTGCTTTTCCTCACAGTCAGTCGCATCGTTCCACTTGCTGACTATTCTGAGCCTCCTTTTGCTATTCCGCTTAAAGAAGTGGGTGAGTCCTGTCTACCCAACTTAATTCAGCTATTGAGATTAATTTCAGAGTCCCTGCCCTAGGGCTGTACTCCCCATGAGCACTTGAGGCCTGCTCTGCTGACCAATTGAGGCCTATTCTCTCAATCGAGGCCGGCCTGTTGTCACCACCTTAATGGCTGGCAAATTAGATAAATCCAAGGGGGAGGAGGCATCAACCTCTGCTGTCCCCAAGAAGGCCATGTCTAAAAGCCATACCTCCTCTAAGGAGAAGGCCAAGGCCTCTGGATCATCATCATCTGTGGCGGCCCTCAAGGACGCTGAGCAGAGGCTTTGGGCCTTGGAGAAGCAATTTGAAAAGGCCCAAAAGCAGGCCACCCTGGCTCAGGCGCCCCAACCTTTACCTCAGCTGCCGCTTCAGGCACCACTGTCTGCGCAGCCCTTGCTGCCTTCACCATCTCAGGGGGCCTCCCCCACTCCAGCTGGTGGTTCCACCTGAGCCTACAGGAACTGCAATTGAGAGGGATTGGTCCCCAGACCACCCTTCGGTGGCTCAGGCCTTAGAATCTGAAGAAGCCCCTTTGCAAGAGATGCCAGTTCGTAAGGCCAGTCTTACCCTGGCTCCCACCTCCTCTACTTCAAGGGCGCCTCCTTCGGCTACCTTCACCCCCACTGTGGCGGGCCTCCGTCCTAGGGTCGATACCTAGCAACATCTCCAGACGGAATTACAGGACATGATAGCTAATGCCTATTCACAGGGCATCGCTACAGGCCTCCAGCAAAGGTCTCCTTACCCAGCCATTCCCGCCCCCATGCAGGAAGCTTGGTCCAACGTGGGTGAGATATACTCCTGCCACTCATCAGAGCTAGGGGAGGCTTCAGTCCAGGGTGAAGGAAGCATGATCGATGAAGAACTGTCTGATGACCATGGTCTGATTCCAGACCTGCCGGCCTTCACAGGCTTTTCAAACCGGCCCTGTTCGCTTACCGTGAACCTTGGCGTAACTGCTAAGTCTTCTGAGCCATCTGTGGGCATTGACCCAGCTGCCGGCCTGTTCTCTGAGCCCGAACAGGAGACTGAATTTCTCCCATAGTCCAAGATTTTCATCAATACCATCAAAAGATCTTGGAGCCGTCCTTCTACGGCCCCTGGCCCGACCTCAGCAAAACACAAAGTTTATGGGTTCAGCCCAGAGATTAATGAGCTGTTGCAGCTTCCTACTGTAGACACGCCGGTGGCCAACTTGGTATCTTCGGCTGTTTTTCCATCTGCGGTGTCGAAAGGTCTTAAGCCCAGCGACCAGAAAGCCGAGTCTCTACTGCGTAAGTCCCACCAAGCGGCTGCTTGGTCTTTGAGGGCTGCTACAGCTGCATCATTCTTTAACTGCATTTCAGTCATGTGGATCAGGGAGATGCAGTCCAGATTGGGTCCGGAGGACTCACAGCTTCGCCAGGACTTGAATAAGCTGTTGGCTACAGCGGAGTTCTCGGCAGATCCAACTCTCAACTCCACGAAATTTGCATCACAGGCCTTGGCAGCTAGTGTTTCCTCTCACCGCATGCTTTGTCTCTGCAATTGGCAGGCGGAATGAGCTCTCTAAATGGCCCCTGGCGGCTGCCCCCTTCATAAGACATTGCTTATTTGGCGACTCCCTTGACTCGATCCTGGTGGAGGATAGGGACAAGCGCAAGGTTTTGCCCAGAGTCCATAGAAGGGCAGACAGGCACTCCACTCCATTCTTTCGTCGGCAGCCCTTTCGGCCTGACTCTTCCTTTGGTGGCCCCCAGTCCCAGAGGTCGTACTTCTAGGGGGCTGACAGACAGCAGGACAGGTGCACTTCCAAGGCAGGCAATTCAACCAGCCGAGGCGTCCCTTCAGGGGATCCGGGTTTTGGAGATCTAAATGACTCCAGAGAGGCCATTCCCATTGGCGGCAGGCTTCAACATTTTGCCGCCCAATGGGAGCTAATATCTTCCGACACTTGGGCATTACAAACCATCAAATTTGGCCTCACCATAGAATTTGTCTCACGACCCCCCCAGCCGGTTCATCCGGTGTCCCATTTCGCCCGATCCCACCAAACAGGCATTGATGGACCAGGAGATCCACTATCTATTAGAAATATCAGCCATAGAGAGGGTACCACTGGGACAGAAGAGACTAGGATTCTATTCTGTCCTTTTCCTAGTTCCCAAGAGCTCAGGGAGGTGGAGAGCCATCCTCAGTTTGAAGCAGCTCAATGTGTACGTCGCGTACAAGCGCTTCAAGATGCAATCCCTCAGGCAACAGGATTGGCTCACTTCCATCGACCTCAAGGAGTCCTACCTCCATGTGCCCGTATGCCCATTACACAGGAGATTCCTGAGGTTCTGTTTCACCGGGACACACTTTCAATATTGGGTGCTGCCCTTCGGCCTTTCCTCGACCCCCAGGACCTGCACCAAGCTCCTCGATGTGGTGGCGGCATGTCTGAGGGCGTATCCATTACATCTCCAGTGTTACTTGGACAACATAATTATTCAATCAACATTACCCCAACGTGCGCACGAGGATCTCCTGCTCACCATTCGGATCTTGCAGGCCCACGGCTTCTCGGTGAACTTTCTAAAGAGAGACCTGGCTCCCACCACCTCGCTCCTACATCTTGGTACCATCATCAATACAGTGACCTGCGAGGTCTTCCTGTCACCGGAGCGCTGAGACAGCATTATTTCCATGGTGCGACTCATCCATCACCTTGTCCCTCCTTTCCCAGTTGCTGGGGAACTTCATATCTTGCATCAAGGTGCTGTGGGCGAGGCTGCACGCTCGCGCCCTTCAATGGAGCCTCTTTCCATACCAACGGGCGTGGACATTCCAGCCATTCCAATGCGTTGGTCTCCAGCAATACTGCGTTTGCTGCAATGGTGGTCGTCTCCAGCTCTTCAGAGGGGCTGCCTCTTCAAGGAGCCTGCTCGAGTGACTGTTACGACAGATGCCCGTCTGTTCGGGTGGGGAGCTCACGCCTGCTCCCATTCCACCTGTAGCATGGACACCTCAGCGGCCTGGGCCACGCAGGCTTCCATCGAAGAAATATTCAGAGCCGCTACATGGTCTTCACCTTCCCCATTTGTCAGACATTACAAACTGGACTTGTTTGCCTCTGCCGAGGTTGCTTTCGGCAGGCGGGTGCTACAGAGGGTCTGCTCCACTTCTGCTCCCCTGGACCAGCCTTCTCCCACCCTGGAAAATTGAGCTTGGGTATATCCCATGCCTGGACTCTCCTTAGCAGTGCACAGGAGAAGTGCCGTTGGCTTACCTGAGCGGTCTTCTCTGTGCGCTGCGGGGAGGGTCCAAACCCTCCCTGGCTTTCCGTGGTCCAGGGTCGCAACCTTTTACTTGGACATGTACTACATTGGATGTTTCTCTACGCCTTTGTTTGAAAACTGACTAGTCAAGCAGATAGAGGGCGTACTTCAAACTAAATTTAAACTCAGTCCCTAACAACCGACCAGAGTTTGTTTCCATGCTTGGACTCTCCCCGCAGCGCACAGAGAAGATTGTTCAGGTAAGCCAACAGCACTTTTCCCACGACCTAGTTTTCCTTTTGAAGGAACATTCATACATGGAACAATCTGAAAACTTTATAAGAAGCTTATTGGATGTGTTACAAACTTCAGTGGAAATGTGGAAGCCATAAGTTGTCTATTTCTACTTGAGCGCCATAGTTGTTTTTAAGACTTCTTGTTTTAAATCGTATGTGTGAATGCACAACTCCTGTTCAAAGAGCAGGTGGCAGTTGTGGCTAAGAGGATCTTTCCACAACTTCGTGTGGTGCACTAGTTGCGCCATTTTCTGGATCCTGAGGCCCAGAGCATGGTCACTCATGTCCTAGTCCTATCTTGACTGGATTACTGAACATGCTCTACATGGAGCTACCCTTGAAGAGTATTCAGAAGCTGCAGCTGGTGCAAAATCCAGCGGTGCACACAGCCCTGAGAACTTCTAGGCTGCACATATAACGCTGTTACTGAGTAAGCTGCATTGGTTGCCAGTTTGCTTCCAGATTCAATTCAAGGGATTGGTTGTTATCTTTAAAGCCCTACATGGCATGGGTTCAGGGTATCTGAGGAACCATCTCTCTCTGATGGGACAAGCCCGCCCCCTTTGTGCCAGCAAAAGAGGCCCGCTATTGATCCCGTCCGCTAAGGAATTAATGCAATCCTTAGCGTGATCAAGGAGACGAGCCTTTTCTGCTGTGGCCCCATCCCTGTGGAACAGTCTACTACCAGAGGTGAGAACTGCCCCCTCCCTTTTGGCACTCCGGTAGAGTATTAAAGCCTGGCTTTGCCAGTTCAGCTGGGACCCTGGGAAGGGGGAGTCATTCACCGTTGGAGCTGGTTAATGGGGTAAGAAGATCCCATCCCATCCAACTCTTGATTTTTTTAGATGTGGTTTTAATATAGGTAGTCCTCGACTTACAACAGTTCATTTAGTGACCGTTCAGTTACAACAGCATTGAAAAAAGTGTCTTATGACCGATTTTCCCTCTTACAACCGTTACAACATCCATGGTCACATGATTAAAATTCAGACAGTTGACAACTGGCTCATATTTATGACGGTTGCAGTATCCTAGGGTCAAGCGATCACCTTTTGTGACCTTCTGACAAGCAAATTCACTTAATAACCATGTTATTAACAACTGCAGTAATTCACTTAACAACTGTGGCAAGAAATGTCGTAAAATGGGGCAAAACTCACTTAACACCTGTCTTGCTTAGCAACAGAAATATTTGGCTAAATTGTGGTTGTGTTGAGGACTAACTGTAATATTTTAATGTCTGTCATTTTAATATGTTAATACTTTAATAATTATTTTTCACTTTGTTTTTATAAATTATAAGCCATCCAGAGTCACCTTGTAGGGAGATGGGTGACATAAAATTAACAACAACAATAATAATAATCACCATCATCATCATCAGCCAAATCCAGTCTGAACTATGCAACAAATAAATGAGCATATGCACATACACATGCATTCACACAATTTAGCATCTTGTATTTCCCATTATTCTGTGCTTTGTTATTTATTTTATTTATTAAAATTTTATGCCAAATTATTGATTTGTTAACAACAAATCAACAAAGGGTAACACTCCTGGCATTCTGCTGGGCAGGTCTTCTGCTTATTTGGACTTAACCTGTTGGCCATGTTGCCTCTGTATTTTAGATTCTCTAAAAAGATATATGCAATGGTGCTCCCTTAGCCTTCTGCAATACAAATTAAATGTTCCTCATGTTGAGGCCTCCTTTGAAACAACCCAGGAAGCTTAACTTATTCCATGACGCTGTGCTTCATTGAATTGTCCTGGTTGCCATGATTGGTTGCCAAGGGGGAAACGGAGTAACAAATCACGTAATAATGTCAGATCTCAGGATAGGGAATGAATATAAAGGAGAAATCTATAAAATGGAGAATTTGTTTTCCTTCTTCTTTTTCTTCTTCTTCTTTAGGAGCCAAGGTGGCACAGTGGTTAAAAGCAGCACTGCAACCTACTTCAGTGACTGCTAGTTCAGCTGTTCAAGTCTCACCGGCTCAAGGTTGACTCAGCCTTCCATCCTTCTGAGATCGGTAAAATGAGGACCCAGATTGTTGGGGGCAATATGCTGAACTCTGTAAACTGCTTAGAGAGGGCTGTAAAGCACTATGAAGGGGTATATAAGTCTAAGTGCTATTGCTATTGCTATTTTTCCTTTAATGTTAGAACCTGGAGTTGTCCAATGAATCTGTTGGCAGGACATTCAGGACAGACAAAAAGAAGGATATCTTCACCTAGTAGATAGTGTGAGTTAAGGAATTTGTTGATGCAGGATGCCTTTCAGTTGGAGGCAAAGGGGGTTAAGGGAGAAAAACATGGTGGAGATAAAGGCTATTCCCATCCATTAGTCTGATGAATGGATGTGATTTCTAGGTTGAGAAACCATTATTGCAGGAAAGAACTCTTTGCTTTCCCATCCTGCTTTTGCACTTCCTTTTATCAGTTGGTCGGTCACATTGCAAAGCAGAGTTGGACTAGATGGGTGTTTTTTTTAAGGAGGTAAAATAAGCTTTTCCAGAATTTCCATTGAGGTGTGGCTACTACTTGTAGCTCCACATTTTTTTTTCTCTTCAATAACTAGAGAGAAAAATTGCAGATCCGCATGCATTGGCTTTCAATTTAGCTATTTGGTTTGTAGTTCCCAATTTACTCCTGAACAAATTGGGACGCCCACTGCATTTATAGGTAAGCTATTGGTTACCTGGGATTTCTCATAAGCTTGGCCTCTTTTCCTTCATTGTCTGCAAAGCAGGAACTACCTGTTTTCTGTTGCTAACCTGGACTCGGATTGATTGGCTATGTGACATTAATTACACCCTTTCCCACCTACAAACCTGTGGTGTTAATTCTGCAGTGAACATTTTTTTAAAAAAAAAAACTTATTTGACATACAAGTTGAAAAAAAAGTAGAAAAGTAACAATTCATTATCCCTCCCCCCAATCACTAAGTTATATTTTTATTTCCCTATCTCAACTCTTGAACATAACAAATGAAAATTCCTGTAAGTGCCAGTTATTCCCAATTTCAAAAGCAGCATCGTTTCCTCATCTCTTGAGAAGCCCAGCCTTTTCACTTGTTGACACAGCTTCCTCCTATAATCTCTGCTGGAATCCTTTTCCGTCTTCAGGGTTTTTCCAAGCTCACACTGACATCATTTTTTCCAAGCCATTTTATCTCGACAATCTACTTGTGTACTCTACTCTCAACCCACAATCCATGGCTATCTTAACACGGATTATTATGGCATTTCCCTCCCTAATTTTATTCATTTCACCTTATTTTAATAGGGTTTTGTTCTTTTCCCTATCTCTTATTTTCACCAACATTGTTGCATTGCAGTTTCCACCATTTCTGTTCATGGGGAATTGGAATCTAACTTCTAGGTTATAAATAACAAGTTACTATTTCTGCTGTAAAGCATAATACCTTGCTTTTACTTTTTCTTTCTCTGCTTGAACTTCTCTTAAATGCAGTTCCCAAAAAACCCAAACTTTGTATAAATTTGCATTGTGGAATATCATACTTACAGCTGGATGTGAATTTAAAAAAATTCTTCAGTTTTGAAATCGGTTCTGCCATCTACTGCATCAAATGGAGTAGATGAAATATCCACATATTATTAACAATTGTTTAAAGTTGCTCTAGTCTTCGTTAATTCCTCTTAATATAGGAACTCCTTGACTTACAGCAGTTCATTTGGTGACCATTTGAAGTTATAACAACACTGAAAAAAAGTGTCTTACAACCGTTTTTCAGACTTATGACGGTTGTAGCATCCCCATGGTCACTTGATCAAAATTCAGACACTTGGCAACTGATTCATATTTATGACAGTTGCAGTGTCTCGGGGTCATGTGATCACTTTTTGCACCTTTCTGACAAGCATACTCAATGGGGAAGCCAGATTCACTTAACAACCATGTTAATAATTTAACAACAGCAGTGATTCACTTAACAACTGTGGCAAAAAAATGTCGTAAAATGGGAAAAATTCACTTAACAATTGTCTTTCTTAGCAACAGAAATTTTGGGTTCAATTTTAGTCGTATGTTGGACTACCTGTATAGGAGATGTGCAATTCAAATGTTTATCTAATATAGGGGCCATATAAATGCTTAATTTTCATAGGATTGTGCTCATTATAATTTACTATTTGTATTGAGGAAAGTTTAGTTTTTATACACATAGGCACAACTTTGAAAATTACATACAATCCCCTCTAGAAATATTGTAATACCAGTTCAACAATCATAGTGAATGCATTTCCCTATTACTTAAATGAAAGGGAAAACACTATATGTAAAATGCATCAAGTTCTATTCGGTTTTAATACCATAGTTTATCATACTGATTTGTTAACAGGAAAGCAGCTCTGTTTTTTTATATAATGGCTAATTGAATGGTTACTGTTTAAAAGCATTTCAACTAATTGCAAAATTTCATATTTCAAAATAAACTATTTGACACCATCAAGGAATAGCTTTACAAGTTAATGAAGTTATGCACCCAGTAGTAGGCTCACTACAGGACTATCCTATGTATTTTGTCTAAAATCAAATATCTCTACATTGCTCATTATTTTAAAATTTGATTTATAGACTTTTTGTACCTTTCTACAAAGCTGATACTAAAAACTTACAGTGACTTTCTTTAGCATCCACATAAAAGGAAGCTGTTGCAAAAAGTGATCACTGTTTTTCATCAGGAACCTGAGTCTCCTCATCCTTTTCTGAAGGATGAAACAGATCTCCATACCTCCATACAAATCTATCATTTCATTATCAGCTACAACTTTTATGAACCCACTTGGTCATTCCAGATTTAACAGATGCCCCCTTCTTGTAACTGTCTTCTCTTCAGAATCTAGCATATTGTATGTCTTAAGACAGCATTTAGGATTTCTTCTTCCCCCTTGGGCACCAAAAAAAACCAGGACTGGGGATAACATCTCTGAGCTGCTGCCTCTGAGTGGCAACCAGGCAAAAAAGGCCCCAGATTTTAATGATCTGGTGTCAAGAATGAACACTGAAGCCATAGCAAGGTTTGAGGATAGAGGAGGGACTCATCTGAATGAATAGGGGGCCACTCCTCCTTTTTGCTCACCTCTTGGTGGCAGCCTCCAATTACTACATTTTTCCTGATGTAAATAGCAGCTGATTTAATCTGACAGCACTGTTCAGATCACCATCATTGTTTTTCCCTGGTTTCCAGGGTTCCAAAGAGAAAGTTGGTCATGCGAAGCAGTTAGGAGTGTTCCTGGCACCTACCTTTTCCAAATGATTAACGGTTCTCCATCAGTGTCCCCGAAATGTGGTGTGTGAGTTTGCTTTGGAGCTGACACTGCCTTTACCTGTCTCCATGCCCTGCTAACTTTGAGTGCAGTGGCCCGTGGTTATTAAAATTCCTGTCCGTACAGGAGTGGTTTAGCCTGCGTTCTTGTCTTTAGGCATCATGGATTTCACTGAACTTCTCCAATTTAGGCAACAGTCAGTCCAGTACATGTGCCTGATTGCTGACTTAGAACTGATTTAATATTTTGTACTTCTAGCTTAATATTCTTGTCTCTGTACCTTTCACCTATGCTCAATTATGATGGAATTCACAAAGCTATTTTTAAAAAAAAATGTTTTAATGTCTGAAATGCTAAAGGTTGTTTTACCTAGGTGAAGCAAACTCTGGTGACAGGCATTGATGGATTTTTTTCTGTAGTCGGAATATAATGAAAAAAGAAAAAAAGGAGTAAATATTTTTGTGCCTGCTTGCACACCGATGTTTTATCCAAAAGATAAACTCCAGATTGATGTTTCTTCTTTACATAAATATATTATAGAAAGATAGAAATCAAGGAGGCTTACTTCCACAAATATCACCCATATTTTTATCAAAAAGTTAAAATTTCTTGATTTCAAGAGCAACCCAAAGAAATAATTCCTTCTTGCTGAAACTAGAGAGTATTTAATTTTGGTTGTGTTATGGCTAATAACTTTTAAAAGTTACATTGTTCAAGTTCACAAGAAAAAAAACTACAGCAAAACAAAGTATTGGAAGATATTTTTTTTTTCTTCTTTTAAAAAGTTTTTGTTTGTCACAGGAGAAAGAATGAAGACGTGGCTAGGCAAAACTTTCTAAGGCACAAATTCTGATCTGAAGGAGCTGCAATAGGAAAACCTTGCTCCGTTACTAGCCAATTTCTTATCTGAGAAGATTGAGATCTCTCCTTTCTGTTGCATAGTGAATGGCGATGTAGAAAGTGACATAAATGAGCTTTAACTTCCAAATAATCTTCATTTTGGCATAATTAGGCCTGCCATAGAAGAGAGATGTAGAAAAACATCTGCTTGCACATATGTACATATTGTTTTGTTTTGTTTTGAATTTTAGGGGAAAGGGTGATGTTATATAGTATTTATGACAGTGCAGTAGGAATTCATAGCACCCTAACCCTGAAACCAGCTGGACCTTAAGATTGAACAAGGCATCATAAGATGGGATCTTTGATCTGTGATACCAAGAATATTCACATCACCTCAGTAATCAGTCTCCAGTTGCATTTTCTCACTCATTGTTATAAATTAGGATATTGGCAGCCCTGAAGATCCAAAGAGAAAGATGGCCTCCAGGGCTGGGTTGGGGGTGTTACTTGGAACCCTGACAGATATGTAATTCTAGTATGAATTAATACATCAGGGCAATTGTAGGATGTTAGGGGAAACCGTATGATTCCATTTGCCAGTGAAATGAGAACACATGATAACCAGTGCAGAGAAAACATGTCTTCCTGTAATATACACAGAATGATCTCTCTCATTGTGAGAGATGTGAGAGAGAGATCCTTCCTTTTGCATAATGGCTGAAGAAGCACGTCCTTCAGTCATACATAATTACCTATCTGTCAAGGTTCCAAATAGTAATTGAGCAGAAATCAGAGTCCAAGGCAAAGAGTTCACCAATTTAATGCAGAGACCATGTTGGCAAGCGCATGGAGAAACCCAAATCTAACTTTTCTCCAAAGCTCCCACTTGATAGGAAGTGGGCACTCCTTTTCCCCCACCCCCCACTGGGTCACGTTGGCCACTGATCTTCTGCCAGTGTGGCAACCTCTCCTCCCAGCTTCTTGCAGGTGTTGGACAAAGGATGACCTTGAAGAAGTAACGAAGAATGTGTTATCTCTAACGTCTCACCCTCACTGTATTCCCCCTCCCCATTCTATAGTCTTCTATGTAGAAACATGGCAAACGATGCTTTGTCACTATCACTCTCTTCAGGGTAATAGGAGACAATAATACAGAATATCCAAATATTTGAAGTAAAATGTTTTCAAGCCTATGTCATCCTGGGAACTCCATATAATGTACATGAAATCAAGTATTTCCTCTGTTGGATGTGATTCATACTATCACATTCTGAAGTTCATCAAAATTTTGAATTACTTAAAATTCACATCTTATGGCACACTGTAATCTGCCCTTCAGGTACACCACTGGCAGCTTTCAAGTGTGTTTAACTGTGATCCAACTAAGGGAGACTGTGGATATCTGCCTGATCAGGAGCTGCATGAAAAGGCAACTTCCTGATGGATATGCACTCCAAGGACCAAGTCCTGTGGAACAAAAATAATGTTGCTCTTGAAATTCCATTAGTGATTCTTGGGGTACTTAAAAATCTCTCAGAAAATTCTGCTTAAGAATTTTTAAGTGATTTGCAGTGTTGAGTATTCCAGCTCTTGAGTTGGTCTGTCTTTACAGGATTACTATGTTTATTTTTACTGAGTTTGCTCTATGAAATAAAAGGCTATCTCATTCCTATTGGGTGTATAACTTGTTGTTTAAAAAGACACTGGGTCTTCAACAAACCCCTTAGATTTTGCCTTCCCAAATAAGCAGCAAAATTAGAACATTTGACAATTCCTTTCTGTAGATGTGAGTGGCTTTTGGGTTTCATCTGATTTGACATGTGCTGAGCTTAGCTAAGCAGGACTGTCTTATTTCAGGAAATAAAGCAGGATTGGCCTGAGATACATGCATTCCATCTTAAAATATAGGATGAAGTTGTGTTGGATCTTCTGAAAACCCTATATGATCCAGTATCAGACAGTTTATAATTTTTTAAGTACTTACTCAGTTTACTCCTCTGACCTCTATCTCCTCTTTTTTCATTCTCAGGTTGATGCTGCTAGCGCAGGCTCTCTAGCCGAAGTTTCAAAAGAAGTGATCATGCCACCTGACCAAGTAGATGGGAGCAATACTGTAACCAGCACTCTTACCGTGCAGGAATATTTTGCCAAGTGCATGACAAAACTGAAGAAAACTCAACATTGCACCAAAGTAGAACCAGGTAATTCTCCTCCAGTGATGGTTGAGACGTTGGAGTGTTTGGAATCCCAGACAAAGAAGAAAAAAAGACACAAACATGCTCAGGATGAGGCTGGAGAACCAAAGATTATCTGCACTGGGATACTAGATTCAAGCAGAGATGAAGTGGACACCCAGAAAAAGAAAAAAAGAAAGAAATCTAAACATCTGGACACCAGTAATGATCTTATTTATAATGAATCTCAAATTGGTTATCAAAAGGCAAGACAATGTTCCTTTGAAACATCTAAGGAAGAGAATAATGATTTAGGAGAGCAAAAATCAAAGAGAAGGAAAAAGAGCAAAAAGAAGTAGACTGGGATGTAACTGAAGATTTGAATGCATAAAGCTGAAGAAGAAATGTTCCAGTTAATATAAATCTGCATGTTTAACTTCATTGAAAAATGCGTAGATTTTCAAATTTACCCAAATAAATAAGCAACATTTTATAAAACAGACGTGGTCCTTATTTGTTTACTTATTTCAAATTTAAAAGGCTGGCTACTCCATAAGCATACAACATTAAAAATACAGTAACAGTAATCGAAGAATTATGTATATCAAGGAGGACATATTCAAATTAATTTTTAAAAACCCATCCCATAAAAGACTTGCCATCCACCTTAACCAAGAAGTGTGAGAAAAGCACAGTTTTTAACTATCAGAATGGGGACCTTATGGATATTTGTTGTGTTTGTCCCCTCTCATACCATTCTCTTCATTTGGAAGATTCATTGCAAAAAAGGATTTTGGGGCGGGGTGGTGGTGGTGTTTGGTTGGTAAATCCTTCAGAAAATCCTGAATCTTCTCATGATTTGCTCTAGGTGTTGCACTTCTATGGACTTGCATGTCAATGACAAGCATCAATGGAGCTCCTAATCCTATGACAGAATTTTTGGGGAATGGAGAAGATTGAGTGGTTAATTCATGGTTTGCAATATTCACGTTCCTTGTTTTCTTGACAAAAAGAACATGGTATAGTTTGTTTATTTACATAATTTATATGGTTTCTCAGCTCAAACAATGTGACTTTGGGTGGTGTATAAAAGAAAAGAAAATCAGCAATACATGACAAGCATTTATGAATTTTTCCTGAAGAAATAGTGGATTGTTGCCTATTAAGGCTTTTTGATCTGAATTACTAACTCATTGCTGCCTATTTTATTGCCTATAGATTTCTTTTTCCTTTATGGTATTCCAAAGGATAAAATAAAACTAGGGATAAAAGCCTGGATGAGTATACACAAATGTAGATACACTATTTTTTCTTGCACTTTTCCCGCTTCAGTTGGTCTCTTTGATCACCAACATAAAAAATACAAAGTATAATAATATTAACAGAGAGGTTCAATCCTAAATAGAAAATAAAGTACCAGGCCAACAAAACAAATTCAGTATGAATAAGAGGGTAATAAACTTGCTGCTTCTTTTGGAAAAGATTGGGAGATTATCTTTTGCATGTTAAGTACAGTATGCTTTATTCTGCTCTGATCTACGAATACTTCAGATCTTTTCTTTCCCCCAATTTAGTCCCAAGCTTATTTGGTGTAGCTTTCTTTCAAAAATGTAAATTTATTAGATGTCCAGTCTTGTATAACGAAGGATCTTTCACATTTGTTAGAACAAAACAATTTTTTACAACTATGAGGGGAGAACTTACATAGCAGCCAATAAAGTTCAAGCTCCCTGGTCCAAAGAGTTTATCTTGGTTTGTTATTTTGCTTCTTTTAGATTCTCTCTTTCTTAGACTGCTACATCAGCTAAGATTTTGAGCAAAGGCCATATAGTAATAAAAACCTAATATAAACTAAGAGCTGTGCTTCCTAAAAGACTAGCAGATCCAGCCTTTCCCAACGAGGTAACCTAAAACTGTCTTGGATTACATTTTCTGCCTTCTACCTTACCTATGTGGCCAGGTGCCAGAAGCTTTTTTATACTTCATTACAATAATTGCTGTATCCAAACTAACATAGTTTATTTCTCTGAAAGGAGATTAATATGACTGAGCAGAATTCTGTAGCTCTTAGTGAGTAAATCTTAAACTACTTAATAGGCAGCTAAGTAAAATTTATATAGAGTCATAAGAAATGACTTCATCTAATGTACCTCATACTCTACTGGCACAATCTTTGAACAGAACTAGTTCCTGAGGCCATCCTGACAAGAATTAATCAATGGAACGACTTGCCTTCAGAAGTTGTGGATGCTTCAACACTGGAGGTTTTTAAGAAGAGATTGGACAACAGTTTGAAATGATAGGGTTTCCTGCTTGAGCAGGGAGGTTGAACTAGAAGACCTCTAAAGTCCCTTCCAACTCTGGTATTGTGTTATTCATTTGCCTTAGCAGGTGGCAAAATCTGGCTAAACTTGATTCTTCTAGTGTTTCTTAAAGATACATGGTATACCTTAAAGATACATGGATTTCAACTCCCAGAATTATCCAGCCAGCATGAGGAATGAAGTCCACATATCTTCCACACCTTTTCCAAGGTTGAGAAGGTCTGGATGGTTCTTGGATGAGACACTCCAAGTGCTATGGGCTAGACCAGGGAGGACCAACAACCACTTTTATAACATGCCAAGACAGACAGATGTTTCTGTGTAAGTCACTGGCACTCAAGCTGAAATCCAGGGTAACTATTTTACTTTTCTTTCCTGATGGAATTAGAGACCAGTCATTGCAGGATGCTAAGATGTCTGACTGCCTTCGCAGTGTTTATTGCTTTTATATCGTTTTCCAAGCAGCAAAAGGTAACAAAGAGCAACAGTATTTTTATTGGTGAATTCTCCTCGCCAATCCTTAAGAACATCCTGTTGATACAACCTAGATGAGATCACGTACCAGCCAGGGATAGTGTCCTACATCATCCTGGCGATGTGAACTGGGTAAAAGCATGTAAGTATGCGAGGCTTGCTTGAGGTAGGCAGTTTGCTGCACACAACCTCTACATGACCTCTATCTCTACACTTGTTTATTTTAAAAAAAATCATTGCACTTCATTTCTTGAACTTCATGGTTGAAACTATCTCTCTCCCTCCTCCTATCTGTGTGACTATATAGTACACTCCTAGCAAAGAGTATAAAATCCTATGAACATTTAACATTGCTCTACACACACACACCCCCATGCAATGTAATGTCCGAGTAAAGAAATCTGTAAACATTGCAGTTTTGTACTTATTGGTCACAGCAGAGTCATCAACAAGGAAGAAGGGGGGAAGCACCTGGCCTTACATTTAAGTTCAGCATAATTAAACCTTTTAGGCTAAAAATCAGAGCTGGCCACTGGTCAAAGGAGTTTTAATTGATGGAAACAAACACTAATTTTAGTACCAAGCTCTCATCCTTTAATGGTCTTCAAAGAAGTTGAGGGAGCTGTTTATGTGACTGAATCGTCCAAAAGTTACTTCTAATTAAAGGAAATAGTTGTTTTCTAGATTTGATATTTCTTGGTTATAACAGTCTTGAAGTTGCCAAAGTAAACAGTTAATGCCCTCCTCAATCTTAGCATGCCCTATCAACCAGTTGGAGATTGCAGCCCTAACCATCATAAGCAGCCACACTGAATGGCAGACTTAAATGTCCAGTTTGGGAGCAAATTTAAAAATCAAAGTCCTACGCTGGATGTTTGTGGTTGGCAACCAACTTCCAGTGAAGAGCAGGACATGAATACAATAGCATTCTCCTGCCCTGTGCCTGTTTCTCTCCCAAAGAAATCTAAACTTAGAAGAGGGGAATGGAGAGGGAAGGTTGACTTCTGATTCGGAAGAGAACATTAGTGAATCAAATACTGTACCTATCATCATAATCTATGACAGTTTGATCCTACAGGCTAAATGAGAACAATAGGAAAAGCTTATGGCAGGACAGTAGCAGTCAACTCAACAGAAGCCACCCTACATCTTTTGCCTGGTATCTATTAAGGAGACCAGAATTAGAAAGGACTGGACAAATAATATGAGCTGCATATGCATAATATATTTAACCTGGTTATAAAAATAATCCATTTTGGGGGTTTGCAAGGTATGGAATTATAAACTAACCAAACAAGCTGGGCTTGCATAATATAGACCCAGTTCTCTTGTTTGTTCCTCAGATAACTCCAATAAACTGCTTCTTTATAAAGTTTATCGTAGAAATGTATTAATGATCTAATTACATTAACTGCACAACATGGTCTGCTTTGTAAAATCTTGTAAAATTATGTTTGTAAATTGTTTATACTGCTTTATCTAAATTTGCAGTAGGATAACAAAAAGATATGGTGTCCAAGAGTATAGTTTAAAGATTAATGGAATATATTTTAAAATGCAACTTAGATTTGATTCCTAGTGATTACCAGTATATTGTTTGGCAGCAATACTGAAGTGGTTTCCTTTGCCGCCTCCTGGAATTTTTTTTTTTCAGCTTCCCAATCTAACCCACAGCCAGGGAATTTCCTGGTTGTCTCCCATCCAAGTACTAACCAAGTCTGCCTCTGCTTAGATTGGCCCAAATGATTTATATATTTATTTTTATTTATTTATTAAATTTCTACACCGTCCATCTCACCCAAGTGACTCTGGGTGATTTACAACATCATGATAGTATTAATTCTGTGTTCCTAGAAAATGCACAAACCGGAAACATTTGGCAATTTGATTTTAAAATCTCTCACTAATAGCAAAAGCCCACACCAACAAGGAATTAATGTGTTCATCTTGTATTAAGTGTAGTGTTACAATAATTTCCTTCAATTTGGAAAGAATATCATTCCTTTGATATGTAAAACATACCAAGTTTGATGTTTAAATTTGATGCTTAAACTGTATTTGGGAAAGAATCATGTCTCAGGACCGTTCCTTGCAATTCCTTGCCTGGAAGGATTTCAAAAGATTTCTATGGCACTATAGCCAGCCACACAATACACCGAGCTGTATAGATCAATGATTTGAGGTGAGCAAGTTATTTTGCTTCATGTATTCCTAAAGATAGCCTTGTAGATGGATAAATTTATAACAATGTGACCAAACTTATTCTATTCACAGGAATATACACTCCAAAGAAATAAGAGGGTGGAAGAGAGAAACTGTATTTCCCACCTCCTATTTCTATTTTGTTTTCATAAACCCATAAATTCAACATTTCTGCAGCATGCGTAATAGCTAGATCAGGTTAAAACTACCTTATGTTTCTCTCCACACTGTATGGTATATTTGGTTAGTTTGCCTTAGTTTTATTTTTTGTGCCGTGCACGTTACATAAATCCAACTCTTTAATTTAAGGGACGGCTACCAGCTTTGAGCTGCAGAAATCTGGACAACAGGATGAGAGCAAAGAAAGTTTTTGAACGCTAATCCAGCCCTATTTTATTTGTCAATATATTGTGTGAACCCAGAAAATGGATTAAGTTAGCAGTCTGGATGAGTATGTTGTATGTACGGTCATAGGTGCAAATTCACACATACAAAAATCCATCTGGAATAAGAATGAATGAGCTAGTTAGAAGAAAGTATTGGAAAGTTCCTGTATATATGCCTTTCTCATGTCTGGAAGCTGAGACACTGAATCAGAGAAATTTGGTAATTCTGGCTCAGGTGGAAATATTTATTTATTTATTGTTCTTATATGCCGCCCAACTCCCGAGGGACTCAGGGTGGCCTACAACATATTGCAAGAACAATTATAAAAACGATAATAATGGATTAAAATACTTACAAAAATTAAAACAAACCATCATTCATACATGGGGGATTGATCTCTAATTCACCCCACCTGCAGGAAGAGCCATGTTTTAACGGCTTTGCGGTTAAAACGGCCAGTAGGGTGGGGATAGTCCGGATCTCTGGGGGAAGTTGGTTCCAGAGAGAAGGAGCTCCCACAGAGAAGGCTCTCCCCCGCGGTCCCGCCAACCGGCATTGCTTGGTTGATGGGACCTGGAGGAGACCAACTCTGTGGGACTTAACTGGTGGTGGGAGGTATGCGGTAGGCAATGTTGCATATAAGACACTAAATACTTAACAGGCAACCCAAGGATTTTGCAGTATTTTCTTTGCTTCTTGCAGTATTTTCTTTGCGTCCTATACTTCCTTCTGCCCATCTTTCTTGGTGATGATATCACCATTATCAACCTCTTGAAACAAGGGGCTGCTCTTTCTAATGAAGGGATGCCATAGGTGGTGAGCATCTGGGGATCGGTAACAGCCTCCTGGGACTCACATCTATTAAAAGAGAGGCCTTAGCGTTCCTAGCTCTACATATCTGGAAGTCTTGCCAAGTTGCAAGATGGGGAGTGGGAAGGAAGGCAAGTACGCGGGGACGGTGTCGACCGGTGTCTATCACGGATCGTAAGACGAGCCTGGCCTTTTAAGACGGGCAGCACTCGGCGCTTGCTCAGAGGCACTGTTTTTTTTTTGGGGGGGGGGTGTTGTTCTTACGCCTATACTCGGAGCGAAGGGAAGGCGGCGGGCCGCCCGCTTGCTCTGCCCGCGCCTCTCTTTCGCCTTCCCGCGACCTCGCGTCTCACCCTCCGGCAAGAGGCGAGGGAGGGACGGAGGGCGCGCTCAAGGCGTGGCCGGCCACTTCCCAGACGGCACCGGAGGAAGCTCATAGAAGCTCATAAATAGAGCGAGGCCGCGGGAAAGGCGCTTGCTGAGGCGGCGAGGTGAGGCTGCTGGGGCCTCAGGGCGTGCGGTTGCGCGGTCGCGCGTAGATGGGGCGGGGGGCGCCGGCTGGAGTCCCGCGTGCCTCGACGGCATGGCTTCGCTGCTGGGCTCCTTCGCGTGGGCGGAGAGGCTGGACTGCTCGGCTCTGGAGTTGTCCGACGGGGGCAGCGGCACCTCAGCCTCCGCGGTGTCCCGGACGGAGAAGGGAAACCCCGAAAGCCGCATCCGACGCCCCATGAACGCTTTCATGGTGTGGGCCAAGGACGAGAGGAAGCGCCTGGCCGTCCAGAACCCGGACCTTCACAACGCCGAGCTGAGCAAGATGCTGGGTGAGCTGAGCCCGTCCGAGCGAGCGCCACTCCGGCTTTCCGAAGTCAGTCGCTCGCTGCGCCGAGCACCGAATGACCCCGGCCGGGATGTTTCGGTTGAGGGTTGACCTGTGAAAACCAAAATTACGGGTAGAACCAACCAACCTTTCCGCATCCTCCGTGAGTTTGGGGAGCGGTGCGGCGCCTACAATTCTTCTCCTTGAAGTTACTGGGTGAAATCTGCTGCATTTCGCTCTCCCGTTGGAATAAATGGGGGAAGAGATTTATTTGAGAGGGAAGAAATCTCATGACTTTAGAAAGCGTAGCCTTGGGTTTGTTCGTTACCAGTGGGGTTGCAACCCAACAGGTTTCCGCCCCCCCCCCCGAAAGTTCTTTTCTCAGAGAATTGGATCTAGGATATTTAAACTTAGATCCCCATTAGCTGAAATTCTCTTACATTAATTATTTGTAGCTGAAAAAATTCTGAAGCAGCGGCTCTTGAAAAGGGTGCCTTTGAAAACGTAGTTTTTCTGTTAATTTCTTCTTGAGGATGTATTTGGGTATCTAAATTTAAAAGATGCTAACTTTTCTAAAAGAATTTCATTGTTGTATTGTTGTCGGCATCGGTAGTTGAATTACCACCGAACTCACTGGGCAAAATTAACTTTCTTTAAGGAAAGCAAATCAATTTGAAAATGTATTGCAAATCTGATTAATTAAGATTGATTGCGCATTAAGGTGCACAAATTTTATAAAAATATTTTCTCAGTGTGTTCAAGATCACTTGGGATGAATTTTGAAAAGTTTTCTAACATGGTAATAGACAAAGTAAGGATAATATGAGTTTTGCAGGCAAACAGAAATATATTTTTTCCTTTTTCTAAAAAAAAAATGCTACATTGCAGCTATTTTATCCAGAGGTTTTAAGATATAATTTGATTATATGTGGGGTTTTTTTTTAAAAAAAATATCTTAATCTTGATTTGGATTTGGATGTGGATGGTTTATTTGCCACACTAAGAACACTCTGCTAATCTGGAAGTTTTTTTTAATAAAAACAAATAATGTGAATCTTTCAACTATATTCTTTTGAATCTTTGTGGAGTGGATCTCCAAGTATTCGTTACAGAGTTAGGCAGCGCTTTTAATTATTTTTATAACCTTGCAAACAGCGTTCTCTGTAAAAAGACATCAAAATTGAAAGTGCAAAAATATTTTGGTAAAAAACAAAATCAATAAGGATAAAATTATTTTTCAAAACCAACACAAAGTTACCAAATATAACTTTCTAACCACAAAGCAATTCAGTAACATCCTGGAACGGATTTAAACTTATGGAGCAGGGATTTCTATCATTATGTGGTACTCCTATTTCAGTTTTAACACCTAGCTATAATGCAGTCTAAACTACAATCTACAACCAATCTGCAGTCTAAACTACAATCTACAACCAAGAAATAAACCTCACTAAGTTTGGTAGGTCACCTTTCTGATCAGGCTTTTGTAGGACTGTTATCCTCTAGGATGCTACATAGGAATAAATCAAGATGTTCTCTGCAATAGGGATTGTAGCAATAGAGTGCTGTATCTCCTGGCATTTCTAAAAGCTGCTTGGCTCATTCAAACACTTTTCATCCTTTTAAATGGAGATTTTACAGCAATTTCCAAAGGGAGGTCACTATCTTAGGTTTATGCTACCTGAGCTTAACCCTCTTCCCTTGGAAAGAAACCTAATTAATACTAGCAGGATTTCTTTACCGGTTAGTATGTATAGGTTTGCACAAAGTGATGTGGTGGTATGAATGCTTGGGGAACTTCTAAATTTTAAAACATTTTTTATTGGAAAACATTCTAAAGGTTATTTCTCAGTGTTAAGTGAGATACATTTCCTCCCCAGTGTAAGGAAGGTTAATTTTATCGCATATCTATATGTCATTTTTCTCTCTCCGTGAAAAAGTCTTTCCTCTGGAGAGATTGGCGTTCAGTTCCTGTACAACTTGAGTTGCGTAGTTTTGCCTTTTTTGTTGTTGACATGTTTTTTCAAGGCAATAACCTGGAGATGTAAACAGCACAGCGTTGCAAAAGTAGTCGCACTAGACATCTGCAAAAAGGATCACTCTGCTGTTGGAGATTTAAGTGCCATTCCAGAAGCTGCCCAGAGTCCCCTTATGTGGTATTTTATAATTAATACCATTGAATTGCATTTCCACATAGTGACCTATTTCCTACTGGAGTTCTTGAACTTTGCCGCGGGTCCCATCCTCCTAAAATAATTGGACACGGATTATAAATTTGGTTATTCCTTTTGTAGAATATAGCAAAGTCTACCTCTAAAGGAAATAACTTTAATAATGTCATAGAATGCTGAGGGTTTTTTCAGCTAAAATAAATAAGTTATAGCCAGAGATACTGCGCTGAGGATAAATGATACATACCAGTCTTATCTGCATAAATTACCTAATTTGAATCCTTGAGCAGCAGATTCAAGATGAGTTAACTGTGTTAATATATAACAGCGAATAAGAGATAAAGTTTTTAGGGTTTTTTAAAAACTTTTTTTTCCTGATGCTTTTTCTCTCTCTCCTCAGGATAGGAGCAATTGTGAATGGTTGCTTTCATTGCATGAGTGGCTAAGACTCTTACATTTTGAATTGGTCAACAAAATGTGAAACTTAATTTTGCAATGAGTGATCTCCAAACTGGCATTTGAAATATAATTTCATGAGATGTTGAAAATCTCACATGTAAATTTAGTTTAATTTTTCCAAGTTCAAATTGTATACTGCCTCTATCTTGAAGGAAGCATTTAAGAATATAGATGGACTTAAGGAACAAATACTACCGTATCATTCAGTGTTAAGAGAGGAAAAAGCCTCTTCGTGGTTTTACATGCCACAAACACATTAATAGTACAATCTTGTACATTCCCACTCAGAAACAAACCTTGTTTTATTTAGCTGGGCATTTCCCCAAATTAGTGTTAATGAAACTTCAGTCTAACTTACTAGAAGCAAAAAAGCTGTTAGTTTCCAAAGCAGAAATGTACGTTTTTTCCTTGCAAATGAAATTTGCTTTTATTGGCAAATTAACATATATTCTGTTGGTGTTCCATGTTGACTTATGGGAAGAGGAAACAATTCAGATTCAACATTGACAACCCCTTTACATTTTTGTTATTGCAAAGTATTTATGCTATTGTTTTGACCTTCAATTTTACAAAAGTATCGTAGGGAAGCCTTGGAAATGAAACTCCCAATTAATTTTTGATAATGTATACACTTTCCCATCACAAATTTTTGATACAACTTTTATATAATACTAGAAGTTTTTCATTTTGAAGTTTCCTTGCCTATATTTAGCTCATAATTCCTTTGCTTTGAAGGGCTTTGCCTAATGCGCTAAACATATTTGGTTGCTAGGAATACCTATCATTTGAATGTGAACTACATTTTCAAGGTTAAATTTTGTTTTGGTAAACAAAAACATATAAAAAATTTTAACATTTATATTGGGATTTGGTGGTACTTTTTAACACTCTGGAAACAAAAATTTCCTTATATTTCATGAGGATTATTACATGCCAGTGTTTATTTTCAATGTTTTACTTTTCATACAATTATTCTGTCCTCAAGTGAAGATAAATAATTATATTAGAAACATGCTACTTCTCTCATAAAATATTTAAAATGTTGTCCAAAAACTGTATTGTCTTACTTTACATTTTAAAGTTTGCAAGGAATGTCCCATCCTCTTTTTCAGGCTCTCCAGATGTGTGGGGATTCCCCCGTAATTCTTAGCTAAGGCAGTGGAGGCTGGATAATTCTTTGTGTTGAAGTTCACACATTAGGGAAGTTGTCTAGATTTGGGAAAGCTGGCCCAATGCAGTCAACTGGTGGGTGGCTTCTGTGCATAGAAGATTAAAAAGACATCCAGATTGTTGTTGACTAAAGAAATTCCTTAGCCGTAAATTTGATGACGGCCAGTAGTTTAGGTAGCTTTTTTTTTAAAGGGATAGATAGTTATGTGGGTTCAGGGCTGTTGCTGTTAATAGTCAAATAGAACATGTTTAGAAGCAAGCTACATGCATATTCTGAGTGGTGAGGGTATCCTGCACAGTGCCCTTTTATTTTGTGTTCCGGCTTCCCTGAAACATTAGATTAGCCAATGCGGAACATAAGTGCTGAGACTTTTTTGTAGTCCAGTAGGGTTTTCATATGCTTTCAGAATCCCATCAGCTGGTATTTTCATTACTATTTATGCAACCAATTCCATATGCAGAATGTACAATTCTTTATTCAAAAGATTCCAAAAATTCGCTTTATTTTTGCAATATTCCAGTGAAATGGGATTGCTGTCTTGTAAGCAACGTACAAGAGTACAAGTACAAGAAATACTTGTACAAGAAATAAAACTGCCCATGGCTGATACTTGATTCTTTAAATAGGAAGTGACAATCTATAGCCTGTGGATCCCATACAGTCCTTTCTGATCGTAATTTCAGAAAACAATGTTTTCCCCACATTTAAGCTGGAAAACAGTGCAACTATCAAAACTAAAATAAGTTTTTCATGGCTGTAAAATTATTTGGGGGAAGGGGTTTTTTTTGGGGGGGGGAGTGAGTAGATTTGCTTACTCTTATGGTCCACAAATAACATGCCTATGCTATAGTGTTTAAAATATCAATTGGATACAAAAATAAATCAGGACAGTAAAAACTGAACAGAATAACTAAAAATGAATACATCCAACAAGTAAGGTTTGTAAAATTTAAAAGACAAGCTAGTGCCAGACAGGGTAATTATGTCTGGTGCTAAATGTATTGTCTTGACCATTTCTAATTTAAGAGCTGCTGTTCAGAAGGCTGTAAACTGCTCATTTATTTTGGTGAGGACCAAAGGATCTCTGGCATTGATTTTATTCTTTGGGCAATCTTACGTGAAATTAACCTGGAGTCTTGGATCGAGGAAGACCATTACTTTTACCACCTAATTCTGTTTAGGGGGAAAATCACTGGCTCACCAAGAAACATTGGAACAGTGTCTCACTAGATCAGTGATAGGTTGCTACCGGTTCTCACTGGTTCGGCGAACTGGTAGCGGTGGAGGTGGGAGGCTCCGCCCACCTACCCGGACATCATCAAAAACGCTCTGCGCATGCGCAGAAGCTTCTGTGCATGAGCAGAAGCATTGCGCACGCGTGCCTGCACGCTCCCTTTCCCGAACCGGTAGCAAAGGTAAGTGGAACCCACTACTGCACTAGATCCAACACTTTCCACGTGTTTTGCAAGATAAATGGCAAATGCAAAGTGACGTGCACCAGTTTTGCTGTCTCAAGGGGTGAAGAAGGTGAGCCTGTATGAAACACATGAGGAAATAACAGCAAGGCTTAATTTGGTATGATGCGGTGGAGAGTTCTTTTATGTAAGCTCCATTTCCTGTATTTTTTACTTACATTTAAATCTATTAGCCACCCAACTCCAAAGGAGCCTTCGTGAATTTTACACAGGGAACAATTCTTCCACCATTCCCCAAAAGTCAAAATATTGGCATTTGCTATATTTTTACAGTTTTACAGAAGATGTTGGTTTTGTGATTGAATACATGTTCCTATGCCTGAAATGCAGTAGTATGAAGAGGTGTAGTGGAGAGCAGCAAATAAATGTCACTTTAATTCACCAATGAATGGGGAGGGCTTTAATTCATCCTTCCCAATATAAAAAGGGAAACTTCTCTTTTTCCTTACAGGCAAGTCATGGAAGTCTTTAACCCCATCCCAGAAAAGACCTTATGTTGAAGAGGCGGAAAGGCTGCGGGTTCAACACATGCAAGACTACCCCAACTACAAGTATCGTCCCAGAAGAAAGAAGCAGGTCAAGCGGATCTGCAAGCGGGTGGAGCCAGGCTTCCTGCTGGGTAGCCTGTCCAGGGACCAAGACCACATGCCTGAGAAGAGGGTGTGCAGCCGAGCAGTGGGTGAGAAAGGTGAATACTCGACTGCCTCAGTAATGCCAAACCTCGGGAGATACCAGGAGGTCCAGAGCAGTAATACAGGTACTCCAATGGACACGTATCCTTATGGGCTGCCTACTCCTCCTGAGATGTCACCCTTGGATGTGATAGATCCTGAGCAGAGTTTCTTCTCCTCCCCTTGTCCTGAAGATCCTCGCCGTCCCCGTATGTCTGGAGACACCTACTCTCTAGAATATGCCACCAGCCCTCTCCAGTGCAACCACTCCCTGGGTCACATGCCAGTCTCTCAATCAGCCTCCACGATGCACTCTGCTTCCTCCAGTTGCCCAGCACCTCCCACAGGAAGTTATTACTCCCCATCTTTCCCTCCTAATCTCCAAGTCCCCAACCTCCACAACCATCTTGGCCAGCTCTCACCTCCCCCGGAGCATCAGAATTTTGATAGCCTGGATCCGTTGAGCCAAGCCGACCTTCTAGAGGAGATGGACCGCAATGAGTTTGATCAATATCTCAGTGCCCCTGGACATCTGGAGCCTAGTGGGCTCACTATCAACGGACATGTCCAGGTCTCTCAGACAGCAAGCAGCTCACACTCCTCAGAAACCAGCCTAATTTCTGTCCTTGCTGATGCAACAGCTACGTATTACAATAATTACAGCATTTCTTAAGTCAGAGAGGTGAGATTTGTCCTATGGACCAGTTTGCTGGACAGAGGGTTTCCTTTTCTCCGGGTTTCCCACTCTGAACTGAAATAACTTTGGGGTTCACTTTCTAGATAATTACTCCACTATTGAGCATCTGTCTTCAGAAGTGTCTTTGTATCCCAATTAAAAGGATACATCTTCAGCGATGCATCAAGGCACCTTAGTATGTTGACTTAGATTAAAGAATCCTTGTTCTTTCATGAAACTGAGGGGCCCAGACAGAGGTGGTATAGCATAATAATACTTACAAATCTGGTCTTCCTACAGAGGAATGAAATCAGGAAATATACATGACCACTTACAGTCTTTCAACCAAAGATACCCTTGAATGCATTTCCTAGAGAAACCATTGCTAAGCAGACTCAGATGTTTAGCTGTGTGTGTGTGCACACATTCAATTTGTTATGCAGGATGTCTTCTCAAGTGTCTTTGCTCTTTGCACAATTCCCATTTGTTTCCATGGGCTCTCATCAGGGGTGGGTTCCACTTACCTTCACCACCGGTTCGCATCGCGACGTTTCACGCGCGTTCCCTTGTGCAATTCTGCTTTTGTGCATGCTCAGTGGCTAGAATCAGCCCGAAACACAGCTGAGGAGCTGATCAGCTCTGCTTCGGGCGAAGGAACAAAGGTAAGTGTAAACCCGAGAGTGGGCGGGAGGGCCCTTTTTCAAGCAGCAGCAGCAGCAGAGGAAAAAACTTCCAAACAGTAAAAATTTGGAAAAGAATCCCCCCCAAAAGATGGCGGTGCCCACAGACCGGCACCGACCAAACCGGATTCGTGATGCCATCGTGATGTCAACAGCGGGTCGCTACCGGTTTCGGCGATCTGGTCCGAACCGGGAGGAACCCACCCCTGGCTCTCATAGGAGATTTTTCCCTGCCAATGCTTAAACAGAATATGTAACAATGTCAAAAGTGCTATCATAGAAGCATCATTATCCTTGGTGATAGAGCCGAGGTGGCGCAGTGGTTAAAATGCAACACTGCAGTTCAGCAGTTCAGCTGTTCAAATCTCACCGGCTCAAGGTTGACTCAGCCTTCCATCCTTCCGAGGTGGGTAAAATGAGGACCCAGATTGTTGGGGGCAATATGCTGAACTCTGTAAACCGCTTAGAGAGGGCTGTAAAGCACTGTGAAGCGGTATATAAGTCTAAGTGCTATTGCTATTGGCCCACTTATCATCTCATCTTCCTGTTGTCTCTGGCCAAAGAAATTTTTATCTTAAAATCAGTAAACTATGCCCTAATAAGGGTAATCAAATGAATATATAGCTCTCTAAAAGTGTCCCTCTCCTATCAATTCTTACACCTTCCAAATTCTACAAGGCCCTCATGTTTCAAACCACCTAGGTCCTATTACCTCTTTTCAGTTTGGCCCATTTTGACAAACTGAGAATTGGCTATAGCAGTAGGGCAAAATGGGGCAAAACAAGGTGGGACTTCATCATAATCATCGTAAGGTGGGATTTCGTCATACTCAGTGGTAAATGGGCCTGTATAATCTCATCACAAAATATAGGTCAGAAGAATTGCATGTGGCTTTGAACAACACTTTGCTGATTCTCATTGTAGTGCCTGTACGGTATTGCAATTTTTAGGAAGGGTTTAACAGTCACAACGTATGTTAGTTTTCTGTTTTTTGAAAACAGGTCACAGTTTGGCTGTTGCCCTTTGCTTCTTTCAGGATCTTCTCTTTCCTCCTTTCCTGTGGAAGAGGTGTTGTATGTTTGGAAACAACCAAGAGAGAAGCATCAGGTGCAAATATTAGCATTTGAGAAGGCATTTCAAGTGGTCAAAATAAGTGAAGTTCACCTCAATAACATTTTAATTTTAGCGAGAAGTGTACAAAATCATTTCAAGTTCAGAACTGAACATTTCAGGGTGAGGATGGTTCACTTGTTTTATATAACTTTAATTCTAATGTAAATGGATCAGGGGAATTTGGAGTGGGGGGGAAATAGGAGTCAGGCATCTTCTATAACAAGCTGCTTTCCAGATAAGTTAGCTGACAGCCATCATCCCCCAAGCTGGTTACTAATAGTCTTAGCACATTTGCTATTGTGCTTTGAACTCCCTATGATCTAAACTGTCAACAAATAATGTCAAAGAGATTAAAATAATTATTAAAAACACCTTTCTTAATATCCCTGTTTATGTCTACTTCATCCCTTCCCAGAAGTTGCTTTTGAATTTAAAAGTCTGTGTACAGTGTTCTTTGGGGGGGGGGTGTCTTGGCTTCTTATAAACTTATGAACAACCTATAATTTAGGAAAATCTGATTCCCTTCTCATCCCCTAATAGTTATTTTATAAGTAGTGAGAGATATACACTGGAAGGTATTATCGATCCCGAGATTTATTTTTGGCTTCAGAGAAGTGTAACAGCCTGCACAGTATTTCTTAAAAATGCAGTTATTTTAAGTAACCTATCTTGATGATATGGTGTCTTTAAATGCATGTGGGAAAACACTGTCCCTTAACACTGCTTTTCTATGTGATGGTTTCCAAAGTAGTTGACTTCTGGGAGATGTAGCCTTATGAATGTATATTTGATATACATCCTTTGCCAAAGGCACTAACATATTTGCTTCCTTTTATACTTAAACATACTTAGAATTCCCTTTTAAACATGCTAAACTCTTTAGTGTCAAAATTATTGTACAAGTCTTTTTCCATTAAAAAAAGGGGTTCTTACTAAAGCAGGCGATCCTCATCCAAAGTATTTCTAAGACAAATTAAAATCAATTTCTGGGACAATATTGAGCCGAGGTGGCGCAGCAGTTAGAGGCAGGTACTGCAGGCCACTTTAGCTGACACTGATCCGCAGGTCAGCGGTTCAAATCTCACCCGCTCAAGGTTGACTCAGCCTTCCATCCTTCCGAGGTAGGTAAAATGAGGACCCAGATTGTTGGGGGCAATATAAATATACATTGCTTACTGGTGTAAACCGCTTAAAGAGTGTTTGCACTGTGAGGCGGTATATAAATTTCACTAAATAAATAAATAAATTTCAGCCATTGCATTCAGTTCTCCATTTTTAATCCAAATAATGTGTTTTTGCATTGTGAGCCACCCAGAGTCATTTGCTGAGATGTGAGGCTATAGAAATAAAATAAACAAAGAACCCAGAATGCCTTGCTTCTGTATGATATACCCAGAGAAGGGTGCAAAGTGAAGCTTTGATAAGATAAACACAGTTGGGTTTCATTTAGTGAAAGTAGTTGCTTAACAATCAAGTTGCTGCTCCCAGTTTTGATAACTAAACGAGGACTACCTACAGTATATTCAATTAGAGATGTTCCTGTAATTTAGAATTGTTTTATCTCATTTATATCTCATTTATAACTCCTTGATGTACTTGAAAAACATTTTCCTCTGTGCTCATCTGCTTCCTCCATTTCTTTGCCCTTTTGGCCAGTTTTGAATTAAATTTTTATGTGACAAATTGTTGTCTGATCTGATCTGCTGTGCTAGGCTCTGGTCCTTCTTGGCAAACTGCAGACTAGCGCCAGTTTCTGCACATTCTGGATTTGTCAAAAAACAACAACAACAACAACAAAATTCTCTGGTTTCTTGCTCTTCTTTGGAGCTCAGTTCTCTAGCAGGAAACCCAGATTCATTAGCAAGAAGTTCATTCGAATGACAGCTGCTTCAGCCAATTCCTGCTTGTAAAGGGAGCCTGCATATACCTTATATTCCTCATAGTGTGCTTTAAGCTGTCTATATCAGGGATTCAGTGAAAATTCAAATGGATTATTAATTTAAGTCCCTAAGAGAAACTCCATATAAGGAAGTGTATAGATTTTGTATAGTAACTCAATATGTTTTACCATTTTGGAAAATGGATTGTACTTGTAGCTGTTTCCATTGTTGCAATCTCATTGACCTTAATAGGATTATGCTAAGATGTAAATGTTCTATCTATTAAAACTTGGGCAGATGACTTGTCTATGATTACGCTGGTCTAACGTGGCAAAATGGAATGAATGCTATACTACTGAAATGAAATGTACCTACCATCAGTTTGGTAGGTAAATAATTATGACAGAAAGATTTTGGTGATTAATTTCAAAGGCTGTCTATAGTTATTCAGTGTGAAAGGGAATGATTGTAGATTGTTCATAGGCTTTTTTACAAGGAGCCAACCTGAGGATATTCTTAGACTCCAATTAAGTCTTGAAGCACCTGAATTGTTGTATGAACTTAATTTAACGCTTCTCCCATCTTCTCATTTTTTTTAACTTCTTCATCTACACAATTGACAAAAGATCTGGGGAGAGTTTTGTTGAAAGAGTTATTAGTAATTAGCAATGCTCCATTTTTCTCAAATCATCCTTGAGGAAAAAGGTAAAAATCATCCTTTGTGTTTAAAGGTAAAAATTATCCTCTTTTCTGTGTCTTATTTTGCCTGGAATGGCACTGTATAAATGTATGCTTTAGAGATTATCCCCTTCCTCACCATGCGTTTTTATTGGTAGAACTTCCTTACATTGATGGAAATCAACTGTTTCTGTGTTAATCAGTTATTTAACAGTTTAATGGTAATGTAGTGATTAATTAGCTAGTTTATATCATTCTGCTTTTCTAATTTTGTTCCTCAAATGTGTGGTTTAATCTACAAATAATGTTTTTATATATATTAAAGAATAAATGAATTAAACATGAGTTGTTAAGATAATTCTTTTGTGTGTTACTTTGTGCTCTTGATAATTTCAGCTGATATATTTAAATCATTTTATGTAAAGATGGGTAATCTGTTTAGATACATGGAGGCAGTAGTATAAGGGAGGGACTCCATCTTTGATAATTTCTTTACTATTTTCACCCAGATTTCAATATCTTCTATTAAAGTTAATTTCTCATAGCATATCTAGTTCACTGGATTCATAATCTGCACTTGATGTAAACTTTACAAAGGACAATTCCAATGAATCTGGTGCCAGGTACAAGATATACAACACCTAGAATTTCAGTGTAAATGATGCATAGAATAGGGAAATATTTTGTTCATAAATGTATAGTCAGTGTTGGAAAAGAGCTGCTGGGGGTTGGAGATTTATTTGATCATACTCTTTAAGTGGTCCTAAATAGACCTGACTGAATTGTTCCTCAACCCTCAATTCATTTAAGTGAATTCTTGTGATTCCTCATCATGAAAAGGTTGAGCTCCTTCCATATTGGAAGACATACTGGAAAGCTCTGTGTATTTCCCACATAATATATTTAATGAGCTCCCTAGATATCAGGGGTGCTTTCCCCTTAATCTAGCATTTCAATTTTAAGACTAGAGGCAGCTCTGCATTTAAAGAATTCATGCTTCAGAGAATTCATGGTCCCCAAATTCTTACCCAAATACTAGGGGGGGAAAGAGTTGCATATGTGAGCCTTATAAGAAGGCCCAGACTAAGAAACCAGTTCCATAAAGGTCTAAACTAAAGCTATTTATTAGAAAAGCTATAATAAGAGAATCTTGCAAATCTAAATGTGTTTCCCTCCTCTGTCACTTTATCTTCAGGTGGATTAGGAATAGTCTCGGGTTTCCTTAAGTTTCTTTCTTGCAATGGGATCAAGGCTTGTCTGATCATTGCTTTGACAACAGATCTTCCCGCTGTCTTTCAAGGCCATTCTCTATCCCCTCCACAGCATCTTGCCAGAATTCTAGAACTCTAACCTTGAAGAAAACTGTCCTCTCTTTTTGGAATGATGGAGTTTGAGGATATCCCCAGACACGCCTTAGTATCCCGTGTGCAGCCTTTGAAGCATGCTGTGGTTGTGCTACTAAACTGAGGCATCTGCAGGGAGAAGGTTTAAAAAGTCAAGAAGGCCATGGCTGTGTGATTGAAATTGCATCTCTTTCTATCATATACATGCAGTGGCCATAATAAAGATGTGGAGCCTTATATCTTGATTTTTTTGACCTCCCAGTCCTGTAGATCAGGGGTCTCCAACCTTGGCAACTTTAAGACTTGTGGACTTCAACTCCCAGAATTCTTCACAGCCGTACCTGAATATTCTAAAGCAGGGGTCTCCAACCTTGGCAACTTTAAGACTTGTGGACTCTGGCTGAGGAATTCTGGGAGTTGAAGTCCACACGTCTTAAAGCTGCCAAGGTTGGAGAGCCCTACTGTAGATGGTACAAAACTACCACTGATTTTAGCAGTATGGTTTTCAGGTAAAAGAAAGGAAAAATAAGAATGGAAATGGGGGACACAGGGCCTTGGTGAGATGAAATTCTTCCAATATTTTCCCTTTAAAGCTCTCCCTCTGCAAGTTCCTTAAAGATATTGGACAGGTTTGGTCTTCCTTCCTTCCATAGCCTCCCATCTGGTCAGGAGAATGAATTGAAGCTCCTATACTGAAAAGTATTTCTCTGCAGTATTATTACAGCCTTCCTGACAGGTAACTATGGTAAGTTTCTTTTTTTTTTTAAAGTACAAACTCCAAGGAGCAGGCATGCTACCATTTTGTGGACAATCTTGAGCAGTGAGTGTGAGTTTCCTTTTTGCACAATAGACACTTGACATGACCATATAAAAGAGAAAACATGGAGCTCCCAACCCCATATTTTGCAATTCCCAACAAATGGGCTACAGCTGATATCCTTGGTATCAGTTCTGTCCATGTGACATCTCATGTAATCTAAGGGTAAGCAAAATGGGAAAGCTAATACAGCTTGGATTTGTATGGTATTTTAATACAATAGGATGAACAAGAACGGGGCTTTTCAAACTCTTCCATAGACCCCTAGAGTCTGAAAGAATTTGAACGGAGCTTTAGAATCTGCTGATGGCCTCTTATCTAAGTAATAACAAGTTCTCACTTTGCATAGCTTTTTTTAGATCAGCCAGTAAATAAATACTGTAAAATTATTTATTAACTTTAATACAAATTATAAAGCTGATTAAACTTAGGAAATGAATAAAAACAACCTTCCTGAAAAATGAAATGAAAAATAAAAATGTTTTCAGTACCACATTTAAAAAACAAAAGGAGAAAATGGATCCTGTCCAGTGATAAGTGACCAGCCTGGTGAAGAGAACTGGAAATTAATCTGGGGAAACATTACAGCAATTATGAAATACATGCAGCACAGTCATTCAACACAAAAGACAGGTTTTTGATCATTCTGGGGGTTAACACTAGCATAAGTGATTGAAAATGACAAAGAATCAATCTTTGGTGAAACATTAATAAAATGTTACTGACGTGTGACAGTGATATAGCCACTTGTAAGTCAAAATTAATGATGGGAGAATTCATTACCAATTTCCCATATTTGGTTGGTTCTTAGGTTTAAGAATCTTCTAGACCAATGTTTCTCAACTTTGGCAACTTTAAGGTGTGTGGACTTCAACTTTTGAGTTGAGTTGCCAAAGTTGAGGGATACTGGTCTAGATGTAGTGGATGTGCTAGATAGTATTGTGACTATTCCAATACTGAGCTTGAGAAATGTGAAAACAGTCCAGACACAGCACAATAAAAAGAGGCCAAATTTGCAGACCAATCCAGAACCTATGACTATGTTTCTGTTTAACTTGATATTGCTGTTTATAGTGAAAGGAGGTCTCTGTGTGTGCATGCACGCACCTTTCGCATTCACAATCAGAAAAGAGAAGGAAAAGTTCTTTGGCACATTTTATAAACATGACTTGTGATATCATGGAGCAAGCAGGGCAGCATGGTGACAAATACTATTTCAGTAAACAATGACTAAAAATAACTTTTTTTTCATATATGCACACATACGTACATCAGGCATAGCATACATCATCACCTCACCCTTTCTGAATAGCCATTGGAGTCATGCCAATGTGTGCTGTGTTTGTGACCCAGGACAATTTTCCATGAACCTGAAGAAACAGGAGCTGCATGTTTCTCCCACTCCTTGACCACCAACTTCAAGATTTAAAGAGTTAGAAATTTGTCAACAGAGAAGTAAAACACAGTGGATATTCGTTTATATTTCTACAGCTTTGAAGGAATTGAACAAATGTTTGTTCACATAAAGACTTAAGATTTTAGCTTCAAATGAGCTAAATTCTTGTAAAGTTTGTTAAGGAGTTGTACTGTCTTGGAAAATTATTCCTTAATTGAAAGGAACATCTTTGCATTGTTCACCCCAATCTGCCTTTAGAGGGAGGGAGGGAGGGAGGGAGGGAGGGAGAGAGAGAGAGAGAGAGAGAGAGAGAGAGAGAGAGAGAGAGAGAGAGAGAGAGAGAGAGAGAGAGAGAGAGAGAGAGAGATTTTAGTAACTATCAACAGACTGGCCTTTAGTCAGATTTTCCAGTAAAGGAACATTGACAGTATTTGACTTCTGACAGCCTCCTGACTTCTGACTGACTTCTGACAGTATTTGACTTCTGACAGCCTCTGACAGATGAGGAAAAAGAGAGAGAAAGAAAGAAAGAAAGTAGAAGGCATCAGAGAGAAAGGAAAAACCTTGGGGGAAACCTTGGTGTGACAGAGAAAGTGAGAGAAAGGGGTGCTAGTACAGGGGTCTCCAACCTTGGCAACTTTAAGACTTGTGGACTTCAATTCCCAAAATTTGCTGGCTGAGGAATTTTGGGAATTGGAAGTCCTCAAGTCTTAAAGTTGCCAAGGTTGGAGACCCCTGTGCTAGTATGCATTTCTCAACCAATTACCTCTGAAGGAATATGAATGCAGATCTTGACAGACCAAGAGATCTCTCTGAGTGGGGTTACCCATTTCTGTGCTATGATGGCAGAAAAAGGATGATAGGTTCTTTCTCCCTTTGCTCCCAAAATTCAAAGCAGGGATCAAGAAATACTTTAGGATCGGGATCATAACGTTGGACTAAGATAAAACCTCCTTTTTCCAAAGTAACACACTTTATCCTTTCATTTGTCCCTTCCTTCAGAGAAAGTGAAAACATTATTTTGACTTGGAAAATGACATTAGGAAAAAGTGTCACATATAACACACGCCACGACACACTCCACAGTGCTTTTAAAATCTATTAAACTCTAGGAAATTCTAAACTCCTTTCTTTTAGTCTGACCCTTCCCACTCAATTTAACTTTGGCTGCTGCTAAAACAAAAATAGTTACTGCCTTCAATGGGCTTGCTTTAAATGATAAATGTTTGGAAATCCTGAGTGGAGATTGATGATAATGAGGAGGAGGAGGAGGAGGAGGAAGGTGGGCTTTGTACTGTGCCATTCGAAGACTTTTTTTCTTTTTAGTACCCAGCGGTGGAAGGCTGTCCTGTATCACCTCACATTCCAACATTACGAATTCTGCTGCTTTCTCAGGCAGAAAAAAATGTTCTCCCACTCTGATCTGTTAGAGGAGGAAAAAGATTCATTTTCCCAGAGCTGTAGAGGGAGGCTCCTGCTGTGTGCAAAGGAGAAGGAGTAAGACACGCAACTTTGTCTTTTCCTGCCAAATCATGCCACTGGAGGTGGCTTTAGGCTGCTGAGACTGAGGGGAGGATGTGTCCGGCTCTGTTTCCTGACTGATAACAGTAGCCGGCCCCTCCAACCGGATGTTATGCGTCCTGGGGCTACCTTTATATTTAAGCAAAGGGATGAGGAAAAATCACGACTTGTTTATACTTCAAGAAAAATAACGTCGCTTTCTTGCTCTCTGTGAACACATATAGATGGCTCCCTGAAAGAATAACATGACGAAAATACAATGTCCCACATCCCACAGCAGACCTCATATTTGAGTGGTGGGGGTCTAGAATACCCAATATAGATTGCAGCCTTTTTAAAAAAAAATCAGACACCCATGCCTCATTTCCTTTCGCTTGCTTCTTCACTTTGATGGAAGGGTATCTAAGACAAAAGTCATCCCTGAAATAACTTTCTATCAGATCAAACTTTATCTGTATAGACAACATCTTACTGTATAAACCTGACTTTTATCTGAAAAGAAGCCAAGGGTGATGACAATATATACAAAGCAAGACTATAAAAATCAGCTTTTAAGACATACATCATTATTATCACCACTAGTATAAAAAGGCAACCTTCAGGTGCACATTCCTTAAAAGTAATTTACTGACACTGAAAATAGCTCTCAAACGTGGCAAAAAGCATTTTGCTGCTTGAGATGGACAAAACCGCAGTTCTCTTTATTCCACAAACACAAGGTGAATGAATCTTACTTTAGTTTTGGCAGCAGGACAGTACTCTTCACTATACTATATTAAATGTATTTTTATTTCAAAGTTATATGCAAATAACAATATTCATACATCTATTAAGTGATAAAATATAATTAGATAATTTCTAATTTAATTTAAATCCAATTAAAAGTATGTTAATTATATTAATTAAACTGAATTAATAAGATTGCTCTTCACGGGCTGAATAACTTCAATTACATTGAGGATTAGTTTGTTGACAAGTTTTAGAACATTCTGGGGGCCAATACATGCCACCTGTGGTGGCATTATAGCCTTCCACTTTTGAAAGACCATGTTAGGTACTGCCTTAAGGATTTCCTTACAGAAGGCACTAAGAGATTCCAGTCTCATTTTGTATATTTAGAATACAGGGATTGAATAGAAATAAGCTAGGGAAGACTGGCATGAAGTATGCCATTGTAAAGAACTGTCCTCTTGTAGAAAGCTGTTAATTTCCTAGAGGAAAATGCTTCCTTCTGAATATGTCTCATGTCTATGACAATGCTCTCTAAATCACAGAGGGTACTATTAATTGGCAGCAACAAGCATAGAGTAATTTTGATGAAGCCATTTTGTTTTCATGTCGTCTCATAAGACTAGAATGTCTTTCATCTCAGATATCTTCACATTTTGTCCTCTTCCCACCCATGCCCTTTCCTTTAATTTACAGTAATTTCCAGAGGCTTATCATGCGGCAACAAACTTTGGAGAGCACTGAAGCAATGAGGACATTAGTCCTGTTATTATAGTCTCTTTCAGGAAGGAAATTCCATTATCTGCTTAGATGATGGGTATGGCCCCCAAATAATACTTGATCTTCCCTTAAGGCCCTAGAGTGTCTGTGTATTAGCCTAAACTGAAGACAACTGAGAAACCTAAAAGCTATTGGAGGGTGGAACCCTGAAACTGAACTGCATTCCTGTTTAATTTGTTGATGAAAGATCAAAACCAAGAGATCCCCAAAGAGGAAGTATCTGGCAGGAGAATGGGGGCAAATGGTATCTTGACAGCCATTGCTTCGACTTAAAATATTCAAATTTAAAAATAAATACAAATGATCCCACTCCCACCAATTGTATATTTATCTGAATTTTAAAATGATACTTGAATGTTTAGGATTACAGTGCATGCGAACCATTGACCTAATGCAGGCAACTAAACTTGCATGTACTGCTGACTATAAGAATGTGGCTATAAGAATTCTGGCATGCGGCATAAGTTCAATAAATTTCCCCAGCCAACATATGGCACGATTCATGCAAAAGCTGAAAGAAAAACTTCAAAAGCACAGAACAGGTCATTGGATTGCACTGCTAAGTAATGCTGATTCTCAGATTCAAACACGAATGTTAGTTTGAATTTATTTGCCTATTTCTATCCTCCTCAGGTAAAAAATATTCAAATTTTATTCTCCTAAAATGATAATCTATTTTAAAATTTTAAGTTATTTAAATTAAGGGAAGTAGAAGTTTCACATAATGGGTGTATGATGTGTCTCAATCTATTCACAATACCTTCCATAGCAAATTGAATATGTCAGTGCAAGGCTACGAAAGAATCCTTTCTCTTAAAACACAGGCATCTGAACCCTACCTCCAGTCTAAAGTGGTATCACTCTGGAGCAGGGGTCTCCAACCTTGGCAACTTTAAGGCTTGTGGACTTCAACTCCCAGAGTTCCTCAGCGCTGGCTGAGGAACTCTGGGAGTTGAAGTCCACAAGTCTTAAAGTTGCCAAGGTTGGAGACGCCTGCTCTGGAGAATCAGCTTGAAAAGCAAAATACTTAGAATGCCTGGGATAAAAAAGTACACTTATAAGGAGATGTATGGATTGCTTCCTCACCGAAGGATGCACAATAAGAGAACCCCAAAGCTATCTTCATTTCTTTTTCTTCTTTTGGTCCTTCTCCATTTTGTCTTCGTTTTCTAAAGAGTTGTCCTGTGTCTTCTTTTGAGGTTTGCTTGATTTTTTCCCACGCAAGTCAGGACAGAACGGAGGTGGGTATGGAGCAGGTGAATTTAACATCAAAGCCTTTTTCTGAAGCTTTAGTTCCAAAATTTCAAAGGTAGCCTTGATCTCATGTTGAATAATACGATGCAGGTTCTGGATCTGTGTTTTAATTACTTCATTGACTAAAGATATGAGTGTCTGGAAGACAAGATTAATATATCTGATGTTTCCAATATATTAAACAATTAATATGGTTGGCAATTGATTGATTGATTAGTTTAACAAGATTATAATTTGCTTCAATCCAAATAGATATGAATCAGAGGTGGGTTCCTCCCGGTTTGGACCAGTTCGCCCGAACCAGTAGTGACCCACTGGTGACATCACGATGACTTCATGGAACCGGTTTGGTCGGTGCCGGTCCATGGGCGCCGCCATCTTTATTGGAAATTTTTTGTATTTTTTCTTCTGAGCATGTGCAGAAGCCAAGTTTCCAGCACTATGTATGCGGTCACCATCTTGTTTTTGGGTTTTTAAAAAATTATTATTATTATTTTTTATTTTTCGGCACTGTGTATGTGCACACTCACAAGGCATGCTCATGCAGTGCGGGAGGAAGCAAACCGGCAGCGAGATAAGTTAGAACCCACCCCTGATGTGAATGTGTTGAATTTACCTGGTGATCATTTAAAGAATCGCTTGAGGGTCTCCACTGAATGGTGAATAACACATAGAAAAATACAGTGCAAGAATAGTATAAAAATAATGTAAAAATAGAAATCACTACTACAATTAGTATTACCTCTGAGGAAATTTATAGTTATTTGGGGCACATTGGAATGTTGTTTTTAACCATTTAGTCATATCCGACCCTTGGTGAATCTGCCCTCCATGCTACCATGTCAAGCACAGCTTCTTTCAATTGTATTAATTTGATTTGATTGCAGAAAGCAAGGACACTTTAACCAATATTGACCTCCATGACAAGAGAGCGGTCCAGATAATATAGATTACCACAGAATGCCTAACATTTCCTCCACACTATGTGTAGTGCCCATTATGAGGAATGGGGACTCTCAACAGATTCTCTTTAGATCAGGGGTGTCAAACTCATGTCGTCATGGCGTCGCCACGTGATGTATTGCAACTTTTTCCCTCTTCACTAAACCAGGCGTGGTGTGGCCAGCGTAAGACGCATCTGGCCCATGGGCCGTGAGTTTGACAGCCCTGCTTTAGTTGGTCAGACTGGTCAAGCAAAATCAATTCTGGCAAAATATTGCCCAATATATGCTGGTGCTATACCACACAAGGCATTTTGGGGGAGACTTGAATATGAAAACATTTGAGAACGCTTGCAATTTATAATGTCTTGCTAAATCATTAGAATCTTGTTGGTCCTTTGATTAGATAAACAATATCTCCTCATTGCTTAGAACAGGGGTGGGCAATCTATGGCTCTTTGAGGACCTGTGGACTTCAACTCCCAGAATTCCTGAGCCAGCCATGCATGCATGGCTGGCTCAGGAATTCTGGGAGTTGAAGTCCACAGGTCCTCAAAGAGCCATAGTTTGCCCACCCCTGGCTTAGATCAATGGACTTCTAAACAAGTTACTTGCATACCCTCATAATTCAGCAACTGGTAAATACTGGTAGTTACATGATTCTTTGTAGGCCCTGTGAAAAGCTAACAAAAAATATGGCCAAGGAAGCAATCAAACTTCTGTATATCAACAGCAACTCCATTTGCTGGATGTTGTCTGCCTTGACCTTGTTAAATCTATTTGCTTATAACCTTTCAGTGAGGTGAAAGTAAAAATGATTAAGGCCATTTCCTCATTAATGAGTATGTAATATTTTTATAACATTGCTAAATTATTGTTGAGGTTTACACAGCATATGATTCCTTTCATATATTGGCACACCAATGTCTCCGAAGTATCCTTGGCATCACCTGGCATGACAAAGTTCCAAATAGCGCAGTCTTGGAACATGCTGGAATTTCTAGCATGTATACACTGTTGAAACAGCGACATCTTCGCTGGCTTGGGCATATTGTGAGAATGGATGATGGGCGGATTCCGAAAGATCTCCTGTATGGTGAACTAGTGCAGGGAAAGCGCCCCAGAGGGAAACCACAGCTGCGCTATAAGGATATCTGTAAGAGGGATTTAAAGGCCTTGGGAATGGACATTAACAGTTGGGAAAACTTGACCTCTGATCGTTCAGCTTTGAGACTAAAGATGCAGTATGGCCTTCTCCATTTCGAGGAGACACTTGTTCGGCAGGCCAAGGCAGAGAGGCAGTCCCGGAACCAGCAAAATCTGGGGACCAGGCAGGGGACAGAATGGATCTGCCCTCAGTGTGGAAGGGATTGCCACTCTCGGATTGGCCTTTTTAGCCACACTAGATGCTGTTCTAGGAACTCTTTCTAGAAACTCTTTCCAGAGCACGATACCATAGTCTTTCAAGACTGAAGGTTGCCAATGACTATAACTTATTAGTGAAAAAGCATGGAAAAGCTTCCTGTCTACCTAACTTTATTTCATTTGTCCATTAACTTTGTTAATACTTTATTAATGACCAACTTCCCATGTCATATTTATTTGCAAGAATGCTTCTGGGCTGCACTTAATCTTTCCATAATTAGACAATAAAAATAATAGGAAGAAATTTCTTTTAAAATGTATGCATCTCCCTGGGGAAAATATTAAAGTATGCTAAAGCAACAGGAACAGTAATATGGATGGGTAAACAGAGAGGCGATAAATGCATGTTTTACAATGGAACACACACAAACATGAGAGCCAAAGACATTGGTCTCCAAGGAGGACTAGGAGATAGATTTCTCGGGTTCCACATGGCAGAGTAGCAGGAGAGGTATTCAAAAACAGCAGGGTGCTATAATCATGATATACATTGCAATGGAATGAGAAGAGGTCCATATGCCAGCTGAGATTTATCAAGCCAAACACATCCTCACTGACTAAGTAGGTACACACCTGCTGAAGGGTGGGGCTTGGGAACATAAATTTAATCTGACTAGAAAGCTGGGAAGGAGCCAACAAAACAGCGTGGGGACCGAGGATATCATTTAGGTCAAGGTGGCAGCTGGCAATATCTATGAATGATACTGGTGAAAAGAAGCCAGCAGGTAGCTGAGGTAACATTCCTTTAATCAATTTCCCAAAAGCTGTTAAGTTTGGAGGAGAACCATTGGACCTTGAAGGCCTCAGTGATGATAGGCTGAATTTCAGGGGCGGGTTGCTTACTTACCGATACCGGTGCACTGCACGCACATCTCCACATTTCGTGCGTATGCATGCTCGCAACGCACATGCGCCCCCTTGTGTGATTTTGCTTCTGCGCATGTGCGGAAGCAAAATCTCACCGAAATCTTGTGAGGGGACACGCGTGCGCGATTTCAATGAGATTTTGCTTTTGTGCATGCGCAGAAGCAAAAAAGCCAAAAATTTCTTTTAAAAAGATGGTGACACACATGACGGACCGGCGAAGACAGCACCGGAGCGGGCTCATGTAAATTGCGCAATCAGCCGCTCCCTATCAGAGCTACGCACTGGACCGCACCGGTAGGAACCCACCACTGCTGAATTTAGGATTGACAAAGAATTGGGAATAGCAAAATTTGGATCCCCCCTCCATATATACAGAATGGTACTGAATAAAAAAAAATGATTAGGGAATTATATCCCAGCAATCATTGCTTGAGTTCAAAAGGTGATATTCTCTCCGTTCATTTGAATGTACTTGCCTTCGCTGGCAGCTCAATGAAACGCAAATGCATAAGCATTAATGGGCCATTCATTTCACTCTACAGATGGGCTGACAAGTGAAAAAAACTGCCTCTCACTTCCCTAAACAATATCCTAAAGAAGAACCAGAAAAGCAAGCCCAGGCAGGTGGGAATTTTCAATCTGGAACATGATAAACTCGTCAGAGGTTGATTATGCAAATCAAAGATAGAGAAGACACAGAATGTTTTGGAGGAGTCAAGTCATAAACCTCATGTGTTGTCAATCTACAGTGTGAACTGCACGTTCTGAAATCTTCAGGGCAAAATAAACAATACAAACTGTAATCAAGAAGCAAACAGCAAGCTTAAGAGCCATAGAGAAATAACAATATTGCTCTCCCAGTGATGGGTTCTAAATCCCATTACTACCGGTTCGTGCGCGTGCTCATGCACGCGCGTGACGCTTCTGCACATGCACAGAAGCTTCTGCACTTGCGCAGAACAGGACAGGACAGGTGGGGGGAGCACCCCTCCACCGCCGCCATCCACCATCCATTCGTAGAACCGGACCAGACTGGAAGCAACCCAGGGGCGGGTTGCTTCCTTACCGTGCCGGTGCGCTGCGCGTGCATCTCCACATTTTGGACACATGCGCGCTCACTATGGGTGCATGCCCCCTCATGCGATTTTGCTTCTGCACATGCACGGAAGCAAAATTGCGCCGGAATCTTGCAAGAGGACGCACGAGAGAGAGATTTCAGCGAGATTTTGCTTCCACGCATGCGCGGAAGCAAAATCTCCCAAAAATTCATGAAAAAGATGGCGAAGCGCATGACGGACCGGCAGAGAGGGTTCCGGATTGGTCATGTGCAAATTGCGCAATCAGCTGCTTCCTACCGGAACTACGCACCGGACAGCTCCGGCAGGAACCCACCTCTGAAGCAACCCACCGCTGTCAGCTCTCCCTCAACACATAAGGTTGTGTTGGATTTCAACTTGCATTATTTCCTTCAACCTCTTCAGCACTTTCTAGATCATAGGAATGATATGATGTCCTCCTATGAGTACCTAATCAGCTCTTCTTGGCCTGAGAAATGATCTTGTGGATCAGTTGGTTGCTCAGATGAATAAAATAATTGGATTCACACATCATGTGCTTTATCTGGTTGGTTGCTTAATGTTCTGTCCTTGCACAATATAGTGAAGCATTAGCTAACCAAACAAACTGGGTTTGCACAACATGCTAAGCCAGTAAAAAAATATATGAATGCAGCCACACTATTATTTGTTGTTAAGCATATTGCAGGAACATTGCCAATGTACGATTAGCAGAGTAGCAGATGACAAAACAGAGAATGAAGGAGTGACATGGCTTTTGAAAGCATTTTGAGGGTAAGAATAAGAATTTGGAAATTTGGAGTCAGACCTAAAGCTTCCATTTACTAAATTTTGTGTTACTTAAGAATAGAAGAGCCTCCACTAAATCCACTGTCCCAAACCTTATAGGACTCAGACAGACTCCTTAAAGACCACAAACAAAACAAGAAAGTAAGTGGGGTAGTGAAAAGATACAATTTAACAAAGTTGGAAGGTACCTTGGAGGTCTTCTAGTCCAACCCCCTGCTTAGGTAGGAAACCCTACACCACTTCAGACAAATTGTTATCTAATCTCTTCTTTAAAACTTCCAGTGTTGGAGCATTTACAACTTTTGGAGTCAAGTTGTTCCACTGATTAATTGTTCTAAACTGTCAGGAAATGTCTCCTTAGTTCTAAGTTGCTTCTCTCCTTGATTAATTTCTACCCATTGCTTCTTGTTCTACCCTCAGGTGCTTTGGAGAATAGTTTGAATATACAGAAATAGCTTGGGGGGGGGAAGCTAGATCATCTAAGACAAGGCTGTCAAACTCAAGGCCTGGGGGCCGGATTCGGCCCGTGGGATGCTTAGATCTGGCCCACGGGGCTGCCCTGGAAACAGCAAAGGACCAGCCCATGGTGCAGTGGTGGGTTCCTACTGGAGCTGTCCGGTGCGTAGCTCCGATAGAGAGCAGCCGATTGCGCAATTTGCGCACGACTGCTCCAATGCCGTCTCCGCCGGTCCGCCGTGCGCCTCGCCATCTTTTTGTGAGAAATTTTGGGCTTTTTTGCTTCTGCGCATGCATGGAAGCAAAATCACGCCAAAATCTCGCGAGGAGACGTGGAGATGCGCGCACAGCGCACCAATATCGGTAAGTGAGCAACCCGCCCCTGCCGTGGTGACTCTGCCAGCAAAAATGGAGCTCGGGAGGTCCGAGCTTCATTTTCACTGGCAGAGGGTTGCAGGAGGCCGTTTTCACTGGTAGAGCACTCGGGCCACCAGAGGAGCCCCCAACACGAGTGACATTGAGCTGGCCACACCCACCTTAGCCATACCCACCCCAGCCCCCCGAGATCAAATATAGCCATGATGCAGCCCTCAATGAAATCAAGTTTGACACCCCTGATCTAAGATAAAGAATTTTCAGCTATGATACCCTCTAAGGATATCCTTTCTATTTTGAGAATCTATATGCCAGAGTTCCCTTTGTGAATGGGCAATTCCTGACCCCCATTCCATGGCAGCCCAAGTGCCCGCAGCATGTTTTCAACATTTCAAATGTACCTGCTGGTTAAAATTTGAGAAACCTAATGGCTAGGCCCTTGCCTAACCAAAGTTCCTTAGAAGAGATTAAATGAAATCCAGTGGTGGTCAATTACCTATTACTTATGTGTAACAATAATAACTTAACAATACACAGTGTTAAATTAACAACATCATAGAGCAGGGATGGGCAACGATGGCCCTTTTATGACTTGTGAATGTCAATTCTGGGAGTTGAAGTCCACAAGTCATGAAAGGGCCATCATTCTCCACTTCTGTCAAGGATGCTACATTCTTCCTTTACCTCTGTTTTAAGGGTCTGTGTTTGTCTTCTGATCCTTTGGTACACTTCCCTGAGCAGATGTTCCCGCTCTGCAAGCAAAGTTTCTCGGATATGCAATATACTGGCCTGTTTTTCTTCTTCAGCTGCACAGAGGGCAGCTAATTGTTGCTGGTAGTTCCACATCTCAATATCTATGCCTTCACTCAAAGGAGGGGGACTGGGGGGAGCACAGATCTCAAGGATGGCAAATGTCTGATTGCGGTCTCTCTCCCGAGTCATCACAAACTGGTACAGCCAATAATGCTTGAGAAATGTGTTTGAAAAGTAATCATACACGGCAGACCGCTGGAAAGAGGAGAGCTGAACCGGAAAGGCAGCCAGTTTCTCTTGAAGGAGTCTGGTGGCTTGCAACAGGGAAAAACCTGAAAGGAAGAAAAGAAAAGAGCAATGATACCTATATGTTTGACAAATACAAATAAAAAAAATAAACATACAACTTTTGGAGTATCTTCCTGCTCTTCGCTCAACGTACAAAGGAAGAGAGAAGCATTTCCAAATGATGAAAAGACAGTCCAGGTGAATGGCTACCCTTAACTCAATCTTATTCATTTGTTTTCCAGGGAATTGTTAAGTCTTTTGGTTCCAAGTAAAATACCAGGAATTGCTAAAAGTAAAAAAGAGGGGAAGGTCGGAATAGACCCTGTTTTGCCCAAAGCTTAAATGGAGCAAAAGAATCTCTCTCTCTCTCTCTCTCTCTCTCTCTCTCTCTCTCTCTCTCTCTCTCTCTCTCTCTCTCTCTCTCTCTCTCTCTCCATATAGAGAGGGAAGGGGAACAATAGCAGAGGGGAGATGCAAAAAGGAGGAAGGACACATCCAACAAGGAAGACAACCACTGCCCAGCCGCCACACTCATAGGGGTATGTTGGGGACATTGTTTCTGATAATTTTACCCATTGCTCAGGCCCAATCTTTCTTTGCCTGCACTCCCAAAATTTTGTCCCATTGTCCTATTCACTATATGGAAACAATAATAATAATTTTTATTTACAGTCACAGACCAAAATACAAATGCAACAAAAACAAAAAAAGAAAAATACAATCACAATTAACACCAGAAGCCTTGGCTAAAGGGAATTACAAAGTTCTCCTCTACACTATATGGAAAGATATCTGACTATCCAATGAATCCTGAGCCCTTTAAAATAATAAAAAGTAATGATAAGCTTTAGACAAAAATGGATTTAAGTTCATGTACTTTGTATATTTGAATAACCCAATAATTTACCAAATTATTTCACTACATCCAAAAATAGAACACTGACCCTTATCAACGTAACATGAAGTATTACAAGCATATAATAACAAATTGTGTTCCATTTCAGCCACCTGAACATCTAAAACAATCTTCCAAAATGTAACAAAACAGATAGAGGTTTCAAAATAAATTGAATTCGGTATGAGAAGAGATAATGGACATCCTTGACAATGACTGATGGATCAGAAAACCAGATTTTAATCCAAAACAAGTTAGAAACCTTGCTTTATGGGGGAAAGATTTTGGTTAAACTGAGAGAAGTATCTTGTGATATTTGTAAGATAATTTTGCTAATGGACTCAATTCATTGGGAAAAAGGAATACATTTTTCCTTGTAGCAGATTTTACAAAATAATAGAGTTGGAAGGGATCTTGCAAGTGTTTTAGTCCAAACCCCTGTTCAAGCAGGAGACCCATTCCAGACAAGATAGACACCAGGGAAATATTCTAACTGTAGGAAATATTCTTGTTTGAATTTGACAGAGGAGTGGATCAGAATTTTGAACTGATTACTTCTAGTATCTAAGTGGATAAAATTGATTGATTTGTATTTGTTTGTTTGTTTATGGGCAATCTATATGGCTTCCCATCTTGAACAAGCAACTGGGCAATTGGGCAAAGAATACTAGATATAAAACATGTTATAAGAAATTAATTTTAAGCAGTGCAGAACACAACTAAGAATAATCATCAAACTAAAACTCCAAGGTTCCTCAAAGCAATTTAGATATTAACAGGCAAATCAGACTCCACAAATTTCCACAAATTAACATTTTTCATAACCTTCTAGAAGGTTAATAGAGCCAATCAGAGGGCAAGGCAGTTCCAAAGGGTGGATGTTATTACAGAAAAGATACAGTATATCTCCTAGGTCCTGCATATTGTCATCATTCTAGAGAGGTAGGTACCTGGAAGATTCCCATCCTGCTGGACTCAGTAGAATGCGTTGAAAGCATTGGATATCCCTGCCTGCCCTTTACTCCCTCACTCTGGATCCATGCCTTCCTTTTCCCAGTCAAAGAGCCCCATCCCAACTGCACTAATAGAGCCCATTAACAGGTGAGATACAGCTGGTGCACACTTAAACAATCTGGGAGCTTTTTCATAGCATTCTGCACCCATAAGCTTGGGATACCTGCCAACTTCTTACTCCACACTCAAACATCCTCCCACACACACCATACCCAGGTGCTGAATGCTATGCTTAAAAATTAAGTAAAGGCCACAGATGAACCACTCCTATATTAGACAAAGATTTTTTTTCCCTCTTTCAAATATCCTGAAACAATTTTGAGCTGCAGGTGTGCCTGATTGAACTTTGTTCAATGTAAAGTTATGGACACAAGCTTTCTACGCCATGCGTTGTGATATCCTGAGATGCACTTCAGCATTGCTTGTGACAGGAAATGTAGGCCAAGCCTGGAAAGGAGCCCCTGAGTCAGATAGCATCGGATTAGTGTACAGAGAAAAATTAAGCAGTAAAATGAAGCATCACTTTATCTGCATGTATAAGATATTGCCTTGAATGTTTCGAAGAAAATGTATTGCAGACTGAAAGCTAGAAAACAAAGGAGAAAGATTCTAACACCTATGTTTCTTGTGCTGCTTTCAGCGGTGGGTTGCTCCCGGTTTGGCCCGGTTCTACGAACTGGTAGCGGCGGCAGTGGGAGGCTCTGCCCACCCACCCCGGGACGCTTCTGCGCATGTGCAAAAGCATTGCGAGAGAGAGCGCGAACCAGTAGCAACGGGTTTTAGAGCCGACTACTGGCTGCTTTCCAGGGGCGGGTTCCTAATTTTTTAACTACCACTCTGTGGGCGTGGCTTATTTTGTGGGTGTGGCTTGCCAGCCATGTGACTGGGTGGGCGTGGCTTCCCAGACTGCTGAAGGGAGGGGAAGTGAGATAGGTCCTGCTGCCCATTCCCCCTCCCCTCAGCAGCTCGAGAAGCCTCGAACGTGCAAAAATGCCTAGGATCATCACCGCACGTTCGTGGCTTCTCGGACTGCTGAAGGGAGGGGAATGGAGATAGCTCCTGCCGCCCATTCTTTCAGCGTCTCACGCACTTCCTCAGCCATCCTCCCCTGCTTGGACTCACTGTGGGGTAGGAAGGCAGCGCATGAGCAGTGCCGGAAACTCTGCTTCTGGGCATGCACAGAAGAATTTTAAAAAATAAAAATAAATATTTTTTTAAAAAAGGTGGTGCCCAGGCATTGGCAACCGACCGCACTGGTACTGTGACGTCACCAGCAGGCCACTACTGGTGCTATAGAGTGGACCGCACTGGTAGGAACCCACCACTGCTGCTTTCCTATTTGCAGAGAAGATTTAAATTGGGAAGAATTCAACATTTGGAACTCCTTTATCTAGAGCAGTGTTTCTCAACCTTGGCATTTTGAAGATGTGTGGACTTCAACTCCCAGAATTCCACAGCCAGCAACGCTGGCTGGGGAATTCTGGGAGTTGAAGTCCACACATCTTCAAACTGCCAAGGTTGAGAAACACTGCTCTAGAGTGTACATTTGTACATTCTGTTTCTTATTCCATTCATTCACATCTATTAACAGGTACATGTCGCATCTCCCTGGAATAAAGTCAGTTCTTTTGAGCTACAACATCAGATATCTTTTGAAATAGCACAAGGCCTACATTTAAGATACAAACCGTCAGACAAGTTTTGGGCACTGCAGCAGTGCCTAATTAAATGGGAAAGTACTCTTTCCTATTTACCTTGCATTGCCTTCATTTTAGATTGGTTGCTTACAGCTTCAGGGAGCTTTCCATGCCACAGCAACTGTATTTTCCTGTCCAGGGGAAAAAAGTATGGGGCAAGATAACAATACCTTGGACCCCAAGGGAAAGGGCCTGCATTGCAACAGCTCAACTGACCAATAGATGTCCTAACTGAACAGTTGCCAGTATGGTCACTCAAAACAGAATAACAGAGTTGGAAGGGACCTTGGAGGTCTTCTAGTCCAACCCCCTGCTTAGGCAGGAAACCCTACACCACTACAGACAAATGGTTATCCAACATCTTCTTAAAAACTTCCAGTGTTGGAGCATTCACAACTTCTGGAGGCAAGCTGTTCCACTGATTAATTGTTCTGACCATCAGGAAATTTATCCTTAGTTCTAAGTTGCTTCTCTCCTTGATTAGTTTCCACCCATTGCTTCTTGTCCTTTCCTCATGTTAGGAAGAGAATTACTCTCCTCAGAGGCGATGGATCGGGCTTCCCTTTTGAAGACATTGTTACTTAGAAAATAAACCGCGAGATTCAAATACTAATAAACAAAATATTTATTTCAGTAGAAAAATAATAAAGAATTCTTATTAGGACTACATTGTATCGGCTAAGAAAATAAAACAGTTCTACCTTCGGTAGAGATGGCGATGAGAAAGGGGAAGGAGTTGACCTCAGGAATGTAGACATGCGTACTAGAATATATCATACGTCTGTCTGACCATAGATACAACAACAGTATAAAACACAGAGATGCACAAACTGACAATATTCACATCGTGACACCCCTTCTTTGTCAGTTGGGCTAATATAATGTGTCACTCAACACACAGTAAATATCTGAGGTAATCATGCTGAGCAATAGGTAATGGTTTGTTCAGAATGTCAGCTATCTGATATTTTGTTGGCACATATTCTAACTTTATGAGACCTTGTCTTACTGACTCTCTAACATTCTTGTAACGTATGTCAATGTGTCTGGACCTTGAACCTGTGAAGTGAGTCCTGGAAATGTAAACTACTGATTGATTGTCTTCCATCACGGTGATCGGTTTTTCGGGCTTCGTCCAGATATCTGTAACTAAGGCATCGAACCAGGTTAAAAAGTTACATGCATCAGACACACATGCATACTCTGCTTCAGTTGATGAGCAGGAAATAAAACTTTGTTTTCTTACGTTCCAGTAAACTGGACATCCATTCAGGAACACTATGTAACCTGATGTGCTTTTTCTTGATTCTTTATCACTTGCCCAATCTGCATCTGTATAACAATACATGTCAGCAAAATCTGTATGTTCTGGTTCTAGCTTCAATTTGAATTGTTTTGTGTGTTTCAAGTATCTCAGTAACTTCTTAATACATGACCAGTGAAACTCTGTTGCTTTGCCTACATGTCTTGAAAGTAAATTAACACTAAGTGCTATGTCTGGTCTAGTCCATCCACTAATGTAAAGTAGTGAACCAATTACTGAACGATAAAGTGTTTGATCCTTGAACTCAGGACTATATGTATCTTTCAAATTGTGAAAATCAGTTTGCATAGGTGTTTGTGTAGGCGTTGCATCTGTCATGTTGCATTGATGCAAAAGTTGATCTATCTTAGCTTCTTGTGAAAGGCTAAACCCCTTCTGTGTCTTTTCAATGTGAACTCCTAAATATTCATTGATGTGTCCTAATGATTTCAATGTGAAGTATTTCTGCAAACCTTTAACAAAATTCTCACTCATGCGTTTGTTTGGACCAATGTAAACAATGTCATCAACATAAACAAGAACAATTTCATTAATATTTCCATACCTTTTTGTGAACACGCATTCATCAGTGTCGGACTTAATAAAGCCCATTAAATTTAGTTTGTCTTTTAGACATGTGTACCACATCAGACCTGATTGTTTCAGACCATAGAGACTTTTGTTTAGGAACCAGGTGTCCCCTTCTCGGTCCCGGAAGCCGGGAGCGGACCTGACGTAGATTTCTTCATCTAGATCAGCATGTAGATAAGCTGTTTCAACATCAAATTGGAAAACTTCAAGTCCAAGTATAGAAGCAGTGGTTAGAGCAATTTTCACACTTTCAGTTCGCACTGTAGGTGAGTAAGTGTTTGTGTAATCTTCAGGATAGCTTTGTGCGAAACCTTGTGCGACAAGTCTTGCTTTGTATAATAATTCACCATCTGGCTTTTGTTTGATTTTGTAGACCCATCTTGTGCCAATGACTTTTTTGTGTGTTGGAGGTGTTGCAGATGTGTATACTTTGAGTTTCTGCAAACTGTCCATCTCAACTTGCATGGCTTCATACCATTTTTGTTGTTCATCTTCAGAAAGATATTTAATTTGTGAAAAGTTCTCCGGTGGGAGTGTAACATTACAGATCAATGGTGATGGTGTGTTTGTCAATTGCATTGTGTATCTCTTTGGTGGAATACCTTTTGTAGTTCTCTTGGAACGTCTCGGGACGATTGTCCAGTCGTCTTTCTTGTTGTTCACATCTCCATCAGCGTCGCTAGCTTCAGCATCCACGGCGTTGTAGGATGGGATATTAGGTGATGAACGTTGGTCATCTGGTTGCACTGTATCAACAATTTCAGTTCTAGGGAAATAAACTCCAGGGTCATTAGAATGTATCCTGGACCAATCTGTATCTTCTTCAAAATTAGCTGAATTAGAAATTGTTATCACATTGTGAGAGTCAATGAATCTTCCCCATTTAGAATTGCTATCAACACCCATATATCTCAGTCTCTTTGCTACTGGGCCACCTTTTCTTCTTTGGGCCAATGGAATGTTGACCATGGCATATGAACCAAAAATGTGTAAGTGTCTAAGATCTGGCTGGTGGCCATATAACATGTAGAAGGGTGTTTGGTCAATGACACTGCTCCATGTACGATTGACAATGTAATTTGCATAATGAACTGCTTCGCCCCAAAATGAGTGTTTGAGATTGGCATCTTCTAGGAGGCAGCGCATCATGGTTTGGAGGACCCCTTGCCGTCTTTCTGCCACTCCGTTGTGAGCCGGAGTGTATGGGGCAGATGTTTGGTGTAGGATACCGTTTCGTCGCATCCAATCCTGGAAACGTTGAGACGTGAACTCGGCACCACGATCACTCTGGATTCTCCGGATTCTCACTCCGTGTTGATTGTAGATTTGAACTGCAAAGTCTCTAAAGGTCTGAAAGACTTCAGATTTTTCTTTCATTAGAAAGACATAACCATATCTAGAATGATTATCAACAATAGTTAAGAAATACTTTTTACCGCCAATAGTTGGACCATAAGGACCCACAATATCAGTATGAACCAAATCAAAAATGCGTGTTGACTTACGTGTAGCATGTTTTGGAACGGCTGCTGCCCTCGATTTTGCCTTTTTGCAAACAGCACAATCTAGATGTACCTTACATCCTTTGAAATTCAAACCTTGTGTGAAAAATGGCATCTTTTTAAGGACCTCAAAGCTCGGATGCCCTAATCTTCTGTGCCATCTATGAATACACCTGTCATGTAAACGAAAACCTGTAAGTGGAGTTGCAACATTAACATTAACATGAGGAACCTTAGGTTTGAATACCTGTTGCTTTGTGGCTTTAAGAGCCTTTGGAGTATTCACAGGATCTCTCTCTGGGGTATCTCTCTCTGGGCCTGTGATATTATCTATTGAGATTTTTATACTTGCCTGAATTTGAGGTTCTGCCTTTGGCCTCAAATAGTAGACCTGACCAATCACAATTGTGTCAGCAACAATATGACCATCTTTAAAAATATAACTGGCGTTACCTAAATGAAGGACATAAAAATGCAAAACAGCAGATAAATGATTCTGACTAAGCAAATTACAATTAGCTGTAGGAATATAATAAACATCAGGTACGAGGGTACCTAACTCTTCAATAAAAACAGTCCCTTTTCCTTCAACTTTGAAAGGGTGGCCACCAAATGCGTACAGTTCACGATATTCTGGTTCAGGCTCATGTAGCTCTTTGAAAAGTTCTTTTCTGTAGGTAATGTGAACAGCCGCTCCACTATCGAGAGTCCACAAAAGGGAGCGGTCATATTTCTTTGGCTGTGTATCATTGGTGATTGCTAGCATGGTGTGTGGAGGTGGGAAATCACGCCTCGGACCGGGTCGGCGCTGTCCTCTGCCTCTGCTGCCTCTAGGTGCTGTTCCTCTGGGCTGGTACTGGTCCCTATAATCTGTTCCTCTGGGCTGGTACTGACGTCTGTAATCTGTTCCTCTGGGCTGGACAGGAAATTGAGTGCGTTGCAATTGAAGACAATCTCTGCTTGTATGGCCCACACGATCGCAATATTGGCATCTTATTACTCTTGGTGCGTAGGTTCGTTCGTAGGATCGTCTAGGTGGTAGTTGTAAGTGGGGCGTGGCCTGCATATAAGCTTCATATTCTGTTAAAATTCTGCAAACATGATCAACAGTTCTTTGAGCAAGAGGAACTTGGTTAATTCGTGTGATGGCCTCCCTCCATGTGTAATTCAAGGAATTGGTAATAATACTGACCACTTGGTTATCATCCATTGGGTAACCACGTTCTGCGAGATCTTTCCTCATGCGCTTCATTTTTGTTAAGTGTGCCCCAATATTTTCATTTAGTTTAAGTTTTGTTCCATGAAATTGTGACAAAAGTAAGTTTGTGGACTCAGCTGAAACTGGGCGAAAACAACGTTCTAATTGAGTCCATATTTCTTGGGCAGTTACATCAGGAACAAAGGTTTGCTGCATTTCGGTGTCCATTGACATCAGTAAACTAGTAGATGCTTTAATATCGAGGAGCCTTGTAGCTTCGTCCCATGGCCTTTGTGGGGGGTTCTGGATTATGTCATATGTCCCTTCACGACGAAGTAAAATAGTTATCTCAGAGACCCAGGCTTTGTAATTTTGTCCCGATTGCTTTAATTTTGCGTTGCCAACTAATGGGACAATTTGTGATTGTTGTGTCAAAATAGGTGGAATTGCTTGGGCCTGCAGTGGTGCGGCCTGTGGAATCGCTTGTGGCAAGGCTTGGGCCTGAGCAGGTTGAGGTGCTGCTTGAGGTGCCTGGACTGGCTGCTGTTGTACAACCAGTGCACCAGCTGGAGCTGGTTGCAAAATTGGGGCTGCGGGAGGTGCCTGGACTGGCTGTTGCTGAGGAGCAGCAATAGGTAGTAGAGCTGGAGCAGGCAAAACTTGGGCTGCCACAGCTGGTGGTGGCCCTGGAGCAGGCAAAAGTTGGCCCCCTGGTGCTGGAGTAGGAGGTGGTCCAGCTTGTGGTGGATGCACAATTTGTGCTTGCATAGGTTGGGCAGGTTGAACAATTTGTGCCCGTAAAGGTTGGGCAGCTAGTGGAAGACGCTGCATTAATGCATCAAGCCTCAATTGATTCATTCTGTTTTGGGCTTGTAAGGTTTCTAATTGTTTATTTAAATTTTGATTTTGTTTATGCAGGAATTCATTTTGCTTATGGAGAGTTTCATTTTGTTCCTGAATCACACGGAAAAAAAGATCCCTTCTGTCGCCACTAGATGGCGGTGCAGCATAAGCATATTCATAGTCTCTTTCATCAAAGAATTTCTGCCCATGTGATTGTGATGTGTCCATCCAAGGGTGTTGCTCTAATTTGTTTAAAGAAGGAGGGGGATCATGGCCCCTCCCTGAAGTGCCTGTAGGCGGGTGGACATCTTGGTTCTCAGCACGAAATGCATGCAGTTTAATTTCGTGTAACTCTCTTTGCAAAAAATCTATCTGCTCTCTTTGTTTTTGCAGTATCTGGCCATAAGTTAAATTTATTTCTCTTTCAGCACTTGTGTGCCCTATAGAAGACGTTCGTGAGCTGGCAATTTGCTGCCTATAAAAGGATTCTTCCTCATCTTGTGGGGGTTGAGAGATTTTTGGAATAGCTCCCAAACGTGTAGAATTTCCCCCAGGGGCAAACGATGTGGTTGGGTAACTTTTACTAACCTCTGTAAATAAATCTTGTTCCACTTGTAAAGATGCCCCGGTAATATCTTCGGTCTGCGTTCCAAAGAGAGTTGGTGAGGCTTGTTCATGCAGAGAAAAACTTTCTGGAGGGGCTTCTAAAATCAGTCTTTCGGTCTCTGTCTTTTTTTCAGCAGCGGCAGCATGTGTAGAAAATTCCTTATCTCCGTTCGTGGACATGGTTGTCAGTTTGTGCATCTCTGTGTTTTATACTGTTCTTGTATCTATGGTCAGACAGACGTATGATATATTCTAGTACGCATGTCTACATTCCTGAGGTCAACTCCTTTCCCTTTCTCATCGCCATCTCTACCGAAGGTAGAACTGTTTTATTTTCTTAGCCGATACAATGTAGTCCTAATAAGAATTCTTTATTATTTTTCTACTGAAATAAATATTTTGTTTATTAGTATTTGAATCTCGGGCTTTATTTTCTAAGTAACAATGTCTTCAAAAGGGAAGCCCGATCCATCGCCTCTGAGGAGAGTAATTCTCTTCCTAACAACCAGAGTTTGGCTGTAAACTTTATGGCTTCTTTTGAAAGTTTTATTGCGTTTTAGGATAGTTAGCTAATTAGAGAGATTTATGACCAACCATCCTCTGCTACCATTGTTAGGAAGAGAATTACTCTCCTCAGAGGCGATGGATCGGGCTTCCCCTGTCACCCTTAGTCCTTCTTTTCACCAAACTAGACATACCCAGTTCCTGCAACCATTCTTCATATGTTTTAGCCTCCAGTCCCCTAATCATCTTTGTTGCTCTTCTCTGCACTCTTTCTAGAGCCTCAACATCTTTTTACATCGTGGTGACTGAAACTGGATGCAGTATTCCAAGTGTGGCCTTACCAAGGCATTATAAAGTGGTATTAACACTTCACATGATTCTATCCTTCTGTTTATACAGCCTAGAACTGCATAAACTTTTTTGGCTTTTTTGGCAGCTGCTGCACACTGCTGGCTCATATTTAAATGGTTGTCCACTAGACTCCAAGATCCCTCTCACAGTTGCTACTATTGAGCAAAGTACCACATATACTGTACCTGTGCATTTTGTTTTTCTTGCCTAAATGTAACTCAACTCGTGTAACTTGGTTTGTTATTTGTACGTCCATCTTAATCATTAAGACATCAATTGTTTCATTTGTATATCCTGTGCAGCATCTTTTTCCATATCATTCTTGTAGTCTGTCATTTTTTAATCCACTTCCAAATCAGTCTTGACCAGTAAAACTTGCTCTTCTTCCATATAATCTTTTAAACATGGGCTAGCTATAATAGATTATCTTCCTGGCAATCTATCCCTAATTTGTTCTTTCAAATCTCCCAATGGAGCACTTACCATTAGTGTAACTGAGTCCATCCACTTTGTTGCTGGCTGTCCTCTTTTTCCCCTTTCCTCTCACCTTTTCCAGCATTAGAGTCTTCTTCCAAGAGCTGTGCCTTCACTTAATGTGTCTGAAGTAGGATAATTTGAGCCTAGACATTTGTACCTCTGAGTTGATTTGTTCAATGATCCATGGGTTTGTTTTCTTGGCTGTAACCATGATATTCCCCGGAGTCATTTCCAACATCAAAGTTTAAAGGTGTCAATATTCTTCCTACATTTTGTTTAAAGTCCAAGTACCAGAATTAAGGTAATATTTTTTTTCTATTATTCTTATACTGTCCAGCGGTAGCTTCAAAAGGTGTTACGCAGGCAATGGATGTAGGACAGAGGGACTTCTGGCGGTGACGTCACGCTGTGGTGGCTGGAACGAGCGGGGCTCCGCTTGCCGCAGCTGATTTTTTCGTGTTTTGGAGCCTTTTAGGGGCAGATCGGATCCTTGAGGGAACAAGGAAAAGAGGGGTTCCCTCAGAGGTTTCATATGGAGAGGTGTGGCTCCTATGGGACCAGAGGAACTCTCGAAAACTACACGAAGAAATTCGGTCTGTATGGCCGCTCTGGAGGCATGAGGTACCGAAGTGTGAGATTTGGAAGAAAAAAGTGGTAAACAGCTTGAGTCGTCGGAGAGAGAGGAAAAACAAGAAACAGAAAGGATATAGGACAGAGGACTGGAAAAGAAACAGCAAATTTCACAAAGGCAGTTTTCTCCTGACTCAGTGATGAGCAGAGAGCACTTCAACTCAGCACTGGGGAAAGGTCTACTGCCAAAAACACACAGAAACCTACTTCCTCACTGTCTATTTTGTTACATGAGATCTTCAAGGCACCCTTCTTCCTGCTTTCCTTGGCTTCAATAGAACAAGGCTTTTTCGGGTAAGCTACTGTATGAGGAATTCTCTCACAGGAACAAAAGGATTGACTGACAGAACTGCCTCCTAAATGCTGGGCTGCCATTTTACATATAATTTTCCTTTCTGATCAACCACCTCACAATTTTCCTAAAACTAATAATTTCCAGATGTTTAGGACTTGGGCTGTTGGGACTCCAAATCATCCGGAGGACAGATGTAAAAGGGAAAAATATTTTAACCTACACTGCTCTCTGCTCAACTTTCAGTTTGTGGATAAGTTTTCACGCAAACAAAAAAGGATGGCACTATTGTAGCTCAAAATGATTACTGCCTTTTTTCCACCTCAGGATTCTATCACCTGATTCCCTCTTTGTGTAGATATAGATCCTCAGCTTTCAGTAGGTCAAAAGGCAGGTAAGAGCAGTGCATCGATAGAAGCAGGGGTGGGTTCCTCCCAGTTCAGACCGGATCGCCCAAACCAGTAGCGACCCGCTGGTGACGTCACTGAACTGGATCGGCTGGTGCCAATCTGTGGGCACCGCCATCTTTTTTTGGGAATTTTTTGCGATTTTTTTTTTACTGTTTCGAAGGTTTTTCCTGTTCTGCTGCTTGTAAAAGGGCCCTCCCGCCCACCCCTGGGTTTAAACTGACCTTTATTCCTTTGCCCGAAGCACAGCTGATCAGCTCCTCAGCTGTGTTTCGGGCCGATTCCAGCTACTGAGCATGTGCGGAAGCCAAATTGCACAAGGGAATGCGCATGCGTGCGTGGAACAAGCACGTGCGCGCAAAACATCGCGATGTGAACCGGTGGCGAAGGTAAGTGGAACCCACCCCTGGATAGAAGGTACTACTTGCAGCACTTAAAGGACACCCAAGTGTGATTTTGCAACACACTCTGTGGCAGGGCGATGCCCCTTATCTCACCTCTCACTTGTACACATTCCCCCTCTTTATTTGCAAGTGTAGTTCTGATACTCTACAGATCATTGCAAACAAACAAGCCTTCACATTTCCCAGCTTAGAGACAAGATTCTGCTAATGGGTGTTTGGCTGGAGTTGAAAATTAAGAAAGCAGCTCTTATTATTCCTGCCTCCTGCTTCTTAGGCATCGCCCTATCTTGAAAAAGGACCATCAAAGTTACGATGAAAAAAAGAATAATGAAACATGGTATGTTCATGAATGTTCTAGTTTATGGGTGCAAGTAGAGTTGGCTTTAAGCTAAGGCTGAGTAGGCACTAGACTAGGGCACCAAAGCTTATGGGTGCCAGCGCTATCCTCCTGGAGTAAGCCCCCATTCCTCATGTTCCAATCACATTTTTCCAAACTAGTTTTGTTTGAAAAGAAAGGCTGCTGAGGACTACTACACATATCTGTCCGTAACATCTCATTTGGCCCTAAGCCAATTGAGCCTGTCTTTGGGTGGTGGATCACGACACAGCTGTGCATTAAAAAAACCCCATCAATGTGTTTTTTAATCCCTGCAGAATGTTGTCTTACATTCGTAAAGTTTTCATGCTTAAGACAAAATGGATTTTTGTTTGTTTGTTTCCTTTGCCAAGTTCTATTTCTGGAGATTAACTGCTGGCGCATTCTGTCTCTTCAGTCTTCTCATCCATTGTAAATTGTAAAAGCAGGCAGAAGAACAAAATACCATTTTTTTGGCAATGTTAGGAAAGAACTACTTTTTTCCCCTACTGCTTCAGCTTGCCTTGTGACCAGATAAATAAAATCTTCATCATCAAATAGATAAAGGAGTAGGTAGGTAATACATGGGCCACTCATAGCCTCCAAACCCATTTTTATACTTTCAGAACAAAACAGTAAAGGGTGGGGGGTTATTTTATAAGAAGAAAATATGCCAAATAGGTGCATTAAGCCTTCATGAAACTTTACCTATTTTGCACCAGGGGACAACCCTGGTGCTGAGGATGCAGCACTACATCAACAAATGTATCACATATACCCAGCTTTGTATTTGGGCCATCAGGAGTCCTCCTTGAATGGAAAAACCTACTCATACAGGTACTGCCTCGGTAATAGGCAGCTGTTGAGGTTTACCAAGAAACATGCCAATATCACAAGGTACAAATAATTGGTACCATCCTGTCTCCCTCAACTATTTGCTGAATGTGTGGAAGCAGCAGGGCTGTCCTTTCCATGACAAATGAGGGAATAAGGAGAATGAGACTGGACAATAGCAGATAATCTAAAAGAATTTCTCTTTAGTAAAATTCAAACTATGCATTTTCCTACTACACGCAGATTGAAACAGAAGAAGACTCAAATATTGGCATATAAAGGGCCACAGTACTTTACTGGTTTCACAATAGGTTGCAGTATTAATTATATTTAAATATCTTAAATAAATAGCCTACAAGAATACATATTTAATTTTTCTGAGATGAGAGTTATGATAGCAACTGACAACACCATCCCTTAATCTGCACTGACTTTGTCAGCTGTAACTTAATGGCTAAACAACAAAAGGAGCTTGGCCCTCTCAAGGTCATGCTAGTTTCTAAGTGCAGTGAATTGGCTTATTTGATTTTCAATCTGGACAAACATTCAGTTGGACTTCTTCACCAATCAGCTACACCAGGGGTGTCAAACTCAATTTCATTGAGGGCCGCATCAGAGTTGTGTTTGACAGGGGGGGTCAGGGGGCGTGGCCAGCTCGACGTCACTCATGTCAGGGCCGCCTGTGGTGGCCCAAGCACTCTGCCTGTGAAAATGGGCTCCTGAGCTCTGTTTTTGGCTGTGACGGCTTCCTTCAACCCTCTGCCAGAGAAAATGGAGCTCAGAAGGGCCCCGTGTGGCCCTCCCAAGCTCCATTTCCGCTGGCAGAGGCACCGTGGGCTGGTCCTTAGCTGTTTCCAGGGCAGCCCTGTGGCCAGATCTAAGCATCCCGCAGGCTGGATCTGGCCTGCCGTCCTTGAGTTAGACACCCCTGATCTACACCATGGAGCCAAATCAACTATGCACAATTTTTTTCTAAATGAAATTACTTTTTAACAAACAAAGACATTTCAACTTCTCCAAATTTTTCTAAAGTCACAACAATAGATTGGTTGGGGGATGCAAGACCACTCTAAGAACTATAGAATACAAATTGCTCGGTTAGTTGAGTCCTTGCTTTAACCCAGCTGGACTTCATATTTAAGTTTTCTTCATATGAAGGAATTAATTTGTTCAAATCCATAAAATAAAAAATTTGTTCAGAATATCTGAAATCTGTATTTGGCAGTCTATATATTTCTCAAAAACTGGTTAAATGGCTTGTGGCTCATAAGCCACTCAGAGGATAGGGGAGATGGGTGGCAGAAAAATGTAATAAATAACATAAAATAAAATAAACAAAAGCTAAAGTGGATTGAGTGAAGCACGCTGTCCATCAATTAATTTCTGGTCTTGGTGCCTCCTTCCTCTCCATTGTCCAACAATAAAAAACTAGCTTCTCATGGGAATACTGTAGCTGTCCCAATCTGCCTGTTTAAAGCTGTCACTCTCATGTAGCAATTGCCCAGAATTCTTTAATGGTGCAAATATCAAAGTGTTGGGCCTGCTTGCGTGTAGGTGTGTGCATGCATGTATGCAGAGAGGTGGGGCAGATAAGAGATGAACATTGTGAAATGCAATGTGACAATGGCAGGCTCTAACTTCTCCACCTAGACACCATCACAGTAGTATGGGGATAACCTATCATTGATAGCAGGCTAATCTGTTTCATCAGAGATTCCTATGTGGGTGGATTCTTATCACCTTATTTGGAGATAGGGCTTAAAGGAATTGGAACACCAGAAAGATCTCACATGGTGGCCTTCCCCAGACTCCCACCATCCTCCAGCTGGTATGGCTAGGGAATAATAGTGTCAACACACTTGCAAGGCATCGATTTGAAGGAGGCTGATACAAGTTTCCCCCAAACAGGAGTTCAGTTGTACTTTGGACATCAAGCTCCAAAAAAATCAGAGTTGACAGTCTTCAGTGATATGATTCACCACAAGACACAGCTGAGAAGCCTCTGAAGTCCATCACTTCTTAAAACCTGGGCTGAATAAACATATGCCACACCTTGGTGGTGTGAACTGAAGAAGGTATTATCTCATAAGCAAACAAGGGTGGCTTGATTAGCTGTAATTTGCTTCTTGGCAGCAACACAGGGGCAAAACTGATGGAAGTGAGGAGCGGGGGATGGGGGGGAGAAGATACAAGCAATGCACAATCCTCTTAGAATTTGGAGGTCAGGGAAAATTTGTATGTGTATGTACAGTACACAGCCCAAGGCAACTTGGGAAAAATGCAGGCATCTGCATGTTAAATGCCAAGCTGCTAATGGGACTGAATAAATAGATATCAAAACTGAGCCAGAAATGGAATAGGGGTTAGCAATTCAAATATCTTGTAGGAACTAGTCTAAAAAAATAGTGGGAAAAACAGATTTAGCTGAATTAACTCTCCTCTGGCATCCCTCACCAATGAGAAAAGCTAGGGGAGATATGGGAAACAAATTGTAGAGCAGCTAGGAAGATGACCTAACCTGGTTGGTTTTTTTGGGGGGGGGTCTTAATTTAGATTCTGATTGGAAACTGCTTCCAATATGTTTCAATTATTCAGTTTTATTTAATCAGTATTTGTCTATGGAGATTCTGAGTTATCCAAATCATGTTTTGTTTTGGGGTGGGTTTTTTTTTTTGAAAAAAAAACACACCTTTGGGACCTTAATTAGTGTTTCTCACTCTTAGCAACTTTATTTTATTTATTTATTAGTGAGACTTATATACCACCTCAACATGCAAGCACCCTCTAAGCGGTTTACACCATTAAGCAATGTATATTTATATTGCCCCCAACAATCTGGGTCCTCATTTTACCTACCTCGGAAGGAGGGAAGGCTGAGTCAACCTTGAGCCTAGTGAGATTTGAACAGCTGAACTGCGGATCACAGTCAGCTAAAGTGGCCTACAGTACTGCACTCTAACTGCTGTGCCACCTCGGCTCTTTAACTTTAACTAATGTGTGGAATTTAACTCCCAGAATTTCCTAGCCAGAAGAATTCTGGGAGTTGAAGTCCCAGACATCATAAAGTTGTTACTGAATACAGTGCAGTAAGATGGGCGGCTGATGCATTTTATAAATAAATAAATAAACTCGTATAGATTGAGAACCACCGATTTACTGTAGATCAAAGAATAGAGAAAGACAGTCTTCCATGGAGTGCCATTCACATTTCATTTTAGACGGTTACTGGCCAGAGGTGTGGTGTTCCTCTCTTTTATATGCATGCTATTGATGTCCCCAGGAAATGACTCAAACAACAAGTTACATTAACTAGTTGACATGGCAACTCCCTTTCTGTTTGTATTTTGTTCAAAGGGCGACTTCTACATCAACAGTATTTTCACCTTCTCTCTCTTCCTCAGAAGCAATTTCAGAAAAGCTTGCAACGATCCCCATGCTGCCTTTCAGGCTAACTCAGGCTAAGACGATCTGTGTCTTCTGCTGACCTATCACTAATCAATACCATGTATTTATCCCCATTCTTTTTTCATCCCACAGTTGCTTTGGAAATGAATAGTCAATCAAAAGTCTGCTTATCCAAAGTCACATGGAGCTCAAGTGAAGTGTTACAATTTGAAAACCAGATCGGTTCAGCAACCCAAGGACTTTGCTGGCAAAGTCAGAAGCAAATGATCTGAGATCAGACAGATACGTATGCAATACAAATCCGTCCCCACCCACAAACTTAACAACCTACTTTCCAACTTTAAAGAAATATTTGAAAAATATGCATTAGGTTAAGGTGACCAGACGTCCCGATTTTGGCGGGACACACCCGCTTTTTCACCATTTGTCCCGCGTCCCGCCTGCCCTCTTAAAAAGTCCCGATTTTTTAAAACAATGCCCGACTAGGGCATTCTTTCAAAAACTCGGCCTGAAAGGCAGCAGGCCTCTCAGCTCGGGCCGCCGTTGGCGGCGGGCGGGCGCTGGAAGCTGGGGAAGGGGGAAGGGAGGCTGCTCCTCCTCTCCTTCCCCCGCCCCATCCCTAGCCCCGCCCTTGGAGGCGCCGCTGCGGTTGGGAGGGGTGAGGGACGAGGAGCCGTCGCCGCTTTGAGTTTACGAGCGGCGCAAACAGCCCTTCCTCGTCCCCCTCCCCTTTCTTCCCCCCGTCGCCTCGCTGCCGCCGTTGCCCTGGGGCCGGGCGGGCGACCGGGAGACCGCGGCGCTTGGATGCTTGGAGCAGGTAAGCTGCCGGCGGCCTCCTTTCCCCGTCTCCCGCCTCCCGTTCGTTGCTTGCCAGCCCGGCCGAAGGGAAGGCGGGAGGCGAGGAAAGGCCTCCTGAAAGGGAGGCGGGCTCCCGAATTAAACCCTGTAATTAAAGAAAACGTTTAACCCTGCATGTTTTCCCACCGTGCTCCTCACCTTAAGAAAAAAAAAAGCCGGGACACAGACCCGGCATATATCAGCAGCTGGTTGCTAGGCTCAGAAAAGAGGCTCGCCTTAAAATCGGGCCTTCCCAGCCCAGGGAAGAAGGTCCGGGTTTCTGGTTGCAGGAGAGGCACAGCCTCCACTCCCACCCCCGCGCGGACTCTGGCCTGTTCGGAAAGGCGAGGAGGAGCCGCCGCCCCCACCCCCGGGCCGCCGCCTTAGGGAGCCGGGGGTTCAGGCACATGTGTTTCTAATGCACCACGAGCCCCAGGGCGCCGGCGTGCGGAAAACGGCACCAAATTCCTTTCTGCTCAAGTAATGGGCCCCAGCAGTCTCCGCAAGGGGGAAGGGCGGTTGGCGAGACCCCAGGTGTGGAGGAAGGGGGAGCACCACGCCGCCTTTTGGGGGAAGGGGGCACAGCTGCTCGGGAAAGGCGAGCCTTAAGAGGGCGTGGCTTTAGCTGGACCGACGCTCGGAGAAAGCAAAAGCCAACAGGTCGCGGCTGCTCTCGGCCTTTCTAGAAAGCCTGGCGGAGCAGCTTCCCCGGGCGAGCTTCCAGCGGGGCGGCACGCCAGCCCTGAGCGCACTCACCTCTCACACCTCCAGGAGCAAAAGGCAGCGGCACACCTCGCTGCCGCCGTTGCCCTGGGGCCGGGCGGGCGACCGGGAGACCGCGGCGCTTGGATGTTTGGAGCAGGTAAGCTGCCGACGGCCTCCTTTCCCCGTCTCCCGCCTCCCGTTCGTTGCTTGCCAGCCCGGCCGAAGGGAAGGTGGGAGGCGAGGAAAGGCCTCCCGAAAGGAGGGGAGGCTTCGGGAGCCCGCCTCCCTTTTGGGAGGCCTTTCCTCGCCTCCCGCCTTCCCTTCGGCCGGGCTGGCAAGCAACGAACGGGAGGCGGGAGACGGGGAAAGGAGGCAGCCGGCAGCTTACCTGTCGCGAGCTGCAGGCATCCAAGCGCCCTCCCGCTTCCCCCCCCTCCCCCCCACCTCACCTGGACGCCGACATTTGCTGTTTTGCCCTCTGCGCATGCGCAGCGTTCTGCGCATGCGCAGAGGGCAAAACAAATGGCGGCGCCCAGGCGCCCCCCCCCCGGTCCCGCTTAAAAAAAAAATATCTGGTCACTTTACATTAGGTAAAACCTTCAAACTGTACTGTGGAGAGAAAGTATGCATAAAAATACACTATCCCTATTGGGGAAATGCATGCACTAGGAAGTTATACAAAATGCATAGATTGCATGCTTTTTTGAACTGAGAAATTGAATAAAATGAATTTTACAGATTTTTTTCCGATTTCCCTGTCAGTATTTCCCTTTGTGCTGCTGCTTCCAACAGACCGATTATGGGATCCATAGACATAAAATTGGATTTGAACCACTCCCTTTAAAAAAAGACATACCTTACTGCATGAATACTCCCCAACCATCCTTTACAATGTTAAATTTAAAAGGAGTCAAAGAATTCCCAAGAGGTAATACTTTTATTTAGGCCAATCTTTTTTTTTTAATATTTGCAGGCTTTCAGATTGATCAAATCCTTCATCAGGCTATACAGTTACAGTAAATTCAGATTAAAAGAAATGATTATGGTAATTTCTTTTATGTACACTGAGAGCATATGCACTAAAGACAAATTCCTTGTGTGTCCAATCACACTTGGCCAATAAAGAATCTATTCTGTTCTGTTCTGTTCTGTTCTGTTCTGTTCTGTTCTGTTCTGTTCTGTTCTGTTCTGTTCTGTTCTGTTCTAATTGTATCTGATGTGATCAGTCAGTTGTCGTCCAGAGTTTTCCTCACTTTCCTCACTTGCACTTAAGTGCAACACAAACATCCCCCCTCTTGTTTCTGCTCCCCCCCTCATGACATTGCCTCAGCTGATCTCCAGCCCATAGCTGAGGGAGCTTTGAGCCATTCATACAGGAGTTGTTGACGTATGACCACAACTGAGCCCAAAATTTCTATTGGTAAATGAGACAGTTGTTAAGTGAATTTTGCCCTATTGGACAACCTTTCTTTCCTTGTTAAGAGAATCACTGCAGTTGTTAAGTTAGTAACACAGTTGTAAAGTGAATGTAGCTTCCCCTATTGACTTTGCTTGTCAGAAGGTCGCAAAAGGTGATCACATGATCCTGGGATACTACAGCTATCATAAATATGAACTTGTGGTCAAGAGTGCGAATTTTGATCATGTGACCAATGCTGTAATGGTTGTATGTGCAAAAAATGTTCATAAATCACTTTTTTCAGTGCCGTTGCAACTTTGAATGGACTCTAAAGGAATGGTTGTAAGTTACGAATTATCTGTACTGTTTTTAAAGTAGTGTCCCCCCCCAACCCTTATCTCTTCTTAGTGTCTGCCATGAGTACACTTCTTGGAGGATTCTGTTAGTGGCAAAGTTGATGATCACTTGGTACCTACTGGCCAATTTAAATTGATATATATTTTTGCTAATTTGGCCCCTGGACACTGATTCCAGGGCTATTTTGCTTTGAGCAGGAGTAGAATCCAATTCTTTTTCAGACTTGGTTGTCTTGCTATGCTCACCAGGTCTCTGGGTTAATTTCTGGCTCAGAGATTGGGCTTTGAATTAGCCCCCAAAGCAA